>OU426988.1:56037791-56637791 GCA_911387755.1 Chrysotoxum bicinctum | reverse complement strand
GTTCACCTGCAAAATCCGGTATGGATTTTACAACATCGAGTGATATTTGACACGATATTTCAGGTGCTACAGAAATAGGTTCGTATAAAATTGGGGTTGGGGATAAATGTACAGAATTTAATTTATCGGATAGCTCTGCGATTCTTGAATTTACACTATCTACTGCCTGTCTACTTTCTGTTATCTGATCCCCCATTCTCCTGACTATTGTCTCACATGCTGCTTCAACAGCTACCCGCACGGCTGACGCTATTGTCTGTGAAAGTTCAGACATTTTTTGATTTTAAAGAATTATAATTTTATAATCGATAGTATTAATTGCAATAATATTATTTGATAATGATTAATACTTAATGACACGATATAAATTTACAAATACATTACATAAATTAATAATAATTTAATAATCGATAGTATAGAAACAGATAATAGTAATAATAATTAATAATGAAATGACAATATATCTTTACACATACATTACATAAATTAGCTGCATCATTTTTCTTCGTTTCAAGCTTGACTCACATCCGCAGCAGAAGGTTTTTTTTTTTATTTTAATGTTCCTTAGGTTTCTTTTTACAGAAAAACACTGTGTCGAAATACAGGTGGGTTGATGAGCCGACGAACGATGGATCTTATTAAAGTATTTTAATTCGCGTGTTTTTGTTTTTGCTGACTTAATATTTTTACACAAAAATGTTTTTAAAGCACAACGAGATAAAGTTAATTGTGGATGAGAGGGGTGAAATCAACAATAACACGATAAAAGTGATCTCAGGCAACTAGGAGTAATTTAATGTTCTTAAGGTTTCTTTTTACATAAAAACTCTCTGTCGAGATACACTTTTAGGTTGATCTTGCGGTTAAGTAGTTGTTGTTCTTTTTAATTCGCGTTTTTTTTGTGGTATTTTTGCTTACTATTTCTTTATTGAAATATTTTGAAGCCACATAGTACTAATAGAACAAAAATATTTGGTTGTGAGTTTTAATTTTCGCGTTTTCTGTAATTTGTTTGCTTGCTATTTCTTTACCGAAAAATTTTGAAGCTACAGATACTAATCGAAAAAAAAAAAGTTGGTTTGGTTGTGGGTTTTAGTTATCGCGTTTTCTGTAATTTGTTTGCTTGCTATTTCTTTACCGAAATATTTTGAAGCCACAGATACTATTCGAATAAAAAGTTGGGCGCCAGTGAATAAAAAGATGTTTATTCTCGTCTGTTGAGTTTATGACTGGTTCTTTATTCAATGATTTACAAATTTGCAAAGCAAATGATTGATTTGCTTGCATTTAAAATAGCTAGCAATGCAAATAATCGATTTGCTTGCATGGTTTTACAAATTATTAACTTAATGATATTGCGCTGACTAATATAAAAGTGGACAGGAAATAAGGTGTAAGGTGCTGGGTATAGGAATGTGAGTGTGGGAATGGGAAATTAGGTTCATAAATGAATACCTAATGTAATCGTTATTAACTTGCATAATATCTAATCAAGGTTGACAATCTGAAGGAAAATTCTAGACATGGGGAGAAACAGGTAACCTTTAGTTCATAAAAATTGTTATCAACAAACCACAATAAAGAACTTATTTCCTATAAAGACGTACATGTACAAATGTTTATTATGTTCAAAACTCAACTTGACTCATAGAAAAAGATTACATTTGCTTTTTTGCTTATAGCTACTACGTAGAAGGGATTTTTAAGCTCAGGGGCAACCCTAACTAGAGGAAGACGAAATGTTCTATTAAAAATACTAAATAGGAATCTCACTTTCTTGTCCTTCAATGTAACGAATCTTTTCCAGGTTGAATATTTTCCGCATTTGCCTACAACACACCTTCTCATCCCAAACGTGGCTCTGAATCCTAATAAGATATACCTATACATACGAGTATATTACCTTTTGTATATGACAAATTCTCACTTCATCTGAAGCTGGAAGGTATTTGATAAAGATTTCTTAATTTCAACTATTTTACGTGAGATTTAAGATAACACGTGTTCCTTATTTGGTATTCCAAACATGAAATCTTACTGTGGTTAACCGGGTGACTTACCACTCGAAAAAATCGTGTTCAGAAATGTTAGTAATACTTTTAGGTGGAAATATAATGATGTGACTTATGTTGCAGGAACCAATTATTGACATATGTATGGACGGACTATTAAATAAATTAGAGTATTTACCTATATACTTATTATTATTATTGTTTACGAATAGTGCATGTCAATTAGGCCGAAGCGTGGTAGGAAAACATTTTTTTCATCTACGAGGGGCTTTTGTCACTGGGTCAATTTCGAATTTGGTCAAGCATTTTATTCGCAATGGGCCTTGAATTTTGTTTCATACAAAAACCATTACGACTGCAATCGTAATAAATTTAGTGATTATATTTTCTTGAAACTATTAGTATTTAATTTTTTGAAAAATGGGTGTAATGTTACGCTTTTTGTAATTTTTTCTTAAGAAAACATGGAAAATAAGTCTCAAGCCGACGTTGTTTTCACATATTTTTTTCAAAGACCATTGATAATGTAAGTCATCATATTCCTAAAAAAAAAACTTTCCTTCTTAACATTTCACTCTTCACACGTGACATTTTTAAGCAATTACTTAATTATTAAAATTGGATGTTAATAATGTTTTAAATTGTTAACTACTCTGGTGTACCACAGGGGTGTTACGTTCGAACATTGCTGTTTCTGCTATAAATGATCAGACCAAAAACATAAATCTTAAAAAAAGAGCCAAGTTCTTCTATACAAAAACCTTTGTGTAACAAGTCAGCCGTTAAAAGTACTGAGATCTAAAAGTACGCCAAGTTCTTACTTCATGAAAGTTTAATACCGAATATTTAAAGTAGAATAATATTGAAACAGCTGCAATGTATCTAATAGAGAAATTTTATTATTTAATGATTACTGACCAAAATTTGATGGGTTGACTGGTCAAGTTTTTATAACCTTTCGAATTGGGGTTAAAAAAAAAACTTGCCAAGTAAGCCCATCAAATTTTAGTCTGTAATCATTAAATAATAAAATTTCTCTCGCTTTTAAATGAAGGTATCCCACCAATTAATAGCCTAATTAGTGGTTTAATTATAGTTCACATCACAGTTAAGAGTTTTTACTTGCGACTTATAGGTACTATAAGGCAAGTTATGCATTCGTAAAAAAATCGAATTCGAGATTTTGATCAAAGTTGACATTGCGATGATAGCGAAGACCAAAAAAGTGGGTCTCGCAATTCTGTCTGTCTGTCTCTCTGCCGGTTCGACTAGAGCCTAAACGGCTCGGCCAATTTTCTTCAAACTTGGTAGATATAGGTTTTAATTTTCCCCCCCATACATTTTTTTTCTTTAAGACCAAAAATAACGGTACCTACCATACGATCTTTTTTTCGAAATTTTACAAATATTTTTTTTCTCAAAAACTGTAACACAGATTTTTTAAAAAAAAAATTGAAAAATTTCATTTATTTAAAAGTAGGTTGAAAAAATTTTCCAAAAAATTGTTATTTTTGTTAGCCCCCCTGGGTCCATTTTTTTTGTTTTTGATTTTCTCGAAAACGGTACAGCCGATTCAAATAATTTTTTTTATGCTAAAGCTCCTCTAAAGTTTGAATATTTCAAATTTTCAATTTTTTATTTGTTGGATTTAAAAAAAAAAGTTCAAAATTTTTTTTGGAAACTCAATATTTCGAAAACCTCAAGATCGATTTTTTTTTAACTTTACAAAAAAAAGGTTCTTAACGTAATCTACAAGATGTGAGAAAAAAAATTTTGTTTTATCTGAAACTAACGGTACCTTCCATACAAATTTAAAATTTTTTTTTCGAGAATCGTATTTTTCTCGAAAACGGTTCCGAAAATTTTGCTAAATTTTTTTTTCTTTTGATTAATTTTTACGATCGATAATTTTATAAAAAAAATTGAAAACAAGATATTACTGACTGTACCTACCATAAAACGATTTTTCCGAATTTTGAGTTTCTCATTATCGACCTAACGGATTTTATTGGAATTTTTTATAAAGAAGCTCCTAAAAAGCTTAAAAAACATTGCATTTCAAAATTAAAAATAAATTTTTTTTTCAATTTAAAAAAAAAAAAAGTATTTTTTTTTTGGAAAATTCGATAGCTCAGGAACGGCTTGATATTTTTTTTGGAAATTAGACTTTTATCCGTACAATAATAAAAACTTAAGATTGGCATACTAAAATTTTTTCTTTAAAATGTTTTGAAAATTTTGTACATAAAAGCTTATTTTTAAAGAACCACTACAACGACTTATAATTTTTGTTCTTGCATAAATTCATATTTGCATAGCATTCTGTTTTTATCTCTTACTACTAAAAGAATTTAAAAAATTCATTTTATCCTTATGAACAGTTTTTTTTAATAACATCCGTTTTTAAAATTCCTAGTCTATTACATAGGAACATGATCGTGCGACCCAGTCGTGGATTTTATTTTTATGTAAATGGTATGCAAATGTTTTCTTTTTTCATTCATGTTGCGAGTAACATAACATAGAGTACCAAATCGAGCACTCTAGTTCTAACAAAAGTCATCAATTTTCAAGATGCATGTATAGTTTCAAAATGACAATAAAACACATTCGAATAAAAAATCTTAGATTTTCTATTTTTCGCTTTGAATGTACATTAAGCTATACCGCTCTACCAAATTTAATCATTTTACAGCAATTGAAAGTGCTCCATTTTATCAGAGAGTCGGCGGATACGCCGCCCCCTGAATGGAAAACCTCAATTTTTATTTTTGGTCCTTTATATGCAATTTGAGCCATACCGTTTTACCAAATTTCATCGTTTTGCAGCAGTCGGAAGTGCTCCATTAAAGCAACACCAATTCGGATACCACGCCCCTAAATGGAAAACCTCAAATTTTCAATTTTTTCCTCTGTTTGCATTACAAGACCTACCGTTGTGCAAAATTACAAGATTTTACGATGTCGGAAACTGCTCCATAATTTTGATGATCTGTCAGTCTGTCAGTCAGTCAGTTACGGTTTTTGTGATATTTGAGGCTTTATATCTCAGGAACCTCTTATGCTAGAAAATTGAAATTTTTTGGTAAGGCGCCTGTGCCTGACTAGCTAAGCAAATATTCTGAATTTTGAGTTTCTAACTCAAAAATCGCCTGAGTTTGTTCCTGTAAAAAGGGTGTAGTGCCAGAACTTGGATGGGCACTACCGTGCCCTATGATCTACCAATAGTAATTAATTCTTCAAAATCTTAAATGTTTTCGGATGATGTAAAAATGCTTAGGCCCATTAAGTCAGTTGCTCATTGTTTGTATATATAAAAGGATATTGATAAATTGAATGAATGTTGAAAAATAATTGCGATCCGACCAGAAAAATAAATTGTTATTCAAACGGCCTGCTATGTTATCAAATTATCAGATTTTTAGTTTAGAATTAATGATACTACTTTCATGCCATTATGTATATGTATGCAACGGCATACAAAGCGCACAGTGCGGACGAACGCCGCACATAGGTCAATATTTAGCTTTTATGCGGCCAAAAGTCGATTTTGTAAACTTACGGTAAACAAAAAAAAAAGGTTTGTCGATCGTTAGGAGAATAGTCCCAGTTTTTAATTTCACTCTTTTTACCTCATAAAAGCACACCGTTTGCAAATACGTGTAATTTTAACTTGATCTCTAACCGCAGTACACGTTTTTCTTACCATATAGTTTACAGGACAAATAAAGTTGTAAGGTCAATATTTCTATTTCTGTGTGTGTTATTAATAATATAGTGATGGATTTCGATAACTCAGTTATATTTTCTTATTTTTATTAGAATTTGCTCCGTTTAAATGCATGATTCTAAAAATTTAGTGCTGTTAAACTTTGGGTATTTTTTTGGCTATATTTTTACCATATTTTACTTTTCAAAATTGAATTTGTTATATTTCCGCGTTAGATCGGATGATAATTCTTTTTGAATTGTGAAGTATAACCTTTTCATCTCCAAATGTAATAAAAATTGGCTGCAGAAGACTGCAGAGGACACAAATATTGACATTTTTGACAGCACAGATTTTTTGGTCAAAAAAAATTAAAATTCTGAATAGTGAAACAATCATTGTGTTTTCTTGCTGTTGGAACTCCGAGCACATCAGTAGTGAAAATTGTGAGTCACAGGTACCTCTATGAGTTTAAGAAATAAGAACAAAATTTACCAGATTTTGAAGCTAAAATTAATTATTTAGAAAATCGCTTACTGTCAAACTATGGCAGTACTGTGGATGATAAAAAAGTTTGAAACATAGATTTTTCTTATTTAAATCGACTTTGAAGGAAAAATGGGCAAAATGCTATAGAAAAGAAGAGGCGTTTTTGAAAAATAATGAGTCGTGGCTAAACGGAACCTTCGAACTTCCTTTAAAATTTCTTTCGTATAAGCACCAATATCACATAACCTACCACTCTAGAAGTCAACAGCTAAGTAAACAAGAAACTATAACATTTAAATAATTAAAAAAAAAACCGTTAGATTTTACAGGTGCATTTTCATTCATTGAGATTTCGTTTCTAATTAGTTGCTCGTAGCTGTAGATTAAAGGTCATATTGAAATGGTGGACACAAAATTGATTCACAAAAATATGACCAATTTGTCAAAGGTACAGGTCAGCTATACATCAATCTTTATAATTGGCACCCAATGACTCCGACAATGCACAATATATTGATACACGGTGCAATCATAATCGAAAACTTGTTGTTGCCAATAGGCCAATTACCAGAGAAAGCTGCAGAGGCCCACAATAAACATTTTCGCTTATATCGCGAAAATTTTGCAAGGACATTTTCAAGAGAACAGTGCAATTTGAATGTCTATATTACTTAGTTCCGATCCACTCATAAGCAGCCTTAAGCCAAAAAAGCGAACCATTTTAAAATCATTTTGCCCTGAAGCAAGAAATATGCTTGTGCCAGCAGATTCTAACACCGAACCCGATTCAGGCATTGAAACACTAGACGAATTTGTTATTGAATTATTATGAATTAAGTTTAAATAATTATTATTTTTATTATTTTTTGTGAGCTGAAAAATTGTTAAAAAAGTAAAAAAATTAAGTTAAAAAAATTTAATTTTCTTAAATAAATAATTATTAATATCTAAATGTTATTATTATAAACTAAAAAACCTCAAAATATTTCTAAATTTACCTCAAAATAGTTTTTTTATTAAAATTATATTTTTTTTCGTCATATAAAACCCAATACAAAGAATATAAGTGGATGAATGTTTTTGGCCGCATAAATGTGAAAAATTGACCTGTGTGCGCCGCTTTGTGCGGCCAAAAGTCAAAAAACTTAGAGAATGATCCACAAATTGGTGTAAAGGGGTTTTCGGGGTCGCTGATTACGAATCTGTTATCAGAATCAGCAAAATCAAAATGGCCGACCTAATATCGCGTCATGTCATACGAAAAAACTTATCAAAAATGAAATAACTTTGATAGTTTGTTAAAAAATTTTGTTTTGATATTATTAGGGCATGTATCTACTTGAAAATTTTTGATTTTTTGTCAATTTGGAAGACGGCAAATGCCATGCTCAAACGATTTAAGTTATCATAAATATTGTATTCAATCTCTTAAAAATATGAACCAATAAATCTAAATCTAATCTAATCTACTTGAAAATTTATTAAAAATGAACAAATTCAAAATGGTGGAGTGCTATATGGCAATGTTATATAACAAAAAAATTGAAAAAAAATATTTATATATTTTTATTGAAATCGAACACAGTAATTTATAACAAACACAAAATGCAATATATGAGCAAACAATATAAATAAGTTAATACGATACTTACATGAAAAAGTTTTCATTGCCCATCTCGTAACAGTCACAATCATCTACATCTGTATCTGTTTCAGAAGCGGAAGAGCAGTCAAAAGATTGTTCTTCATCTTCTGATTGATTATTTACAGGTGGAGGTGCTAACAAATTGATACAGTCTTTAGACAAAGATTTAAGTGGTCTTAGAGGTAATTCCCGACAACTAGATATTAATGGATCGGATGCCATTAGGAATCTTTTAAAAACATCCTCCATTGTCTTTTGACGATAATGGTTTCTTGCGAAATTAGCTTGATAGATTTAAAAATATTATTACATGCTTCTTGTGCACCTTTCGACATTGGACAGATAGGTAACACTGAATATTTTATTATTTCGGGGCCATGAATTAAAAGTTTGTGAACTAACGTGGGCATACAATACCAGGGATTTTGTTGTAAATTCAGGTACTAGTAAGGTCTAGAACGCCAAGAAACGCACGATTTTTGGGAATTTTTTTTCTCGGAAAATTTATTAGATAATAACATATTTTTTTTTAAATAATAAATACATTCGCCGAGAGTACAAAAACATTTTTTTTGTCTTAATTTTCTAATTTTGGCCGAATTATAGAGGGCGCCGACGTTGACTCTTCAAAAAACACATTGTCCCATCGCGGCCAGTTAATCTCCGGATCTACTAAACCAATTTTCAAAAAAATTGTTGCAACTTGATAGTTTTTATGTTTTCTAAGACAATTTACCACATTTTGATCAAAAAGTTATGTACAAAAAAATGGCGACCCAAAAATAGCCAAGTAAATTTTCAAAAAAAAAAATTAATTTGTTCAAAGTTTGACATTTTTTTTTTTTTTACTCTTAAAAAAAAATTGTGGTAAATTGTCTCGAAAGAAACCTTCCTTTAAATAACCTACTTTGTTTTTTTTTGTTTCAGTCCAGCCAATCCTGAGATTAACTGTCCGCAATGGGACAATGTATTTTTTGATGAGTCGACGTTTATAGAGGGCGCCTATAATTCGGCCAAAATTCAAAAATTTAAAAAAAATTTTACTCTTGACGCATGTATTCATTATTTTAAAAAAAAAAATGTTATTATCTAATAAAGTTTCCGAGAAAAAAATTCCCAAAAATCGTGCGTTTTTTGGCGTTCTAGACCGTAATAGTACCTTAATGCACAAAAAAACTCAACGGGCAGCTGAATTTTATTTTATTTGGTACACAATACTCTTATTAACTATCTTAAATAGCTTTGAGAACAAGATCTATCAAGACAAAAAAGTTTTCACTTAAACAAATATTTTTTTTAAGTAAATAAATAGTGTTGACATATCGCTGTCTAACAATGTACTACGAGTATTTAGGAATTTTTATTCAGAAATTCTTTAACTTATTTTACGCACCTGCAGCTGTTGAATCCATTTTATTTATGTTCATTAGCCTATCTTAACGACGTGTGACTACGTTAACTTAGCAGCCACATTCATACTACGATTATGGGAGGATTTGGGGCAAGAGACTCTACTACGAACATTTTTCATATCCTAGGGGTCTCCTTTAGACAGCCTGCCCTCGGTCGCACTGTGAAGCGGTTTGGTTGAATATTTAATGACCCGCAGTGTTATTCCAGCAAAACCGTTGTTGACTTATTTGCGTAGATTAAGAACTCAACATGGCCTCATAGACAATAACGGAGTGATGTCAAGCCGCATGTTTGCCGCGGCCAATTAGTGAACGCACACCGTGAGCTTAACTTGCCGCCAATTTACTCCTTCACAACTTCGATCATTGCGTCGCGTGTATATGGCATGTAACCACAGCTCGGATTATTGATGTTGTCAAGCCCCAGCTATCAAAAAGTTGGTTAACATCCTTCCTTATTTTGGAATGAATATGGTCCGATGATGGCATCATGCTATAAACCGTATCATACAGTTAATCTTTGTGGATGAATTGATTATATTGGTGGAACACTTGTGGATTGACATAGCCGTTAAGCCCAAAAATACGCCTCGTCGAAGAAGGTAGGTTCTTGGCAAAAATCCGGATGTCCCTTTAACATTTCAAGCACTCAACTAGAAAACTCACGGCGCGGCGTTGTCAATGAACATTTGGCTTCAATTCTAGCATCAGTATAATACGGGCTAATCTGGCTTTAATTTCTTCATTTCGCACCAATATATACGTGGCTTAAGGTGTGTTTTCACACATAACGTCTGAGCTAGCGAAAGAGTTCACACTACGTATTTACAAAAAATCGTAATTTCGATAACACTTTTTAATAATTTTCACAACTTCGGCAAGCTTGAAACGATGCATGATGAAATGACATACCTTCTCTGATGATTTCATAGCTACCTGCGGGGTTCCACAAGGCAGCCACTTAGGACCTCTTCTCTTTATTCCTACTATTAACCATATTAAAATGGTCATTAAACATTTTTAAAGACCATTTCCTCAACACATGGTGCCACTCGTTTGCAAGTTGATCTCAACCGTTGCTCTGTCTGGTGCCTGAAAAATTGCTTAGAGCTAAATATTTTCAAATGTCATTCAATCAGTTTTTCATGAAAACGCATAAATCTTCTATCTGCCTCCCCACCGTGTATCTTATGGCTCCATTGAACCTATTAGTTGCATGCTTCAGAGAATTAATTGTAACATTAACTGTTTCGATTTCAACCTCAGTTCACCTTGCCTGAAACTCCGTCTTAATCATACTTCCAATTTACTCCAATCTTAGATTTTAGAGCTATATTTACGAGTAAGCTAGATTAAGCATAAGCTTCTATTAAGACTAAGAAATGGGGGTATTTCGCCCACCAAAATTAAAATTAAAAACGAACTTACTATTTTGACAGCTGGAAGTCATTATAGTAGCTCTGACAGCTACTGAAACATAACAATTGGAAAAACTATCACTCTTACTGGCCCGCCTTTATTTCAGGTTGTTATTTCAACAATTTTTATATTTTGTAAAAGATCCTCTTTGATATACCTATATGATTTCAAAAACATATTGCCAGATGCTAAAATATTTTGGGCTGTAAGTTTCTGCAACTTTATTTTATACATAATGTGAACTTGAAGTTTCCCGGTAAATGGCACATGGGAAAACATTTCGTAGATTATCTTATTGAATCTAAATGATTTACTTTCTGCAAATTATTATCTAGGGAACATATTCGCGTATCTTATATAATACGTAATACAAATAATGTTTCTTCTGCTATCAGAGATCAAGGGCGGCATTTAATGAAAAACCTCAATTAATAAATATGTATAAGCACACAAATCCCCAGCCGTTCAATAGATTTGAAGAATGAGTTAGCTTATAAACATAATACATTTTCCATTGTGTAAGTAATGAAAATCCACAACAGCCAGGTAGATAATAATCATAAGGAAAACAAACCGCCTCACAGACATTAGATGATATTCAAACGACTCGTCACGACAATGATTAATAAAATGATAAATGACAGTGACCTGTCATTTGTAACCAGCGCATCTTCATTATTGAATTCTTGTAATTAATATAATTGCACGCGTAAATATAATTGTTCCTTGTTTAATATGGTTAGCACGAAATTAATGTCTAAATTAAATTTATTTTCTCGAACAAAGCAACCAGAGGAATTAATTTATATTTGAATATGAAATAACTCACAAGAAATATCTTCATAAATGTACATATGTATATGTACGCATGTATCTACATAAATGTACTTGAATTTTATTGAATTTTTTTCTTAAATTTTCTCAGATTTATTTTACATCTCTAAAAAAAGTAAATTTCTTAAATACTCACCCCCTACATTCAATAATTATTGTTTTGTTAGTAAATTCATTGGCATTAGGCACACAAAATATGTAAATACATTTAATCGTATGTACCTTCAAATCAGAATCAGATCTAATTAGGGAATTGGTTGGTTTTTCTCAATATTTCAATATTCGTTCATGATGTTTTTTTTCAACACTTCAAAGTTTTTAATTGCCTCTTAAAGTAAATTTAAAAAAAAACTCGGAATGATTTATGAATTATTAAAAAACAAAGTAACAAAGTCAGTAACGCTGACTTCTCAAAAAAAAAAAAAAAAAAAAAGAGTACGAGAAGCGGGCAATCGAGGCTTTTGACGGCTGTAGCAGCGAAAGTTCTACCGAAGGGTGCAGCAATCATCCTAAGGCAGGGATGGTCGTCTGAGGTCGAGGGTGGGAATATATTATAAGACGCAAAGTCTGCACTGAGGATCTGGAAACAACTTGGGCAATGATAGTCATAAATTTGCGTCCACCTGACCTAAATGAAGTGCGGTTAGCAAAAGCTAAGCTTAAAGCTGCTGTGGTGCGGATGGCTTGCCAGCCGAATCAATCAAAGCAGGGGGAGATGACTTGGTAGGGAGTATACACCAAATTATCTCCAAAATTTAGTCGGATGGAAGTATGTCCGATGAATAGAACCTTGGTATATTGTGACTGTAACCCATGCACAAGAAAGGAGATGCTCTGACCTTTACCAACTACTGAAGTATAACTCTCCTCAACGTCTCATACAAAATCGTCTCACCTATACTGTGAGATGGCTTAAGACCGTTTGTCAAGGATCTAATCGATCCCAATTAACTGTCGAACAAATGCTCACACTCCGACAGATTCTGGAAAAAACCCAAGAGTTTCAAATCGATACGCACCACCTTTTTATTGATTTTAAGGTCGCATATTATAGCATACACAGAGACGACGCATCTCAACATCCCTGCCAAACTCGTCCGCTTGTGCAGGATGACGATAGAGAAATATTGCTGCTCCGTTAAAGTCGGTATAAGAACACCACCGAACCCTTTGATGCCGAGAAAGGTTTGAGGCAAGACGACACGTTATCATGCAACCTCTTTGGCAACGTTCTTATAAAGTAATTGTACGCAACTCGTAAGTCAAAAACAGAGGTAAAATTTTTCAAAAGTCCTTTTCAACTGCTTGCCTATGCTGATGATACCGACATCATTGGGAGAACGAGGCGAACTGTTACTGGCGCGTTTGCAAGCATTGAACCGAAGGCAGCAAAAATGGGTTTGGCTGTTAATGAGGACAAGATGAGGTATATCGAGATCGAGTAGGAATTTCAACATCGTCGACTTGGGCAAAATGTCACGATGGATAGATACAAGTCCTCAAGGACTTTGTCTACCTGGGCTCTACTATTACCTCGCAAAATTACATCAGTGCAGAGATCAAACGAAGAATGTTTTTTCGGTCTAAGAAGACATTTGAATAGTAAAGCTCTCTATCAAAGAACCAAGCAGACCTTATATAAGACCTTAATCATCGCGGTCCTGCTGTATGGGGCAGAACCATGGCCTTGTAAAAATCGGCTGAGAATCTGCTTGGGTGCTTTGATAGGAAGATTTTTCGGGTGACTTTCGGTCCAGTACGTATCGATGGAGTACAGTGATGTCGATCTGACCAAAAAGCTGAAAAACAGCGACACACCAGCTCTACGACTCCCCCTGATAGTCAGCACAGCAAAGGAAAAGCCCATCTTAGATGGCGGGCGCTCAAAAGTTAAAAACGAACTCAACCAACTTGGAGTGCGTCACTGGAAGCAGCTATCTATAGATCGAACTAGATGCGGGAGCTCGTTGATTGAGATCGTAGCCTACCCTGGACTATAAGTACCATCTTAAGTTAGTTACTAAAAATTCACATGCACTGAGCAGTATTTAAAAACTGCTAGAAATATATTTTTTTTTAATATTCACATTATTTACATTGGTAATATTTTAAGTTTTTTTATGAGCACAAATTTAATATAATCTAAAAAGTAATACAAATAAAGTTTAAAAAATTTAGTTTAGTATTTAGTTTAATAAAAATAAAATGCACGAGTTAATTTTAATTTAAGAAATATTCTATATAAGAACACTGATGATTAGAGCAAGAAGAGAAATTTTAAATCATTGAAGCGGTTCTTACAAAAATTAATTTAAATACATACATACACGACATTTTTAATAAAATTTAAATATTATTTAATTAAATTTTAAAATTAAAAATCGACCCCAATTTTCAAAAACAAAAAATTCTTAAAAGTACAGACTAAATATTATTTCTTTTTAAATTTTGATATGCAATATTTTTAAACTTCTTGCAAGCTTCTGTATAGAAAAATTTGATTAAACCTTACACCAACGCTTAAGATAATCGCTTGTTTTTATTAAAATAAATACTTTTCGATAAAAATCATTGAAATTTGGAATTATTGGCGTTATTTTAAGGTTTTTTGAATATTTGACACAGACATTCTGGTTGTGTATGTTCTTGCAAATAGATCAACTCGGATTTCTTTCTTTGGTTTTAACCTCTATATCTAACCAAATAGCACACCACCTTCAAAGCTATTCGGGTTGTGGTGGAACAAACTTTGGTCACTTGAATAGATTGAAAGCTTCGCTTCCATTGTCTTGGATAACCAAAGTAGATGGGCAAGATAGCATTGATTGAAGTGAAAGTGAAGATGCTTTTCGAAGTGCTCATAATCTGCTCAGCATATAATCTTCGGATAAATCGACACAAAGAGAATTTATATTTTGTGGTTGTCACCTTATTTCCGTTCAAACCCAAAATTTAAACCATAGAAAAGCATTCTTGGAATTGAAGAACATTTTTATCGATGTGAGTTAAATGTGCTTTTTAAACACACAATCGGATGCATCTGAGTTACACCAAAGTAAGTCGTTTTTTAAATCCCTGATATATGATATAAAAATTGGAGATAGGCCTTTACTGTACAACGATTTTTTTCTTAGAATATACCCAAGAATCACGCCCTAAAATATCTATGCACGAATTAAGGTACACCCTGTAGATCATATAAGAATTAATCAAAACAGACTTTTTTTTATTAAAATTCAGCGTTAATGGTTCTATGTGATAAATCTTCTTTCGCACTTGTACATTTGTAAGAGTCCTTAAAGATCTATGCATTCACAAATCAATTGGTCCAGTTTTTATTTCCCCTTTAGTGCTGAAGAGGTGTTCTTCTATGCTGGCAAAACCATTGCCTAAGTTTCTGCATCGGTCATACTCCTTGGGTACTTTCCGGGTAGTTGAAAAACGGAATTTCTATCCAGCCGGTCCCTAAAGAAGACGAATCTTCCTTATCCTCCAATTACACTAACGTCCTTTCTTTGCAAGGTCTTGGAAATGCTGATAGATAATCAGCATAAGAAATATCTCGAAATAACGAAAGCTCTTAAATGACTGGCAGTAAGGCTTTCGAAGCAATAAATCCACTGGTATACCTCATCGAAAAGTGAAACAAATCACACTATTTTGGAGAAACAAAAGTAATTTCTTAAATGAGTGCATTTGGTATCGATGATTCTCTCCTTCGTTGGATTAGAAATTACATTTCTAACCGTTCAATTCGGATTGTTTTGAATGGTTTTAAGACTGATGGTCAAAAAACAAATGTTGGTGTACTGCTAGGCACCGTTTTGTCTCCGACACTTTTTCTTATGCTTATCAGTGATCTTTTGTCTGAGATTTCTAATCCACTTCACTATTTCGCTGACGACATGATTCCCAGCTTTTCATGTTCATTTCGAGACCTCTATCCCGCTCTTTGGTTGTGGAACTGAAATGGCAGTGTAGGCTAATCTCTTTAGTTTCTTATTTTAACAGCATTATACAATGGGGAATACAAAACCGCGTGAAAGCTGTCTTACGTCGCCGTCGTCGGCGAAGCGAAATATACCACCCATGCCATTATCTATGATTGGAACTTGCATCGAAAAAACTGAAATACTTTTCATAGTCGGTATGTGAGTTTATGACCATATCTTATGGAATGAAATGCTTAGGTTTTCTTATCCCTTCTGATCTGGCTATGATCTATAAGGCATAATGTGAGCCTGGGACTGGGCTGGGCTGGTGCCCCCATTAATTATTTGAACCCAATAGATGCAATCCAGAAGAGATCCATTAAACTCATAACAGACGAATCAATTACGGAAACTTTTATCTCTCTTGAACCGACAGTGTTTCCTGTATTTCATATAAAATATTATCGCTTTTTCTATGAACAATGCTCAAATGAAATAGTCAGTTGCATTCCTGCCGTCAAACGATTCCGCCTAGCTATGAATGCACATCAGTTTATCACATGCTAAAGGGTGGTTAAATTTTAAGGGCCGATGTTGAATATAACGTCAAGTTTTTTTCTGCATTTCATTTGACATTTCTCATTTTCAGACTAACTCAATTTGAACCATGGAAAGATACACAATCGAGGAGTTATTCAGTCTTATTATGAAAATGGGCGTACATTTTTTTGATACAGTGGTGGATGAAATAATCCCAATATTAAAAAACTGTGAAAAATTGGAGAAATATAAAGAAATTTTAAGAAATAAAAATTGAAATATAAAGAAATTTAAAGAAATAAGAATTTAATTATAGCGGTGAAATCCGCTGTTTTGAGTGAAATAAGTTAACACAAACATAGTGGAGTGTATGTGTGTATAAAACACACACTGCAATGAGTGACCGGTGCAAGGAGTGTGATGGATCTCTGAAAGGGGGGACTTATTTACCATGCAACGGAATATGTGGAACTTTTTTTCATTTTAAGTGTGCTAAATTATCGGAATATGATGCAAAAATTATAAATGAGAAACCAGCGATTCTGTATATGTGCAGTGTTTGTAGAGACTATGTAAACATTATGTTTGAAAAAGTCGGGCAGTTAGCAAAAGCTATACAAGAAAACAAACAGCAGTTAGAGAACCATAACACTAATATTGAAAAAATATTACATAATGTTAACAAATTAAGTGAAGAAAAAGAAATAGTGTTGAGTGAAGTAAAAAAGGCATGTAGTAGTGAGAATCAAAATGCTAGTATTGAAAAAATTTTACATAATGTAAACAAACTAAGAGAAAGAAAAAGTGTTGAGTGAAGTAAGAAAAGTATGTAATAGCGAAACAAAGATATCGTACGCGGAGTCTGTAAGAAGAGATCAACCTGTCGTGATAAAACCGAAAAAAGCTCAAGAAAATAAAAAGACAAAAGAAGATCTTAAAGAAAAAATTGATCCATCATCTTTGGCAGTAAGAGTGAATAAGGTTGTTGACAGAAGAGATGGAGCTATCCTAATAAGTTGTGACGATGATAGTTCTCGAAAAATAATTGAAAAAGAAGTTAAAGAGAAATTAGGAAGTGAATACGAAGTCTCGGTACCGAATCTGCAAAACCCATGCGTGAAGATATGTGGAATGACAGAAGAGTGGAGTGAGGAAGAACTATTGTCAGCTTTTAAAAAACAAAATCATATTAACTGCGGAATTAAGTGTTTAAAAATTTACAGTGTCGTAAAAAATACAAAAAAAAGTTATAGTGCTATAATCTCAATAGAAACGGAAGGATATAGAAATATAATTGAGAGAAAAATAATTAACCTGGGTTGGGATAGATGTGTTGTTTACGATTTTGTTGCAGTTAAACGGTGCTATAAATGTTGGGGATATAACCACAACGCAAAGGACTGTAGAAATGAAGAAATTTGTGCGAGATGTGGTGATAATCACGATGCAAAGAGCTGCAAGAGTGTTTCATTTAAATGTAATAACTGTGTTTTGGCAAACTCGAGGCTTGGTTTGAACCTTGAGATAAATCATGATTGTAGAAGCGATGTGTGTGAAGTTTATAAAAAGAAAATTGAAATTCAAAAAAACAGAACTTCTTTCTAGCAGTCAAAGTCTATACGACTTTGTTATCTTAATATGTGCGGTTTTTTAAATAATCTCGCGGAACTACAAGTAATAATCGATGCAAATGACTTTGATGCATTAGTGCTATCCGAAACCCATGTGACTAAAGATGTTCAAAATAGTGAATTAGGTCTGGATAAATTTACACTGGTTGACAGGTGTGATACCGAATCAACACACACCGGTGGAGTCCTAGTGTATATCCGGAGTGACTTTAGAGCATCCAATGTAAACAAATTTGTCAAACATATGGAACTATGTATGGTGGTCAGTAAACACTTTTCATTTTACAAACTATTCCTGCATTGTTGTTGGTATGTACAGATCCCCTAGTTCAAGTTGTAGGGTTTTTTGTGATGAATTCGGAAAATTGATGGATGAACTGTATGATTTAAATAAAGATATTCTTCTAGTAGGCGATTTAAACATTGATTGGCTTTCCCCTACTAGTATTTATAAAAAGGATGTTGAAAAAATTATTAAAGACAACGCGTGTATTCAAATAATAGATTGTACCGAATTACTCAAAATACAAGGACATTAATTGATTATGTTATAACAAATAATTCGTTGATTAAAGCAGAAACAGTTAAAGATCTTAAAATAAGTGATCATGAAAAAATTGTGATTAATATAATCTATGATAAAAATACGAGACAGAAGAAAGTATTTCCTCATTTTAAATATAGAAAACAGTTGTTTGGCCAGACCCTAGAAAATAATTTAATACATTTGGAAAATATAAACGATAATGATTTACTAGCTGAAGACTTTTTAAAGAAAACAAATGAAAGTGTTTCTATATTTATTACAAATAAAATAGTTAAATCGGGTGGAAATGAGTGGTTCAACAATTATTTGAATAATCTTAAAAATCAAAAAGTTTTGAAATATTCTAAAGCATTATTAAGCAGTTCGGAAGAAGATTGGAAAAACTACACTGAAATACGTAATTATTATAAAAAAGAAATCGTCAAGCGTAAAAATGATTATGTGATGTCAAAAATATCTTGTTCAGTAGACCAAAAGACAATGTGGAAAAACTTAAAAAATGTTATCTTAAAAAAAGAAAAAAGCGAAATTAAAAGTGTTATATTTGGTACAGAAATGTGTAAAGAAAATAAAATAATAGCAAATAATTTCAATATTTTTTTTGTTGAAAGTATAGTCCAGATAATAAATACGATCCCATTGACTCTTTTTGTAAATCATGGCAAGAAGTAGAAAGCGTTTTCAAATTTAACGATGTTTCGATAAATGATTTAAAACAAGCTATAAAAGAAATAAAAAACAAACGCGATTTTCAGTTTATGACCCCCAGTATCTACTTGGATCAATTCGAAATTTTAGGTCCAATTTTATGCAAAATAATTAATGGTTCTCTATCAACAAGCAAGTTCCCTGACTCCTGGAAAGAATCTTTGATAACACCAATAGAAATAACTCCCTATGGGAAGTTAAAAATTGTGAATACATTGAAATGTGAAGAATACAGACCAATTAATTCTATGCCTTTATGTGAAAGAATTTTTGAAAAAGTGGTATTTAAACAACTTTATCATTACTTTGAAAGTAATAATCTTATAATGGACCTTCAATCGAGTTTTAGAAAAGGTTACTCATGTGAGACCGCAATCAATATAGTTGTTACATCGTGGAAAGAGGAACTAGCTAAAAAAAGAACTATTTATTGTGTATTCTTGGACTTAAAACGTGCATTTGAGACTGTGAGTAGAGATATTTTAATAATGAAAATGAAAAAATATGGTGTTAAAGGTAATGAATCACTGTGGTTCGAATCTTATTTGAAAAATCGAAAGCAACGAGTTAAAGTTAACGGAGAAGTATCTGACGCAATTGAAGTTGACTATGGTGTTCCCCAAGGGTCTGTTTTAGGTACTCTGTTATTTACAATATACATAAATGACCTCAAAAACGTTGTAAAGTATAGCAAATTGGCTTTGTTTGCGGATGATGCAGTTGTTTACCTATCCAGTGATAACGATGTTGACGCAAGAGATAAATTACAAGAAGACTTAGACCCTATAAACCAGTGGCTTACACAAAATAAACTAAAACTGAACATTGAAAAAACAAAACTCATGGTACTGAACGAGAGAAGTGATGACAACAGCATTATGATTGGTGGTATTTCAATTGAAAAAATAAGCGAAATAAAGTATTTAGGTATAGTTTTAGACCAAAAATTACTATTCGGAAACCACTTCCTAATTTTCTAAATGCAAATACACAAAATTCTATTATATATAAAGGGTTCAAATTATTTAATAGCTTAGACGCTCACATCAAAAATGAAACTAATTTTAATATACAAAAAAAAATGTTATCGAATTTGTTAAATCTCGGTATTAACATATTATTAAATTTAAAAAAAAAATCAATTATGTAAAAATATAACTTATTGAAAATGTAAATAGTTTAAATTAAACTAAATAAATGAACTTAAACTTAAAACTTAAAAAAATGCATATCGTGCACTTCGTGATTTTTTCGGTCAATTTAATCGTCAAAATGTGCGTACAATCGGAAAAATCGTGCGAAAATTTGAGCAAACCAGGTCTGTTAGGAGATGTGAAAACAACATAGTGCATGCTCGTACAGCTCGTACTGCAGAAAATATTGCTGCTGTTCGCGATAGTGTGGCTGAAGAGCCGTCCACCTCAACTCGTCGTCGTGCCCAACAATTGCACCTCTCACGCTCGTCGTTGATGAACATTATGCATAAAGACTTGCATTTACACGCTTACAAGGCGCAATTGACTCAAGAACTAAAGCCTCTTGACCATTTTAAGCGTCGTCAATGGTCAGAATGGTGGCAAGAAATAGCAACAGTGGATGAGCAATTTTCGAAGAAAATCATCTTCAGTGATGAGGCACATTTTCACCTCAGTGGATTCGTCAATAAGCAGAATTGCCACATTTGGGCGAATGATAATCCAAGAGTGATTGTCGAAAAACAAATGCATCCACAAAGAGTGACTTTTTGGTGCGGTTTATGGACTGGTGGCATCATCGGGCCGTATTTTTTCCAAAATGAGGCCAGTGAGGCAGTTACTGTGAATGGTGTTCCCTATCGTGAGAAGATAACGAACTTTTTATGTCCCGAATTGGAAGATATGGATGTGGATGATATGTGGTTTCAACAGGACGGTGCCACTTGCCACACAGCTAACGAAACAATGGTTCTTTTGTGCGACAAATTCAATGGCCGTGTTCTCCTCACGTGGTGGCGATGTCAATTGGCCGCCAAGATCATGTGATTTGAAACCGTTGGACTCTTTTTTTGGGGTTATTTGAAAGAAAAGGTGTACGTCGATAAGCTAGCAATAATTCAAGAGCTAAAGGATGATATAATTCAGCATATTAACGGCAAAGAACCTCAATTATGCCTCAGCGTCATCGAAAATTTGGACCATCGCCATCGCATGGAGGTGTGCCGCCGAGGTCGCGGCGGCCATTTGGCCGATATTTTGTTCCATATCTACATAATTGAACCATACCATATTATCATAATGAAAAGAAATGACAATAATTTCGTAAATAACACAAGTCTGCAAAAAAAAAAATTGAGAGCTGTTTTGATTTTTTTGCGTAATTCTTATGATTTTGGGTGTGCTGAATCCGAAAATGACTTTCATTTTGTCACAGAACGTCACGTTTTCTGACAATATGGGTATCTATGTTAAACAATTTATCATCTTAAAATAAAAGATAAAAGACTAAAAATATTTTTTTAAATTTATAATTGCGTAACAAAACTTATTTTTTTATTTAAAATACATTTATTAGTAAGCGCTAAACACATATCTTTTTCCCAGTGAGACTCCTTTTGGTACATTTTCGCTTGTGGGAAGCATCTGGAATGTCTCTCTAAAGCGTCCAACAGTAGTCTGCCATCATTGAGACGCTCCATCTTCCCTGGTATCTCTTTTCCATCTCCTTTATATCTTGGTGAAATCGTTCACCTTGCTCTTCACTCACATCTCCTAAGTTATCTGGAAAGTAGTCGAGGTGGGAATTTAGAAAATATACTTTTAAACTCATAAGGCAACCTAAAGCTTGAAATGCTTTTAACATTTTTTCAACGATTTGTTTGATGTTTGTTCCGCACAGACGACATTGCACTATATTGAACTAAGATCTATAAAACAATGACGAGTTAATACCTAATTGTACTGCGCCATAGGGATGGCGGTTTTTTCCAATTCACCAGTTTTCGGTTTCCGGCTATTTTCCAAACCGATTTAATCTGTTTTTAATCGGACAAAAAAACCGTTTTTTTCAATAACAGGTTTTCGGTTTTTTAAATACATAAAAAAAATTTGAAGTCTTAAAATATATGTATATGTTCATATCAAATAAACTATATGTACATACAAACATGTACATGTACATATATAAGCTTTTTTCAGTAAAAAAAAATCATCTAGAGAAAGTGTTGTGGTTTATTTACATACTATTCTTTTAATTGAAATGAAATAAAATGATTTTCGAAAAAAATAGACATATATGTACATACATATCTAGTTAACACAAAATCTCAATTTTTAAAACGATTTAAACTTCCTACCACTATACTAAATTACTTATAAGAGAAAAGGTGGAAGTGGTGAATAATGTCGCAGGTTGCACACAACTACGCCAATTTCTACACTAGCAGAGCGCGCACGTTCAGGTTACAACATTTTTATGTTTGTTAATTTAGCTCACCCAGGACGTTCTTTAATAAGAAAGAAATGATAGTTATGGCCTACAATTAAAAAAATAAAAACAGCAGTCAAAACAAAATTGTACCTATTATTTATGACTGAGTGAGCCCAAAAAACACCTTTTTATAATAAAATTTTGCGTCTTGTAAAATAACCTGACGTTCTGGAATGTTTTTAGTATTTTTTTAGTTTTCAGAACACCTAAATACATAGAAATTAGTTGAAAAAATCCAGACAGCTTTTTTGATGCAGAATTGTGTGATTTGTGTTTTATTTAAAATCAACAACGGCCCTTCATATTTAACCACCCTTTATATATATACTTTATATCTCAAATATACAATTTTTAGATTCAATAGAACTTGTAAGTAAATTTTTGCATTGTTGAACATTAAATTCATGTATATGTCATATTCTGTTATTGTTTTTAGCAGTTCAACAACAAATTCAAAACGTCATGGTATCCGAGTTGTATTGGATAATAAAACTAGTCATACTATCGAAAGTTGAATTTTAGTTGTCAACGGCCTTGGCTTTGATGAAAGCATCGCTTCCCATCGATCAGCGAAATCGAGCATCATTGCGCTTGGTTAGTACTTGGATGGGGGACCGTTCAAATACCAACCGTGTGCTGTTGACATATTGTGTTCCTTTCTGTTGTTCTTTCTCTCTGTCTGTCTCTCTCTGTTGTGTTGTCTAAGCCGATGGCTTCAGTTGCCAATGCTTTAAGTGTCTCTAGTAGTGCAAAATGTAATGTAATGAATGTTAGTTTTTTTTTTAATTTTATATTTTCTTAAGAATTTCATATCTTCTAAATTTGTCTATAATAACCCTAAGGGTTTCTAATTCAATAACTTGTTTTTTCTTTGACAATCCCTCCAATCTTTTTCTTTTCAAACCAAAACCATTCAAATAGATCTCTGAATAAAATGACATGCCAAATGCATGTTTTCTTCTTATATTGTGAAACAATGGTTCACTAGGGCGTATGCGTGCTATTTCTATTTATATTAATATTTAATGCCTATTCTTCATATCCTGGTAAGTATTTAAATGTCAACTGGAATTTTATTATTTTTAAAACCCATTTTTATAAATTTTTGGTTTTCTATAAAAGAATTTGGGCTTTAGTGTGACTCTAAGAAAACCACTTAAATGAAATTTTAAAATTTGTGAGAATGGTGGTCATGCAAAACACTATTCCAGCTTAGTTATTGGGACCTTTTCGATTCTGCAATCTTTTGGTAACGAGGAGGGTCCAAGGTTCTATTCTCTGCCACTGCAAAAATGTTTCAAGGGTGTACTGATTCTAGCAAAGAGGTGACAACGTTTAAGGAAGCTAAAATTTTTCCTAAGAAACTTTTCATACCATGTTATTCTCTATTAATATATTTTTTTATTTCCAAAAGAACATCGTTCGTTGAGGAAACTTTTTTGTTTTGCTTTTCTTTTAATATTATTCATTTGCGTTTGCGTGATTGATTCGTTTAATAATTTAAATTGCTTTTCCAATATACGAATCTTTTACTCTCAATTCTCTTTTTTGATTTTGAAAATTATGCATGCGATGACCTCAAACAAGGAATAAATAATAAGCTCATGGGAATATTGCAAATGCAATTGACCAGTTGCCCATTTAAAATGAAACAACAAACGAAAATACATTTATTTTTTGATTCCAAGTACCATTGTACGAATTATGGTGATGGAGTTTTTATGTCTCTGATTCTATTTTTAATTTGACATCTGGGGAAAAAATCAAGTCAAGGCAATGTAATCTGACAAGGAAATAATTAAATATGCTTTATGGCTTTCTTATTTCGGGACTTTCGGAATCCAAATAATTTTTCATGATCTAATAAATATTTTATTTCTGTATAATAAAACATATGTATTTTTATAGTAAAGATATTTATGTGTAGTATTTTACATACATAAAATTAATTACAGACCAATGACTCGTAAAGAACCTTAACCTTGTAACCATTACTTTGTGCGGGTTGTCGACAGGGAAAAGGGGGACCTACAACTTTCTGCTGTGTCCAAAAGGCAAATAATAAAAATAATCCCTAGCCTCCTCCCGCCCATATACTGCATGTGCTAGGGTTCATTTTTATTTTTTGCACGTCATATAGAAACTTTATTGAAATTGTTTGATATTATTGAAAAAAATAAGTAAATAAAATATTAAATCAATATCAGTTTAGTTTGATTACATATGTTAATAGTAACACTACTTGTGGTGTCACGTTTTAGCAACAAATAAATCACTGCCACAAAATTTAATTTACTGCACTTTTTGCAAAAATACCATCTCAAAAATTTCTGTTGTTGTATTTGATTTGCTTCTCTGTTTTGTAAATTAAACAGGTATATTACTAACTAGCGCCGCAATAGACTTAAAGTAAATGGGATTAAAACTGTTATTCTTCGTAAAGAAATAATGTCAGTAACGATTTTTGAGTGCCACTTAACTCGACCTTACTTAAAAAGCGTTAAGTTTACTAATGACGAGTTGAGAAAACAAAAATTATAACTAGAAAATTTAAGATTTTTAGTTGCGATACATAAAATCATACATAGGTACCTTCTGGCAAAAAAAAAAAAACAGTCAAAATATTTTATTTGGTAAAGTTCCAAAAAATGTTTATTAAGGATGCCTTCCATAGAACTAGTTGTTTAGTTTTCGATTTTCTCAAAATGAATGATCGATTTGTATTAGATTTTTGATCCATGAGTTGAAAGATCGGTTTAGAGTTGAATTGAAATTAAATGAAGAAAGAATCTGTTTATAACAAAAAATTAACAAAAAAACAAACAAAATATATTAAAACGCGACTACTGTGTCTAACTATCAAAACGACACGGGAAGTTGGCCTCAACACTGTATAGACAATTTATACGTGTCAATTTTATAGTTGTTTCTGTTCAGGGTTGCCTTGCAACTGCGCCAAAAAAAATAATTTTGACTTACGTGTTAATAGCTTATGCAACTTCCAGACTTAAGACAACTGAAAATTCTAAACTCAAAAGCTGTTTTTGAGTGTACTTGAATTCAATTTACATATTTGGAATATCTACTCACTGTGGGTTATCCCAGAGTTAAGGAAAAAAAAAAAACAAATGTAACCATTTTCTTATGACAAAAATATTAGCAGGTTTTAGAATATTTGCGCAGAATTTTCATTGCTGGTGGTAACTTCTTGACACATTTTTTAAACATGCATGAAAATATTGTTTATTTAAAGAACACCCCAAAAAAATGTTTTGCTAAAAAATCAAAATTCATTTATGCTTTCTGACAGCTGATCAAAATATTATTATGGAGCATATTTACCGAGCAGAAAGCTTTTAAACGTAACAGAGCTAAAGATAGTTAAGAAATTCCATTGTAGAGATAGATTTTTTTGATTCGTTCACCAAGAGCAGCAATCAGTTTTGAAATAGGGACTTGCATTTAACTCTCTCAGAGCTGTAAAAGAACATTTAAATAACATTTAGCTCCAACGATGTCACTTGGGTTCGAACTAAACCTGCAATTTACCCAAGTTATCTCAAAAATTATTTTTCAACTTAGAATTAAATTAAATTAAATTTTCAATTACCGAATATCTATCAATATCAAGGTGCGACACTATGGAAATGTGTTTTGACTATCGAAAGAGAAATGTACATATACATGCGCTACTATGAAAAGGGTTATTTCCATATCACACTCTCAATTAATCTTAAACAGTGAATCTATGTAAAACCTAATTGTCGCACTGTATATGCGCTTTTCAGTAAAATGAATATGAAAACAGACACTTACCGCCATATTATTAACTCGACACATCCAGATTAAGGCCTAAGCCTGGATGTATTTACATTGAATCGAATGAATAATTCTCGACTGAAAAGGTAAAGTATCTTAAGTCGACTTAAGATATTTCGCGTTTTTTTGTTGATCCTTAGTGCCATTCTAAAAGGCTACAGTTCTGTGTTATCGGCTTCCTTCTATCTCACTCCTGTGCTTTTTTATAGACAAAACCAACTTCATCTTATGTTCAAAAGAAACATCTCTACACGCGGTAAAATATCTTAAGTCCACATAAGATTGTGTGTTATGCTTAATTTTAAATTCTATAAATAGAGATTATATTGGCTTAAGACTTTTTTTATTATTGTGAAATCGTAAATCATATTAAGTTGACTTAAGATATTTTCGTGCGTGCAAACAGGAACAAAAGTCATCCTTAAGTCGACATAAGATAAAATCCTTAAAAAAATTCCAAAAAAGTGTAAAAACGCAAATCATCTTATGTGAACATAAGATGAATTTTTAAATGTAAAACTAAAATTTTTCGCTCCCTAAGTAGTCATAGGATATTTTACCGTTTGCAAACCTAAAAAAATTTCCGTAATAACAAGGACATAAGATATTTTTAAGCGTATTTTGTTTCTAGGTTGCCTTTTGTGCGACCGTTTTTCTTATTTTTTCATTTAGTGTTTCAGACAATTTTGTTTCATACGCGATTGAAAAATTATTACAAATGAAACACATACGTATACAACAAAAAAGAGTTGAATTGCACGAATTTGGAATTAAAAATACATTTTATAAAAAAAAACATGGATTTAATGGGATAAAAATGTTCAAATGTATGAAATTGCCGTCTGATTTCCAGAAAACTAAGAATTTATTCACACAAAGCTCAAAAATGGTTTTATTATTAAAAGAATTTTTATGCTAGAAATTTCTTCAAAGCTTTTCAAGAATACAATTTAGGATACCAATTTTAAGTAATTACGTAGTAGTATTGGCGAAAAGTTCTAAAAAGACTGGCGCAAAATATCAAACAACCTATTATTTTTAATTTCTTTGTAAGATACTACTTAACAATTTGCTAACTTTAAAGTAGTTTACTAACTCATTCTTAGTTTAAAACATTTTCAAACTAGTATCGTACTAAAGGAATTCTTAATAAATTGCTTTTGAACAAACCGAAAACATTGACAGTTCGTGCAAAAAACTAAGTAAACAAACCTTTTGTGGCTTTTCTAAAAGCGCGATATTCTTACGATGATTTTAACTTTAATAAAAGGGTAGATATAGATATAGTATGATGCTATATTCGAATAAAATTTGCTAAATCGTTGATTTAACTTAGTTTCCTAATAAATCAGCTTTGACGTCGGTCGTACTAATTCAATTAAAATTGTGTGCCATTGATTTTAGGAAATAATTTAAAAAAATAATCGTTTCACTTGTTATGAAGATATTGATTTTTCAAAAAACAAAATTAGATTTTTTTTTTTCAAAAGATCCAAAAAATATTTTTGCGAATGTTCTTATACAAAATATTATTTTAAGCTTCGGGGGCTCCTGCTAAAAAAAAATGGCTTAAATAGTTAGAACCGTTAATGAGAAAGTCGAAAATAAAAAGAAAAAGGTTGTGTCTTGTGTGTACTGACGAACGCGCGGTAGAAGTAAAACTTCCTTACATGTCGCTGTCTTTGACTGATAGCGTGTCGTTTTGACACGTCACTGACAGCTGCATAGATATTTTTTTACCCCCAACGCCGGAAAAGAAGTTTTACTTAAAAAAACGGTTCTATGACAGGTACCGTTAATAACATGTTATTCAGCCGTTTTCGAGATAAATAAGATCTTACACTACGGGTGCGATACCGTTAGTTTCGGAGGTAAAAACAATTTTCAATTTCTCCTATCTCCCCTTGGGTCCCTTTGGTAATTTTTTTCCAATAGTTTTTTGTTATTATTAATTTGACTTTTAAAAATATGTTTTCATGTAACATTTTTTACAATGATCAATGATTTTTTTTAAATAATTTATTTTATATTTTATTTTAATATTTTTTAAATAAATTATTTGAATAAAACTAAACTGTTTCTATTCTATGAACCAAATGTGATTTAATAGCCTTTTTTTTACGAAATTTAAGTCATTATTAGTTATTATTTTTTTTTTTATTATTAAAGCTCTATAGAACAAATGTGACTCTTTTTCATATACGACTTAAATAAAAACCAACAAATATCATGTTAAATCTCTTTTTTTTTCCACTTTATGCACACGCAACTCATCTTAAATGGACATAAGAATTGAAAACGTCCTTCGAAAACGCAAGGCAAAATATCTTATATCAACTTAAGATTTTGGAAATTAATATAAAATTCAATTTATAGAAAAGCCAAACTATCTTAATTCATATTTTTCCTCATAACGACCAAAATATTAAAAATATCTTTTTGAAAATAATTTCAAAAAAAAAGATCATAAAATTTTACATATAAATGCTTTGTTGAATAAAGTCTATATTTGAAAGATTTTTTGGGATACAGCTTTGAAGGGTTTTTTCGCTCTCCTGAAAAATCATCAAAATTGACTTAAGATACTTTACCTTTTCAGTCGAGAATTATTGCCGTTAGACTCTATTTCATTAGTGTACAGAGCTCCTAGAAAAAAAACATCATCATGAATGGCATAATAAAAACTCACAATCGAAACAGGGTCTTATAAACATGGACATTGGCGCTGCTATCGTTAAGATGACCGTAAATGAGAAGATATAGCAAGCTCCGTCTTTCGACCAATGGTTTGCCAACACAGAGAACTGTGTTATACCACCGGCTCATCATTTAGTGCAGTGTTAGTTGTTTGTAGGCAAACTCTATTACAATTAACACTGACACAAGAAAACATGAAAAATAAACAAATAATATTACGTAAGAACAAAACAATAACATAACATGAAACAAAGAACATTTAGGAGCGTGGACCACTGGTTTTGAGTAGGTTTTTTAATTTACTTTTATTTATATTAAAATCCAAAATATTTGAATTCCAATTTACAAGTCTACCCATACGTGTCAAGGGCTCATGCATTCCATAGTTGGTCCTATGTGTTGGGACCTTAATCATATCGAGGCCTCGAAGATTATAACCTCCTCCCCGATAATTAAAATAAACCGAACATAAAAGATCTGGTGCATCTGGACGCCTGTTATTAATTGGTGGAAAAATACCAAATCATTGTTTGTTCTTCTTTGTTCCAAAGTTTGCATCTGAAGAATAGATAATCGTTGGTCATCTCATAAGAGAGGACATACGAAGGATCACTCCATTGAAGTCCTTTCAAGGCAAAACGAGTAAAGTTTCTTTGCACAGATTCTAATCTCTCAACATGAATATCATAAAGAGGAGTCCAAACCTGCGATGCATACTCAAGATGGGGACGCACCAAGGAGTTGTATAAAGCCCGGGTGACATTGGGATCAACAAATTCTTTAGACCAGCGCTTAATAAACCCTAACATTGAATTGGCCTTATTCACGATTTTATTAATATGAGCAGAAAAATCTAAATTGGGTGTAAAAAGAACTCCAAGGTCCCTTACAGTCATAACACGAGTTAAAATGTTCCGTGAGATAACATATTCATGAGAGAGATGAGATCTAAATACACCCCTAGATATCGAACATTTGATTCCCAATTAACATTAATGCCATTAACATTAAGCTGATTGCTGGGAAAGAAACAAGATTTTGTTTTCCTACTAAAAAAGATAGCTTGAATTTTGTCAGCATTCAGTTTAATTTTCCATTTAGAATAAAACCGGGTCATTACTTCAAGAGCATTAGATAAATTTGTCTCTATGTTGAGACTAAATTCATGCGATTAAAAAATACCAGTATCATCGGCAAATATAGCTAATTGACACTCTGGTAGCTTAGGTATATCAGATGTATAAATATTGTACAAAAAAGGACCTAATACCGATCCTTGTGGCACGCCGTGTTCAATTTGATAACAATTTGATGAAATGTTATTAGGGTGATTCTACAAACAATGGAATAAAATGATACAAATTTCGGCACGACATTTTTGGAAGCCAAAAGTCGTAAGAATTGTTCTAGTTGATCCTTAGAACGTATATTTGCGTTGTTGAAAGCGGCCAGTAAAAAAAATTAAAAATGACGATTTTAAGGACATTTTTTGAAAAACGATGTTCAGGGGACTGAGTTTTTTTTTAAGTGGACTGAATAAATCTTTAGTTTTTTCGTATTTTCTCTTGGGTACACACTGAAATATAGAAATTAAATTTAATTAGCATTCATAAACATACAAATAAATTCATGGTTAATACATAGTAACTTAGCATTTTATTAAAAAAAAATAATATATTATAATAATTTTTTTTTTCTACTTAGAATCAATTTAAAATAAATTATATTCTTTTTAAAATTTTTAAAAATATTTCGTAATGAAGTTCGAAGTTCAACATAACTTAAAAATTCTCAGGTTTCTGAATAAAATATCGTTTATTTATTTATTAGCCAGGGGACTGAGACCAGGGGACTGAGGTTTTTCATGGTTTTTTGCGCAAAAACGATATTAAGGTTTTACTTAGAAAATCAAAAAAATATATATAATATTACAGTTTTATCAAACCTATACTATACTGCTAAAAAAGATGCCTACTTACATACAAATTTGTTTCGTAAAAACTCACCAGAGGACTGATAAACTAAACGGACAATCCACGACTTCATGTACAAATGTCTTTTTCACAATACTAACATAAGAAACAGAATCGAGTTGCACCACGATTTTATTGTAAGGAGACTTGGTTCTTCAAATTGTCAGTGCTGGAAATCTGATCGACATCCTAGTTATTGATATTTTCGACTGTTTCAATATGCCAGGGGACTGATACAAAAAGCGGGGGACAAAGTTTAATTAAGTTTTTTTGTAATAAAATCAATTACTAAAAAATATTTATCTATTTCGTAGCAAAGATGTATTATTTGGCGTAACTTCGGTGGGATTCATTTTAGTATGAGACCTGAAATAAGAGAACGGTAATAATTTTTCTTTGCGAAAACGCACTGGGGACACGTCAGGGGACTGAGAATCGGACACTTTGAAGAATTTTTTTTGAGCAATATAAAATAAGGTCACCCTAATAATATTGTTAGGCCAGGTAGATATCAGTCAGATTTAATTTTATAAAAAAAAATCAGATTAAATAATTGGACGGATTTCAAAATATTTCTGGGGCCGCCGAAAATTCCATCGTTTGTAGAATCACCCATTAACAAAAACATTGAAACATCTATCGGACAAAAAATTTTTGATAATTTTAATAACAAACACAGGAAACCCAAAGCATACCAATTTGTGTACTAGTCCATCATGCCACACTGTGTCGAGTAAAATAAGTCCAGTTGATTTACCCAGGGAACGACTTTTTTTATATGTTCACAAACTCTTAACACTTGATGGCTAGTGCTGTGAAACCTTCTGAATCCAAACAGTTCGTTTGGAAGGATATTCAGTACCCCAACAATATTTAGAATTTTTTCCTTAAAAACCTTTTCCAATATCTTGCTGAGACAGCTGAGCAAACTAATCGGTCGATAGCTTGATGGGAGTTTTGCTATTCTCCCAGGTTTCGGGATGGGTATAACTTTAGCGAGTTTCCAATTTTTTGGAAAATATTGAGTTTTGAGGCATGTAATTTTTTTATAGATATATTTTTAATTTTATCAAGTCCATCAGACTTCTTTGTTTTTAGACTACACACTATATATCTCACATCCTATAGATTCACAAACTGATCTGTTGGAGTGTCAACATTTTGTATGTATATTGAGTTTAAGGTGTGGCTTACAAGGTTCATAGTATCATTATCACTTAAATGTTGCGACACTGAATGATTATTTAAAAATGTAGATGCGATGTTTTTAATTTGATGAGTAAAGTTTATTAAGCAAGTGTTCCACTTTTAGATGGGGCTTTTAACAAAACAGATAAGCTAAAATTTTAATTTATGTATGTATTATTTTGAGTATTTTTTTTACTTATCAGTTAAGCTGTCATACAGAGCCAAACTGACAAAAGAACAATTTTATACGAGTATAATAATACCTATAGATAATAGATATCTATATAGAATACTCACTTTTTTCAAACGGCTCCAAGGATTTGTAATTTTTGTTCTTCCATAGTTTCATATTATTTGCTACAACTATACTACAGGAGTTATTTAAACCGTATAAAAAATGTCTCTTAAGCAATAAGCAAGTTTTTGCGACCAATTTGTGCATTTTCCTTAATTACTCGATTTTTTTATATTCTTTTTGATTAAATCTACCATTTACAGGCTTGGTCCATCAATATCATAAAAATGAACCGAGTAAATCAATAATTGTAGTAGATTATTCTTATTTATTTAGTGAGATAGCAAAATAATTAGAGAAATTGTAGGCCAAGTCAGAATTTTGGTAAAAAAAAAAATTAACAAAAAACGTTATTATTGTGATATAACTGTTGTTTTTTTTATCTCCGACCTTCCCATTAAAGGCACTTCCAATTTCTATAAAAATATACAAGAATTTCATCGAATTTGAAATGATATTACAAATACAATTTTTGGAAAAAATATTTTTCCGGTTTTTGGAAAAAAAAGTATATTGGTTTTTCTTTAGATATATGTATCTTAAAAAAGGGCGAACAATTATTTTTGAAATTGTGTTTTTAAATTTAAATCACAGAATGTGGAAAGTATTATCTGCTTGAATATTTCCTTCCCACTGCGGTATTCTGAAATTCAAAACCAAGGTACCTACATTTTTTACATTCTCTTCAACCATTATAAACGTGCGCTATGTCCTGCAACATTTTTAGGTAAGACCGATCCTACAGCGGATTTTAGTGAAAAACTTACATACTTTTCCGTACAAAGTTCAAACAGTTCATCAGTTAGTGCCTGCTGACCGTTCGTCGCATGTGAATTACTGTCAAGCCATCCATCAATAAGCAAAATCTTCGTTTCTGGGGCACTGAATATCCGCGTGCGATGCACGAAGAGCCATTACATCCACTCAAAGCCACTTTGTGGTGCGACGTTCACGCGGGAGGACTGATTTGGCTGTATTTGTTTGAGACGCCATCGGCAATACGGTCACTGTTACTGACGGCATTGGATGAGCGGGGCTTGGTGACCATTTGGCTTAAACAAGACGGTGCAACCAGACACACAGTTCAAACCACAGTAGATATTGCGAAGGAAACGTTTCCTGGTTTCGTAGTCTCCCGTTGTGGCTATTTTGCATGGCCAGCAAGATTGCCCGATTTAAACATCCAGAATATTCAAAAGGTATGCAAACATACACACCGAAAATCTTGCGGAAAGGCATGGAAAATACGATAAAACCGGTACAAAGTTGTATCAACGCTGCGCTGGCGGCAGCCACTTGACGGATATCATCTTAACCACTTATCAGAAAAAAATTCAAAGGTCTAAATAAAAATTTACATCTCTCAAAATAATATTGTATTGTTAAGTAAAAAAGTAATTCACCTTGTAGTTGTGAACGATTCACTCTTAGTGACTAAATATACATTTGCTATGTTACAGCAGAATGACTGCTAATTTCTTAAAATAAAAATTTTCAAAAATAATTCAAATTAAAACATTTATGTTGCCTTCACTTGGATTAACGGAACTTCTCTTACGTCAAACTCCAGTTAAAACAGCACATCTACCCAGAAATCCTTGTAAAAAATAATCAAGATGTTTAATATATTTTATCAACTCATAATTTTTGTGACAAAAATGTGTTCAAACAATAATATCCATGTTTTCATTCATTAAAGCAAAGAAACAAAAAAAACAACAAATGTAACCTGAAAGTCCCGTTGGTTAACGTTATTAGTCGTAAAATAAAACAATATACTAACATAACCGTTACAATTGATTGATATAACATTTGTCTTTTTTTAACAAAATCCGGTTTCCATATTTAAAACTAAATCACCGGTTTATTTTTAAACTTATTTTGTTGAATCCATACAATTCCAAGTATTTTTTTTTGTTTTATTAAATATGGATTCTCCATAATGAAGTATTACGTACAGTTCTATTTCTGTACGTAATCCTTCAAGCTCAAGCTCCTGTTATAATTATTTCGGTAGAGTTTAATTAAGTGTTATTAATTGATTCAAAATAGCTTTATTTGGCCACACAAATTGGCGTTTCGTCCCGGCGATCTCACATGGACTCATCAGGTGACTGTGAGGGCCTTATCAATACGCAGTTTTTGTTAAATTCAGTTCATATTACATCGACTTTTTCACAAAAATCCAATGTGAACTATGTATATCCACCCAAGATTAGAATTGTATAATCAATAACGCTGGAAGATTTTGCTCATGGCCTGGCCTGGCATTGTTTCTATATGAAGTTTTTTATGATACAAACTCTATAAGCTACTGAAATAAATCAGCCAAGTAGAAGACTTAGCACTATTATTTCACTTATTGAATTATTGATTTAAAATAGCTTTGTTCGATATAAGAACAAAATTGATCTTCTTTTAAAAATTCAAATTCAATTTTTTTAATAAATTTCTTTTGAAAACACCTTAAATAATGTCAGTTCGTGCAAAAACCAGTAAACAGACCTTTTTTGAAGTTTTAAAATGTCAAATAGTTATATGAAGTTATCATTTATATCATTTTTATTTTTTCCCCCCCACAAATGTTTTTCTTTTTTCTTTTTAAGACCAAAAATAACGGTACCTGCCATACGATTTTTTTTCGAAATTTTGTAAATATTTTTTTTTCTCAAAAACTGTTCGACAGATTTAAAAAAAAAGATACAAAAAATTTTCATTTAGTTAAAGCTAAGTAATGGTTGAAAAATAATTTCCCAAAAATTGTTATTAAGGGTCACCCCAAAAGAACCAATTTTTTGTTTTTTTATTTTCTCAAAAACGTTACAACCGATTTTGATCATTTTTTTTTGCTGAAGCTCCCCAAAAACCTGAATAGAATAATTGAGTATTCAATTTTTCAAAACAAAATTTTTTGGATTTTTAACAAAAAATTCAATTTTTTTTTCAAAACAATATTTCGAAAACCTTATGCAAGATTTTTTTAAACTTGATAAAATAAAGTTTCTCAACATAGTATACAAGATATTTTACTTAAAAACAAAGGTACCCACCATACAAATGTTAAAAAATGGTTTTCGAAAATAGTATTTTTCTTGAAAACGGGGAATAGAATTTTAGTAACAATGTTTTTCTTTCAATTAATTCTCACGATCTTTAATTTAATAAAAATAAAAGCACAACTGGGTCGCACGAACTTGCTCCTATGTAAAAGACTAACAGCCGTATCTATAAGATTTTCTTAAACTGCATCTTAGAGGTTATTTAGTTAAGCATACTTAAATATTTAATTTGCCTTTAAATGACGAAACTTCAATTCGTATCTATAATCGATTTTTCGTTGGTACTTAACTAAACAATGGTTATGTCACGTAACGTAAAAGAATGTGAAAATCTAGTACAAAAAAAAAACAAATTCTGCTTCATTTTATACAACACAGCTGTTTTGTGCCACTTTCAATCAGTAAATATTTGGAACACATTTTTTTATTTGTGAAATAGAAAAAAAAATGGCAATGGAACACAAACCCACACCCGCCGCCACAAACAAAAGAAAAAGATCTGAAAATTGGAATGTTTCCGACAAGAAAACTTTTTTATTTTAGAATTTGCAATAATACACAACACTACAAAACAAATTATTTTATGCACAGATTCTCTTCCAACAACGAGGAATAAAGTTAGTGTCGATACAAACACTTAAAAGGCTAAGCGGAAAGCGTTGACGAAACTTCTTTGCGCGTACACGTTCTTTAATCAATACAAATTTTCGGTATCTTAATTATTTTTATTTTCTAATTCTAAAATATCACAACAAACAATACAAACTCACAATTTGAAACTTCAAAATTTCAAAGATGACAATTGATATGTCAAAATACATTTTAAAATGCCTCTAAGTGATCCTTAAACGCGGTTGATGGCGTTTAAGTTAAGAGGCCTTTAAGTAACGTTACTTAAATGTGAAAATTGATTATAGATACCGATTTCATACTTAAGAGCTATTTAGAGGTATTTTAAAGTTAAGTAACCTTTAAGATTTGTTTATAGATTCGCCTGTAAGAATTTCAAAAATGAATGTTATTAGAGAAACTGTTCATAAGCATAAAATTCATTTTTTAAATGACTAAAAAAAACTTCTTTAGTAGTTAAAGGTTAGAATAGCCATGTGATTCAAGCAAATATATAGATTTATGCAAGAACAAAAATTATAAGTGTTTGTAGTGGTTTCTTAAAAAATAAGGTTTTATATAAGAAAATTTTAAAACATTTTTAAGAAAAAATGTTGGTACGCCAATTTAAAGTTTTTATTATTGTATGAATAAAAATTAAATTTACAAAAAAAAGTATTTAGCCGTTTCCGAGATATTGAATTTTCAAAAAACAAAAAATTGATTTTTTTTCAAAATTCAAAAATATTTTTTTCTTAAAGTTTTGAAATGCAATGTTTTTTAAACTTCTTAGAAGCTTCTCTCTACGAAATTTAATTAAAATCCGTTGTGCTGATAATAAGAAATTCAAAATTTTAAAAAATCGTTCTATAGTAGGTACAGTCAGTAATATCTTGTTTTCAATTTTTTTTTATTTAATCACAGATATTAAAAAATAATAGATACAAAAATTTAAGCAAAATTCTCGGAACCATTTTCGAGAAAAATACGGTTTTCGAAAACCATTTTTTGACATTTGTATGGAGGGTACCGTTATTTTTAGATAAAATGAATTTATTTTTCTCATATATTGTAGATTATTTTTCCAAACTTTTATTTATCAAGTTTTGAAAAAATCGAGCATGGGGTTTTTGAAATATTGTGTTTTCAAAAAAAAATTTTGAAAGTTTTTTTTAAAAATCCAAAAAAATTTTTTTTTGAAAACTCAATATTTCGATTTTTTTGCGAATGCATAACTTGCTTTATAGTACGTATAAGTCGCAAGTAAAAATTGAAATTAAGATATTGCAGCTGGTACCTACCATAGAACTATTTTTCAAATTTTGAATTACTTATTATGTGTTGTCCCTTATAATTGAACGGTTAGAAGAACAAGGGAGAATTAATACAATTATTTTTGAGAAACTGGACAAATTTGAGTCGGCGGCTCTTAAAACACCAAATTTATTGTAAACATGGATCAGTCGTCAGAAAAACTCAAAATAATAACATGGAACGCGAACGGACTTACTCCAAAAATTGAAGAACTAGAAACAGTTCTTCTTAATGAAAAAATAGATATTTGTTTGATCTCTGAAACTCATTTGAAAAAAGACTCGAATTTAAGTATCAAAGGTTATTCGGCTTACCACGCATGTCATCCATCCGAAAGAGCAAGAGGTGGTTCTTCCGTATTTATCAGAGAAAATATCAATCATTCGTTTGAGATGAATATCGAGCTCGATGCAATGCAAGTAACTTCTATTATTTTAAAAGTTAGACACGTTCTTTTTAACATTGCGTCTATTTACTGTCCTCCTCGGTCCAATATAGACAAACAGGAGTTTAAAGAACTCTTCAATGCATTAGGTCCAACATTTATTATTGGCGGCGACTTCAATTCAAAACATACATTTTGGGGATCACGATGCATCTCGACGAAGGGTAGACAACTCTACAAAGCGGGTACTGAATGTAACGTCGAATTTTTCTCTTCAGGAAAACCAACGTATTGGCCAACCGATTCAGCAAAAACTCCCGACCTTGTCGACTTTTTCATTGCAAGAGGAATTAACAGAAAATATGTGAAAGTAGATGATAATGTCGATTTTTCTACGGATCACTCGGCCGTAATCCTAACAATAAGCAGTAACGTAATCGAAAAAGAAAAGCCCCTGTCTTTAACAAATAATAACACAAATTGGGACAAATTCAAAGAAGATTGCGAAAACAGTATTATACTGAACGTCTCCCTGCAAACTCCGTTTGAGTTAGAAGATGAAACCGACAAATTTATAAATATTATCCAAAAAGCAGCTTGGGATAATACACCGGTCTGTAGTAAAAAGTCAAGGCAATACGAAGAAAAAATTCCAGCAGATATAAAAGAATTGATTCGCGAAAAACGAAAAGCTCGAAAAACATGGCAGCACTCACGTGCTCCTCAGCATAAATGTGTAGTCAACTTTTTAACAAACAAAATCAAAAACTTGTTACGAGATTTTAAAAACAGAAAGAATTCTTCCTATCTTGAAAGCCTCACAGCAGACAAAAAAACGAATTATTCTCTTTGGAAGACGTTAAAAGGTATTAAAAAGCCTCAAAAAATGTCGGCACCGATTCGAAAAAATAATTCTGAATGGGCAAAAACTGATCAGGAAAAGGCGGATTTATTTGCTGAGTACCTCGAGGAAACGTTCAAACCATTCGATGGTCAAGAGTTTCCGACAAATGAAGGAGAGTTTCAACCAAGGCCGGACAGTTTATCTATAAGAAACATCACTTTGACTGAACTTGTCCAGGAAATAAAACGGCAGAAAAATAATAAAGCTCCTGGTTACGACCTTATTAACAGTCGTGTCCTCAAAGAGTTGCCTAAAAAAGCAATGGTTAAGCTTTTACAGCTCATTAACGCTGCTTTAAGACTTGCGTACGTACCTTCGCAGTGGAAAGTCGCCGAAGTTATAATGATCCCCAAACCGGGTAAGCCACCGAATGAGAAAAAATCGTACAGACCAATTTCTCTCTTGCCTACAACTTCTAAAATATTTGAAAAATTGCTTCTTAAACGACTGTTACCATTCATTGCAGATAAACGTTTAATTCCCGAACACCAATTCGGTTTCCGGAAAAAACACTCGACAATCGATCAGGTTTTTCGGATAACTTGTGAAATTGAAAAAGCATTTGAAGAAAAGAAGATTTGCTCAACTGCATTTCTTGATGTTTCCCAAGCTTTCGACAAAGTCTGGCATGACGGGCTTAGATATAAATTAAAAGTCTTTCCAGAGCAAATATATAACCTTCTTGAATCGTACCTAGAAAATAGAATCTTTCGAGTTAAGCAAGGAACGGAGTATTCTGAGTTTAAGGAAATTAACGCTGGCGTGCCCCAGAGTAGCGTCCTTGGACCGATTCTATTTGTTCTCTATACTCGCGATATACCCCAAACAGAAGGTACAACTTTAGCCACTTTTGCAGATGATACAGCCGTACTCGCAATATCAGATTCAATAGAAACGGCGACCTCTAAGCTTCAAATGGCATTAAATAGCATTTCAGATTGGACAAGGAAATGGCGAATTGAACTTAACGAAGCAAAATCCACGCACATAAATTTTACGTATAAAAACGTAAACACCTTACCCATCTATATTAATTCCATGCAAATTCCATATACAAATGAAGCAAAGTATCTAGGTATGACTCTAGACGCGAAACTTAAATGGAAGGCTCATGTTAAAAAGAAACGCGATGAACTCGAAAATAAACTCCGCGAATTGACATGGCTTATTTGAAGATATTCCAATCTAAGCGTGTATAACAAGCTGCTTATTTATAAGCAAGTACTGAAACCAGTTTGGACGTGCGGTATACAACTTTGGGGTTGTACCAACGAAAGAAATATACAAATTTTACAAACATACCAAAACAAAGTACTTAAGACAATAGTTAATGCTCCATGGTATGTAAGAAATAGCAACTTACATAGAGACTTAAATATAGAAAGTGTAGAAAACGAAATTAAAAAATTTGCCACAGAACTAAGATCACGACTTAGAGATCATAGAAACAACGAAATCCGACAATCGCTTAGCGAGACGAACGTTTTTCGGCGATTGCACCGAACAAGACCTCTTGATCTAGCGCAACAAAATTAATTTCTCCACTCGAATCTTGTGGAACTTTCAGGTCCTCCCGTTGGGGAGCTTCCTGACAAAATGCGAACGAAACTGCTGCCAAAACTACTTGTTAAGTTCGACTTAGTTGTAGTATCTCTATAGAAGATAAGGGAGGTGTTTTTTTAGTCAGTAAAAATCTGACACTACTATAAGCATCGGGCTTATAGTGTCTTCCTGAAGATTTCTCACCTTCCTACGCAAAAAAAAAAAAAAAAAAAAAAAAAAAAAAAAAAAAACTTATTATCGACATAACGGATTTTAATGAAATTTTTTATAGAGATGTTTCTAGAAAGTTTAAAAAAACATTGCATTTCAAAACTCAAAAGAAAAATATTTTTTTTTAATTTAAAAAAAAAAACATAATTTTTTTTTTTGGAAAATTTGATATTTCAAAAACGGCTCAATATTTTTTTCGGAAATTTAATTTTCATTCGTACAATACTAAAAACCTAAAGTTGGCGTACCAAATTTGTTTCTTTCAAATGTTTGTATATAAAAGCTTATTTCATTAAGAAACTACTACAACGACTTATAATTTTTACTTGCGATATGCATATGAAGGTACTATAGAGCAAGTTCTGCATTTGGAAAAAAAAATCGAACTATAGAATTTGATCAAAGTTGACAAATAAAATGGGTCGGACAATTCCGTCTGTCTGTCTGTATGTCTGTACCTCGATCTAGAGCATAAGCCACTGGACCTATTTTCTTCAAACTCTGTACTTAAGTGTCTTTGGTGATTCCCGAGAGGGGAAATTGAATTTTTTTTTTAGATCCAAAACTAACGGTCCCCCCCCCCATACACCCGTAATGCATAATATTATTTATCTCAAAAACGGCTCCAACGATTTTGATAAAAAAAATTAGGTGTGATATTATGGACATGGACAACATTTTGGTCAAAACAAATTTCGGGGCAAAAAGTTATTACGGTACCTGTCATACGTAGAACCGTTTTTTGATTTTTTGACTTTCTCATCAACGACTCTTACGACCTTAACCAAAAATTTTCAGCAGGAGCCCCCTTAAGTTTAAAATAATATTGTATATAAAAATATTCGAACAATTTTTTTGGGGATTTTTCAAAAGAAAAAAAAATTCCAAGTTTTTTTTTAGGAAAACCAATATTTTTAAAACGTGTGAACGATTATTTTTTGAAACTATTTCAAAAATCTATGCTACTAAATACTTAAAATTTAGCATTCCAAATTTTGTTCTCGAAAAATCTTAAAGAAATATAAAAAATAACTTTAATAAATAGAACGATTTTAAAACTTTGTTTGGATAAATTCATACTTTTCCGGAAATCAGATGGTATCACCAGATTGCATTTAAACATTTTATCTCATTAAATCCATGTTTTTTATTTATAAAATGTATTTTGAATTCCAAAGTACTTTTACATAAGAGCAAGTTCGTGCGATCCAGTCGTGCATTTTATTGTTCTTGCATACATTCATATTTACATAGCTTTCTCTTTTTGTCTCTTACTACTAAAAGAATTAAAAAAAATAATGACAATTTTATCCTTATGAACAGTTTTCTCTAATAAAATTCGTTTTTAAAATTCCTAGTCTATTATCTAGGAGCAAGTTCGTGCGACCCAGTGGCGCATTTTTTTTTCTAATCGCATTCATTGTGTTCGAGCCAAAAGATTTTCGAATGGTAGGCAACAGTGGTACCACTTAACTTCTATTGAAGTAAATAGATCTACTTCTTTTTTTCAAAATATTTTAAAATCTACTTCCTACTTCGCACCATCAGCAAACTACTGAAATCTACTTCATTTTAAAAATCTCTGTTTCAACCTACTTCAATTTTACAAAATAATGCCCAAATATACTTCTTTTTCCATATTTCTCTCTAAGTAGTCGTTAATGTAACACCATAATTAATATTAAATAAAAGAACGTCAGTACAAGTAAACAAATAAGTAATTTAATACGAAATTTCTTTAAAGTGAAAAGAAATGTATTGACAATTTTAAATATTCATTTAAGGAAAAAAAAATTGTATACATTATTTTTTCTAAAAGTAAGTAAAAAGTCATTTTGAAATCTACTTCGATTTTTTTCAATTTACTTTACTTTTTTGTTTAAATCTATACTTCGTCTTTTTTTCCGGAAGTGGTAACGCTGGTAGGCAATGCTAATTTAATTTTGACACCGAATTTAAAATTCTTCGCATATGGCAATGCTAGTTTATATTTGACGACATAAAGCAGAAAGTTGTTTGATGTATTTGTTTTTGTTTGATTTACTTGGTTCTCGATTGAGAAATTTTTCGGACACATACTCGTAATTCATTAAAAAAACTTTTATTGTGTGTTTTTTTTTTAAATGAAATTATGGTTTTAATTGTTTTGTTGGTTAGTTGTTTCGGTTTTTTCATTAAAAGAACATTCTCTTTCTATGATAAAAGTTGTTTTTAAACTGTTTTAAATAACCTTTAACAAAGTTCGAACAATAATTGTAAAAAACATGTATATGTCATTGACGGATAACGTGTCTTTTTTACATGTCATGACAGCTCCATAGAGAATTTTTTACCCCCAACGCCGGAAAAGAACTTTTTACTTCAAAAATCTTTTTTTTTCACACCTTGAAGATTATATTAAAGAAGTTTTTAAAAAAAAATGATTTTTTTTGTAAAATTTTAATAACGCAATACGATTTAGACTTAAGGAGAACTTTAGTATTAAAAAAGTATCAGAATCATACCTTCCTTGGGGTGTTGTCGGACCAAAAAGTGCAGCAACGAAGAATTGTATACATTGAAATTGCCCGTAACATATAATTTAATGTGCTGGTTAATGAGATCGGGTCTAACAGCACACCAACTTTGTTAGAAGTGAAGTTATCTACTTACTATCCAAACTTGGGCTGCGATAAATAAAGCATGTGTAAATGATGATTTCTCCTATTTATGCACTACCTTCCCTTCTGTTGTTTACATTTTGTATTCTTCGGCCTTTTTGCTCTTTTCATTTCATTTAAAATTCCTTTGATAGGGTGTGTAACTAGCGATTGTTACTTTCACTACTTAAAAAGGTTGGTTCCTTTAAAGTTAGCATAAAAAAAGCAAAATACCGGCTTCTGAGTTCTGACCTAACCAATATAACTGCGGCAGGGAGGATTGTTTTTGTCACTTTACTTTATCCAACACTTTCGTTTGATAGAGCATGCTCTCTTTGCAGCCAAAGTGGATCGTGTCTTTTGTGGAACGTAAAATCTCTTTTTTTCGGCGCCACCGTATTGAATCCTTTTCGCCTTAACAGTGCAGTGCACGTGACTTCGTCTTGTGAAATACTTTGTCGCAGTTGTGCGTTTCTTGACAGACATACATATGGTACGGCTATATAATTGATTCACATGTCAGATGGGTGGCTATAACAAGATGCATAAGCAGCTACTATTTCTCTTATAAACCATGTTGGTATAGTAGTGTGCAAGGTTCGAACCAACATTGGCATCGGTTCGTATTCGCATGCATAAAGGAAGAAGGATACCATTTTCGGCTTAGAAAATAAAGGACTCTTCTTTGGTGATAAACGGGATATCGAAGAAAAAAGATACTTTAGTTGGTTTTTCACGTGTTGCCAACCAGTCGTTGCTGCGACTGGTGTTGGGCATTCCTTTTTTTTTTTTTGTTGGATCTGAAACATTATGTCGCGTTATGTACTTTGGAATTTAAGATTGGGCTTCAGTGTCAGTCGATGTGCTCTTTTCACCGTAGATGCATCCTTCGGAAAATATTATTTAAATCGTACAACCAAAGAAATTTTAACAACACAAAATACATTCTTAATCGTATTATACCTACCCACAATTCGTGCATAAAATTTGGTCAAAAAAATGTTCTATTGAAAATTATATTGGAAAACTAATTAAAAAAAATAAGTTAAATTATACATTTGCAAGACTGCAATATTATCTCTTCTGTTTTTAAAGTTTTTATGGAAGTGATGTGAAATTTTTAAAGTCTTGCTAGTGAAGTTTTGATATGGAAAAAAGTGCATTTAAGATAATGACGAAAATTGTTGACGATACATCCCCAGGGGAAACAGGAATACACCCTTCTCTTTTTTAACTGGTAAGTGGATTGTGTAACTGTGTGGTTTTATTTTCATGGAAAATATTTACACAACGACATTTTCACTGTTTAGAATATTATTTAGGGAGATATCAATTCCATCAGCAGCGCCACACTGGTGCCAATTATAGCGGCAGGCAGTTAATAAAGTATCTAGGTGTATGATGCCTACATGAATAGTGCGGATCAACTACGGCATTAACCTACCTACTATGAATATTGCCATCAGGATGGTAAACACTAAACATTTACTCATTTGTAGATAGCTGGAAATAGCCACAATTTTTGCTACAATAACGTTACATTGAACAATTAGGTTTTGGTATGTATTTGAGGGAGAATAAGATAGGTACCGAGGTGAAAATGTGCGATGTTTGCTTTTGGCATATGTGTAAATTGAGGGCGCATTTAGAGGGAAATGAAAAATTGTTTGTCCATCATTGGTAGATTGTGTGCTGTTTTTATGGAAAAATCCCTGTATAAATATGTATATGTTTACCGATAGTAAATAAGTATTTGTTTTGGGACATTCATGTTGTGAATTTGGGTTAAGTTCATATCATTAAGCTTCTCGGCGACTCGTTGATAAAATTCGTGCCATATGAGGTACCAAAATAAATATTTTTTTTTGTGATTTTTTTGAATTTAATTTGCATGTGTTAACTCTTGAATTAGTTCATCATTTTTACTTCGTTTAATGATATAAGGAAATTTCATCACAGACCACTTACATATTATACATATTATGTAGATACATGTACCTATGTAGGTATGTTTAATGTATAATAGAGCCTTTTTTCGGTCTGCAACTATCAGTACAACATTTAATGATTAGGTATGTGAAGGAAACCTTTAAACAGATACAAAAGTGGTATTGTTATACCTACCTATCTACATTATATAAGTCATCAAAAGTTTTGAAACATTTTTAATTTTATATGTATACCTTTTATATGTATAGTACCCCTTGGCATAATGGTTAGTGCGTAGGAAATTTAACATACAACGAAATTGACCAATACTTAGAACAAATGGACGAAACAATCCTAGAACTATGAAAAGAACTATACCAAAATACAGAGAACGTAACGCGACCGACATGTACCGGAACGCGACCATTGATGCACTACACAGATAAAAAAGTGGACTTCTGACAAGACTAAAACGCTTGTACCGGCGGTTTACTGACTCACGCGATCTGGAGATTAGGACAATGAAGTCGTCAATTAAAAACATTAACCGATTGATCAAAGAAAATTATAGATTGTCTGTTAATTTGTACTGGAACAATAAAATTCGGGCCGTTAACTCTAGCGACCCGAGTATGTTTCCGCAAATTAACAAGATATTTAGACGAAATGATCAAAACGAACTTCCGTGTCTTAAGTTCCAGAGAACGACAGAAAACAGAAACGTACTTCTGACAGCAGCAATAGATCCAGAAGACGCGGTCTTGGACGATGACCTCTTTATCGTCGAGGATCCGCTGGAGAAAGTGGAGGCTGTGGGGGCTGCTTTTCAGCAAGTGTATAAGGTGAATGCAAGCATCCACCCCAACCACGACCTGGAAAACAGAGCTCTACTCCATCACTTCTATCTTCGTAATGAAATGACGCAATGGCGATTAGAGAACCTAGGTTTCACCGGGTTCAATGAAGAAAACTTGGCGAATGCTATCATCGCCGTGCAAGTTGGGAGTAGTTCCCTGTTAGTTATGAGGATGGAGCTCCAGTGCATCTTCGATTCACTAAAGAAAAAGAAGTCAGCAGGAGTCGATGGTATATCTAATATTGTACTTCGACATCTACCTAAGGAAGCAATTGACATTTATGCCACACTGTTTAACAACGCACTGAATAATGCATATTATCCAGGGCGGTGGAAGACAGCTGTGGTTCATCTTCTCCCGAAAAAGGGAAAGGACAACTCCAATCCGGCAAATCTCCGGTCGATAAGTCTTCTACCGAGTATCAGCAAGGTATGCGAGAAAGTCATAAATAGAGCTCTGTCCAAGTGGGCGGAGGACAATAATATCATACCGAATAATCAGTTCAGTTGACACCATTCATGCCGCGTCGAAACTCGTTTCTGATATCCAATGGAACAAAACTAAAAATCAGTATACAGGTGCTTGTCTGGTTGATTTGGAGAAGGCTTTCGACACCGTATGGTTAGAGGGTCTCTATCTAAAATTGACTAGACTCGGCATAAGTAAACCACTATTATATCGTCGTCGTTCTATGAAAACTCCCTAAGTCCATTTAAAAAAAAAATGTGATGCAATTCTTATTTAATTCATTTCGGATAAACCATTTGCAAAAAATTTTACTGCACAATGCCTACGCCAAACAAATTCTACAATTGAACCCTGAGATCATGCTTTTCTGATAATTTTTGGATTTTTTTATATTAATTTCCAAGTTCAAATGCAAATATCTCAAAACACAAAAAATGGACTTAGGGAGTTTTCATAGAACGACGACGATATATACTTTATGACATGCTCAATAGTAGAAAGTTTGTTGTCAAAAGTGGCAATGTAACTTCTACCGCAACCTTCGATATTAACAATGGTCTTCAGCAGGGAGCGGTGAACTCGCCGATTCTATTCAGCATTTACACCAGCAGCGATCTGATAAGTAGTCTTACTCAGGCAATTGCGTATGCCGATGATCTAATAGCGTACAGAACAGCTCCAAAAGTTGAGGTTATCAGAATTCTCTTACAGCGTGACTTCGACAAGATTCAGCGATATTGTGATGACTGGAAGTTGAAAATCAACTATCAGAAATGTGAAACGATTCTGTTTAGGACTCCGTTGGCTAGAGCCCCAGGGATACTAGAAAGAACTGGCGTAAGCTGATGACCGTAGGGCCGGACCGGCAACCACTGGCGAGCAAAAGTGTGGTAAAGTACCTTGACATCTGGTTGGATCAGTATTTGTATTTCGAAAGACATATAAATGCTGCTCTGAACAGGGCTAGGGGACAGGGGAGCCTTTGCTCTGACGAAATGGTTGTTTTACAGCAGCCGGCTTGACACCAGAGTGAAGGTGATTTGCTACATGGCCCTCATCCGGCCGATGATTGCCTATGGGTGCCCGGTGTGATTCAACGTTGCCCCATCTCAAATAGAAAAGATTCGGGTGTTTGAGAGGCAGTGTCTTAGACGTTGTCTTGGATTACACAGAACACCAGAATCGGAGCACAAACTTTACTATTCCAACAGGACTCTATACAACGGAGCCAACATTAACAGAATAGATAATTTTTTGATAAAGCTGATTCGGAGTCACATTGCGAGAGCGATCATCTCAGCAAATAGCTTAATCTTTGGGGTTTACTACCCCAACACAGAATACTTCGAGAGTGTGCGTTTAAGTGGCCATATTGCACCTAATGCATTCCTCTATTTAGATAGTATAGGGTTGATCCAGGATAGAGAGGCGGTTCCGCTAATCTACCACGTCAGCCGTAGAACTGTGGATAGGCGGCTCCTTTATAGTCGAGACGTCCCCGCACAAGACGGAACTGAGCGACTTCGGTTCAGTAGGACTGTGTCCGATCGGGACCTGAAAGACAGGGTGAGACAGGAGAACCAGTTTTGGTGGTTGTCTAATAATGTTAATAGAGATAGTTGACGAGTTGTCTTGGCCGACTTACATAGTTTTAAGGGTATTCTTAGGTAGGGATAGTCAGAGTGGCACAAAAAAAAAACAAAAAAAAATAGAGTACATTCTTCCAATGTATGTTCAAAAAAAAAAAAAAAAAAAAACTGCTGCTGTGACTGTTCTAGTTTTTAAGTAGTTTTAGTTTAGTTTTAATTTATTTTAAGTATATTAAGTTGGTTTAGGTAGTTTTTAATTAGTTTTACTTTAGTTTGTAAGTTTTATATAAAAAATATAAAAAGATAAAGAATCCGAGTTTTTTTAAATTTTCTCGAGAAAACAAAAAAAAATAGATATAGTTTTTGAATTCAAAATAGATTTTTAGGCCGAAAAGCATGTTGTTATTAGACAGATTTGACGTCATGGGGTTCGAACCCTAGATCTTCAACGTGACAATCCAATCCAACGTACTATAGGTACATTACAAATAAAAACTATTATTTTTTCTTTTCGGAACAAGAATATTCATTCTGACACTACTCTAAAAGGCAACATAATTTCTTATGTTCTAATTATATGGTTATCAATTTATGAGTATAACGCTTCGTCAACTAATTAAATAATATTCCTACATAGGTACCTACATATAGGCATTCAAGCGAATGTTAGGCAAAATGGGCGTGTGTTAAATATGAACTTTATTCATCACAGATCCTTCTCAATCCTTGATTAAGATTTTGTATTGCCGTTGGGAGCGTCAAAAGCAAACCAGTTACTCCATTATTCAATATTACGGCTTATCAACCAAAATCGCTTGGATTAATGATTTGGGTGATGAATTAACTGTGAACAGACTGGCCCTTAGGCTTTATAGGTATCTATTCCTAATATTCAAATTTCCATGAGTCTATCCTGTTGCAAAACGTGAAAGGCAGTTTTTGTAATATATGTCATGCATAAATTTTAAAGTTACTTAGTTCCAAAATTTCGACTTTGTATTGATGATGGAGATAACCCAAATTTAGATAAAGTAGACTGGTAGGTAGAGGGATAATTAAAAAAAAAAATAACATGTCCTACATAGTGTTCAAATTTAGTTTAATAAAACTTAACAAGAACGATTTCTGCTGAGAATTTAAAAAAAAGATGAAACAGATATATGCAAAATAAGAATGGGTGTGGCTTTTAGACGTATTTTCAAGATCACACCCGTTATGTTAAAGGTTAAAAGCTCAAGTAGAAACAATAATTTCAAAACAAAACAAAAAATAAAAGTTCAGAAAAGCTAAATTACAAAACTTCAAGTAGGTAGGTAGAAATGGCGATCACTGGCCACTGGCACTCAAGCCTTGTGGCCCAATTAGTGCTGAAGTGCACCATTTTGATACCATAAATGGTATGAACCTGTGAATAGAATTGATATTGGAAATTATGGACATTCTCACGGAGTCATCCAGTTTGGATTAAGTTAAAAAATATGGAAAGACAAAGTAGGTTTGGATGTTTCTTATTGTGTGGTTGCTTTTGCTTAATCATCCGGAAATTCGATCACTCAATTAACCGGGCCACAACACTTATTCGAACCCATCAACACTGTGCCAAGTTAAGCAGCTTGTTTACTGATGCTGAAACAATAGCCAATCCGATTGAGTGATCATCCGGACCTCCGCACCGTAAACCTTCGTAAAGGTACTCAGTCAACAAGATCAAAGAAGTCAAACGGAGGGCACGGCACAGAAGTATTCGAAGTTCGTCCTAGAGCCATTTCGTCGCGTTGAGAAAAGAAATCAAGTCTTTAACCTACAGTTCCGAATCCGAAAGTTCGTCAATGTCATCAAAAAATGCTTTTCCTAATGATAGTCCTATAAACTTGGCCATATTTTATTTTATTTTATTTTTATTTTTTTATTTCAATTAAAATGATAGTAAACAGACATGTGTCCAATTACTTACTACCATTATTAAGTACATAATATAACTAATATATCAATTGTAGAAAGAGAATATAAATACAAAATTCTTGAATGTGAAATAAAACATTCTATTAAAATTACAAATTTACACAATTAAATGTTTTTTTTTTTTTTTTTTTTTAATCGAGAATTAATAGAACAAATTATTTTTACATATATATATTGTGTATTTTGTTTTTTTTTTTATGAATTGAGGCTTGCGAAGCTAACTTTTAGTTAACCCTTAGCTGCCACACTTCTGTAGAATAACATAGCTGCCACACTGGGGTACGAAATGCCCCAACAACAAAATATCGTATTGTGAGCCAGCTATTGAAGTTTTTTGCTTGAAAAAATTCTGTGTTGATCAATAATATGTATTTTATAAGATAAAGTAGATTTAAAGAAAATATTCATATATATTATTAATAAAAAAATTGTTAATTGAAAAAAAGTGGTGAAAATGATCATTTTCACCAAAAAAATTCTATTTTTTTCATTTTTTAATATTTTAAGCTAAACATTTAATGAGATACTCTGAAGATGTATACCTTCAAGAAAAAAAGTACTTCATATTTGTCTTAGAAAAAAAGTATATTTATTTTGTACTATGAAGAGCTTCGACGTAGGTCGACTGCGTGCTCGAGACTGTAAAAGACGTGGATCGAAAGTTGCGTCTTCCATCTCTTCATCTAACTCCGATGAAGATGAACTATCAGATACGTTGAATTCAGACTCAGAACCATCATCGACTTCAGCATCCGAAATATTTTCAGCAACGCCATTGTAACAATCATCCTCGATTATTTCTTGTCGCAATGTCCTATTGCGCAAATTGTATGCCATCTAATGGTAACGAATAAATGTACTAATATAAATATTATAAACGTTGTAAAAAATTCTGAGCAGTCAAAATATTATACTTACGATTATTTAAGAGAAATAGGGCCAAAACAGAGTAAAAAAAAAAATTACTTAAATAATCATAACTGCCACAGTGGGGTCTTAAACGGCACCACACCACTTCCAACGACAGCCAGAACGATACTAGCGAGCATATAATCGTACTATGGGCTTCAGGGGAAAGAGGTATGCTTCAACTAATAACAGATGGAGCCACGATTCCAATTTTTTGAAAATTGTATGTTTTATTGTAATTTAAATAGCGCTGGGGTCACCTGGACCCCACAAGTGCAGCTAAGGGTTAAGTGTTGGAATTCTATTTGAAATGGTTTTATCGATAACTGAAACTCTAAATTTCAAAATATTAAGTTCGTCCAAGTTGATATCATGAAAAATTTGATTATGATTTTTTTGAATTCGGTACAGCGTTGATTTTAACAATAAATTTGTTCTTGGTGTTCTAAGATAAAAAAAAAGGATGTTGATGTCTGTATTGCGCGTATGGAACGTTAAAACAAATCTTTTCAAGTATATTAGCGTTTTCTATTAAATCATGTAATATTTTGTACACAAAAATTTCATCTGCGCATAATTTTCTTTCCTCAAGTGATAAAAACATTAACATTTGAAGTCTTACATTATATTCTACTTGAGGACCATTCATTTTAAAGAAAAGGTACTTTGTAAACTTTCTTTGAACAGTTTCAACTTGTTTTGAATATGTCAAATAAAAGGGGTTCCATATTATAGACCCATATTCTACTATAGGTCTTACCAGAGAATTGAACATAGTAGTATAAGATTTAGTCATTTGAAAAGATTTACAAGTTCTCATAATAAAACCAAGCATTTTAAATGCTCTCTTGGTAATAAAGCTTATATGGGAAAAGAAAAGAAGATTCGAATCAAAAAATATGCCAAGATCTTTTGTTTCGCTTACCCTTTCAAGAATACACCCATTAATTGTATATGGAAAGATGATGTTGCTACGTTTTCTAGTATAGGATATTGTTTTGCATTTATTTATATTTAATGTTAAACTATTTTCAAAACACCAGTTTTCTAAAAATCTCAGATCATTTTGCAGTTCAAAATTATCATTTGGATTTTTAATTATCTTAAATATTTTCGTATCATCAGCATACATTAAACAAGATGATTTTAGGTTGTTAGGAAGGTCATTTATGTATATAATGAGTGTAAAAGGACCTAGAATAGTACCTTGAGGGACACCCATAGGCTGATAATATGGTAAAGATTGGCTTCCATTAAAAATAATGATATTCTTTCTGCCTTCAAAATAAGATGAAAACCAATTAACGGTAGCATTATGGAAACCCATTTTGTACATTTTTTCCAAAACTATCTTGTGTTGCATTTTATCGAAAGCCTTCGAAAAATCAGTGCTAATACAGTCCACTTGGTCACCATTGTCAAGAGCACATGCAATTGTATCTGTAAAAAGAGCAAGGTTGGTTATGGTTGAGCGCCCAGGAACAAATCCATGTTGATAATCACTTATAGAGCTTTTGGTCTGAGGGAAAAGCTGGTTATACACAACCTTCTCAAAGATTAACGCCAAACTGTTCGAGATAGAAATTGGACGATAGTTAGATACCTCCTTAGGATCACCAGATTTGAAAATAGGCGTTACAAAAGTTGTTTTAAACATTGTTGGATATTTCATTTGTCTTATAGAGCAATTAAAAATTTTACTTATTGGTTCAGATAGTACCGATATACATTTTTTTATAAAAAATATTAGGAATTCCGTCAGGACCCGGGTTTTTCTTAGAATCAAGTCCGTTTATTACTTTTACGATACTATAAGGAGTTATATTATACATTTCTATTGTTTGTCTATTGTTTTGAACTTGAAAATTAGAAGAAGAAGTTACATTATCAACAGATTGAAAATATTCTGAAAACAAGGAACAGACTACGTTAGGGCACTCAGAGGAACGATTTCCTAATTTCATTTCCAGAGGAAATGAATTTGTTGATTTTAAACTCTTGCTTAGTGACCAGAAAACTTTTGAGTTGCTTTTAATTGATTCCTCAACGTTATTGATGTAAGACAAATAGCACTTTTTTTGAATCTTCTTGGACATGTTTCTTAGGTACGAAAATGTTGCATATGCTTCCAAGTTTTTTGATTTCTTATATAAATATCTGAACCTTTCTTTAAATTTCAATACCTTCAATAAATGTCGAGAGTACCAAACAGGGTATTCACGGTTCGATATTTCTCTATTAGGAACAAAAATATTTAAACAGTCTTCAAGAGTGTTATAAAACCTATTTAAAAGTATATCAACATCTTCAGAATAATTATTCATAAAATCAACGTTAGATAGATACTGATTTATGCTATCATAATTTGCTAATTTGAAATTGCGTTTCGTTTTTTTTAAGTCACTCATAAATACTGTTTTTTTAATTTCAATTGTTACCTCTAAAGGAACATGATGGGGGTCAATTTTAGACAGTGGTGTTAATGCAGCAGATACTGAGATTTTATCAAATTAAGTGTTTGTTAATATTAAGTCAAGTATCCTTTCATTTTGATTTAACTGGTTGTTAAACTGAGTAAGGTTTAAAAATGACATATAATTAAAGAGTGTCATAGATGAACTATCTGTGTTATTTGAAGGACATAAACAATTTTTGACTATCAAAATTCCATGCTATCTGAGGTAAGTTAAAGTCTCCCACTATGAAAGGGATCGAATTAGCAGGCAGATCTAGTGATTTTTCACTTATGTTTGACAGAATTTGCTCATAAACATCGACATTACTTTTGGGTGGAATGTATACACACCAAGTATACATTGCTATATTTTTATCTTTAACGATGACCACTAAATCCTCATTATCTGTTTCAAAACTAGACTCTCGAAAACAAAGAATGGAACGCTTTACAGCAATAAGACAACCACCACCATCCTTTTTAGAGTTAAGATTGTCAATATTACGGTCTTTTCTAAAAACTATATATCTTTCATCAAATAACTCACCAATAGACCTGGGACATCGGAAAATCCTACAAGAAAAAGTCTAGCGGTCCTTTTACGGACTTTCACCGAACCTGTCGTCTCAAATTTGGCCACCAAACATTTAAGAGAGTCGACTGTGAAAGGCCACCACATCCACCATCAAATGGGTGCAAGGCGCACGCAAAGTTTGCACTAACCTATAAAGTTTTATTATTTGGACGTGCTGTTCAATCGTGTTACTTACCTTGGTGATTTAGCATCAGATACTAAATAAAAAACAACAGATGTGACAGCCTCAAAAATCTACCCGCGCCATTTCAATCAAAATCCAATCATATCATTTATATATTTTATAGAAATACGTGACATATTCTTGTTGAGAAATATTATTTAAATCACAACTATAAAATTCCATTTAAAATTGTTTGCAAATCCGTTATAAAAATCGAACACAGCTTCCTCCTAACAATGGCAAATAAGAGCTAAAAGAGGAAACAAAAGAACATTTTTTTTTTCTAGACTTTTTATCTAAAGGAAGCAAATGGCAAATCGTTTTCTCTCACAATACATATCCAGAACCAAGCAACATTTATTTTCAATTATCCCTTATTTTTTGCTGTTTCCGTTTCCGAACGAATAGTATTACCTTTCAGCTCTTCTGGCAACTGGCATTACTAGCACAATCTACAAGTAAAGCAAACATAACTTCTGTTACGAGGTAAAGTATTCAAATATTTAAAAAAGTAATCTTTTTCAATACTCTCATCGAACAATAAACCTATTGTTGTCTAGTTACTCGTATATCTTGTGTCATGGAATTATGTAAGTGTTCACTTTCTGCTCTTTCTGGCACGATTTTTATCTCGCAAAATGAAAAATGATAGGGTATGTAATATGACTATACTATACGCAATATAGATCTGTGAAATAAAAACATAAAATAATACCGTGTTTTCAAATTAGAAAAAAAAATGTCTTAGACTTTGAGAATTTCTAAAAGATATTTCATTTTGAAAAAGTTTCCTTTCTTTGCTAAAGTTTAGTAAGGATTAAGCCAGATACCTGAAATACAAATAAGAACTCTAATATTTTAACTTTAAAGTGATACGTTTTGTCTCCCTAACTGCCATTTGAAAACAAATTTTAACATTTTATTCTGAGTATCAAAATCATACATACATACATATGTATGTAAAGGGTGGACCAAATACAAGTTTCTTTTTAAAAATGAACAAAATTAAATTTTATCCATGTAAAGGGTGGTTAAATTTTAAGGGCCGATGTTGAATGTGAACCACACCTGAACGTCAAGTGTTTTTCTGCATTTCATTTGACATTTCTCAATTTCAGACTAACTCAATTTGAACCATGGAAAGATACACAATCGAGCAACGCGTTAAAGTTATTCAGGCTTATTATGAAAATGGGCGTTCAAATCAAAATGCATATCGTGCACTTCGTGATTTTTTTGGTCAATTTAATTGTCCAAATGTGCGTACAATCGGAAAGAAAAAATTTGGATCTGTAGGAGATGTGAAAACACCAGTGCATGCTCGTACTGCAGAAAATATTGCTGCTGTTCGCGATAGTGTGGCTGAAGAGCCGTCCACCTCAACTCGTCGTCGTGCCCAACAATTGCACCTCTCACGCAATTGACTCAAGAACTAAAGCCTCTTGACCATTTCAAGCGTCGTCAATAGTCAGAATGGTGGCAAGAAATGGCAACAGTGGATGATCAATTTTCGAAGAAAATCATCTTCAGTGATGAGGCACATTTTCACCTCAGTGGATTCGTCAATTAGCAGAATTGCCGCATTTGGGCGAATGATAATCCAAGAGTGATTGTCGAAAAACAAATGCACCCACACAGAGTGACTGTTTGGTGCGGTTTATGGGCTGGCGGCATCATCGGGCCGTATTTTTTCCAAAATGAGGCCGGTCAGGCAGTTACTGTGAATGATGTTCGCTATCGTGAGAAGATAACGAACTTTTTATGGCACGAATTGGAAGATATGGATGTGGACGATATGTGGTTTCAACAGGACGGTGCCACTTGCCACACAGCTAACGAAACAATGGATCTTTTGCGCGACAAATTCAATGGCCGTGTTATCTCACGTGGTGGCGATGTCAATTGGCCGCCCAGATCATGTGATTCGAGACCGTTGGACTTCTTTCTTTGGGGTTATTTGAAAGAAAAGGTGTACGTCGATAAGCCAGCAACAATTGAAGAGCTAAAGGACGATCATCTTTGGGTTTTACGTGGACAGGGCCGCCGCTACCATATGTGCAAAATGTGCGGCGCACAAGGGCGCCAACGTCTAGGGGCGGAAAATTAAGAGATCGATCTAACTCAACCTATACAGCATACTCCAAAAGTTTTCCTTAAGCTATTGGAATTGTAGTTCCCACACACAATCTACTACAAATCTTTATTCATATTTTGTTTGTGACTTACGCCTCTCACACCAAATATCTAACCTCTGCGATTGCAGTTATTGGGAAAAAAACCAACGGTAAAAAAAATGTTTTGTGTCTCTAAATATTTATGTTTCTTTTTAAATAAGGATTTACGAATAGTTTTTAATTAATTTTGGAATTGAATTGATAAATAACTTAAATGTCAACGTATTGAACAAAATCAGAATAACCCAGATATTTAACGTTTCATTGGTTGCTCGAATTTAAGCTTTCAATTGACATTCAGAGTTCAGACTCTATTTATATCAAAATATAGTTACCACACAATCCACAAAATGTCAAATTTCATCAAAGCATACCTAAGATAAGCTATTAACTATTGGTTTTTACCGAAAGATTGATTTGACATACATATTTGCATTTTATATGAAAATGGTTTTGTTCAAGATACATATATATATTTTTTGTTTCCTCTTAAAATAAAATGCACGACTGGGTCGCACGAACTTGCTCTTATGTAAAAGACTAAGAATTTCAAAAATGAATGCTATTAGAGAAAAACTGTTCATAAACATAAAGTTCGCTACTCTTTTAGTAGTAGCTGGAGCTGAGAACACGATGCCATGTGATGCAAGCAAATATTAGTTCATGCAAGAACAAAATTTATAACAAAGTTATAAGTCAAAAAATCTTTTATATACAAATTTTTAAAACATTTTTTTTATTACTTTACGAATAATAAATAAATTTCCAAAAAAAATATTTAGCCCTTTTTTGAGGTATCGAATTTTCCAAAAAAAAAATCATTAAAATCCGTTCAGTCGGTAATGAGAAATTCCAAAATCGTCAAAATGGTTCTATGTTCGGTACAGTCAGTAATATATTGATTTCAATTTTTTTTGTTTAATTATAGAACGTAAAAATTTATCAAAATTCTCGGAGACGTTTTCGAGAAAAACACGACTTTCGAAAACTTTTATTTATCAAGTTTTAAAAAAATCAAGCATCAAGCAAAAAAAAGATTTGAAAATTTTAATGCACAGGAATATTTTAAATTTTGGGGCACTTTCGCATAAAACAAATCATTAAAATCGGTTGTACCGATTCTTTAAACTTTTTGATTTTTGTTTAAATCTGTTGGACATTGTTTTAAAAAAGGTTTCGAAAAAAATCGTATTGCAGGTACAGTTATTTTTGGTCTTAAAAAAAAGAAGAAAAGTAAACGTGTGGTGACAAAATTTCGAGATCCACTTTTTTCGTCTTCGCTATCATCGTAATGTCAACTTTGATCAAAATCTCGAGTTCGATTTTTTTACGAATGCATAACTTGCCTTATATGTAGTACCTATAAGTCTCAAGTAAAAAGAGTAAATAAAAATGCAAAATCTGTGCATATATGCTGTAATGACTGCGTTCATTGTATAAGAATTTGGTGCAGCTCGGAACGCGATAACAACAATGCACGTTTACTTAAATTTTTCAACTGCGAAATCTAGAATAAATAAAACTTTCACTTATTCAACGTAAATAACCCCATGCACCCGACACATGGGCGGCAATTTAAGGTTCTTGCACAAGGGCGCACGAACACCCAGCGGCGGCACTGTACGTGGATACCTGCACCTGCCTATTACGGCTCTGCCCCACGGGTGGCCTACCACCATCAGAGTCAGATTTAGTCCTGACCATTAACCCCGTCATAGCAAGCTATCTCGGTCGCAAAGTTGTGATATGTTGTAGCATATGCACACCTCTTGCTTTGGAGGCGAGGTCTATCTAACACCTCTTGAATTCAAGAAAAGAATCTTGAAAACCATGTGTTTCCGCATTTGGAGTAAACCAAGCCATACCACTAGGGTGCCTACCACATAGATAGGGTTCAAGCCTAGGGCCTTATTGGGCACTATCTCCCATGCTACCAGAATATAGCTTCCGGTGGAGCTTCTAGTCTTTGTTCTAAAGACCGATGACTATTTGGTACTATAAATAGGAACAAATAAGAAACCCTTATTGAACCTTAACAAGACTTTCAAAATCTCCCACCACATAGGCAGCCGGAGACTTTACTCATACCAACCAAGATCAACCTTAAACACCCTACCAGTGAAACTTTCGAAATCCCCAGCCACAAAAGCAGCCGGGGACTCTACTTATTTCACTGCTCCCTTACTCATCTCACCTCCTCCTCCTGGGTTTTCATAGTTTATCCATATCTACAACTGTTCTGGGAACAGCTGAAGTATGGACGTAAGCCCCCCCACCACGACAAGGTGAAACCCGTCGGGGGGAGCTAAAGGATTTGGACCATCGGATGGAGGTGTGCCGCCGAGGTCGCGGCGGCCATTTTGCCGATATTTTGTTCCATACATAATTGAACCATACCATATTATCATAATAAAAAGAAATGACAGTAATTTCCTAAATAATTTGTGTTTCATTCAAAATCGACATCAGCCCTTAAAATTTAACCACCCTTTATTATGGCTTTATTAGTAAAAGCAAGCATTGCCAATATTTATAGAACACAAAGTCTTTTAGGTGGCTACTTCGGTGCATTCAATTGCTAAGTCAATTGGACCTTGCAATAATCAGAATAATCAGAGATCTGTGTGCATAATTCTCCTCAGCCTAGTGCGTGAAATGTTGAGCTGTTGAGATCAATGGCGAGTTGCTGTTCGTGAATTGAGTCTCACACTCCCGGCTACAGCAGCCACATTCTTGTCTGTGCGCGTCGGCGGCGTACGAAGACGGAGGTGTTGTCCACTAGAATACCAGTCTCATGAAGTTTTTGGACAAGCTTGCGTACAGCAGCCGCTCTAAGTGCTTCATTTAGGTCAGAACTTCTTTAAAAAAAACGCACTGTTACGGCTGTCAGTATCAAAATAACCTTTGATTAAAAAAAAAAAAATCACTAGATCACCTTGTATATGTTTAAGATATTATTGATTTTCGTTTAACAGAAACTTATAATAGTACCTACCATAGATTTTCCCTGAATTTCTCTTTAAAACTAAAAGTATTGAAAAAAAAATTGTTTATAAAAAAACTTATTTGAGAAACTCGTTTTATTCAAAAAGGAATTAACTTCAGAATTGAGCGCAATTGCCCCTTTTTATATCAAAACCTTATTGATAAAACATTTTTGAATAATAATTCTATAAATACATAGGATAGGGTAACCAGATTAGATCGATAGAAAGAGAAATTTATATAAACCAACAACGGTTTCAGAAATAAAGTTAAAATTAATTCTCGTTTTATTTTGAAGCTACATTCATACCTTTGTGTATGGAATAGCACAAGCTTGCGCCTCGGTAAGGTCAGTCCGATTTTGGATGACTTGCAGCGTTTTTGCGGCAAAGGCGCCTACAACCTAAGAACTCTTCGTAGCCTCATTGAAAATAATCGAGTGGTGTAAAGTCGGATGTTCGTGGTGGGCAATCATGAACGCTCGCCATGAGATGACTCAGTCCCCAATTTTCTCCTGATTTTCTCTGATTCTTTTTTTATGCAATTTTTACTTGCGATATATGTAGGTACTATAGGGCAAGTTCTGCATTTGGAAAAAAAATCGAACTCGAGATTTTGATCAAAGTTGACATTACGATGATAGCGAAGACGAAAAAAGTGGGTCCGACAATTCCGTCTGTCTGTCTGTATGTCTGTATGTCTGTATGTCTGTACCTCGAACTACAGCCTAAACTACCGGACGTATTTTCTTCAAACTCTGTAGTTAAGGGTCTTCGGTGATTCCCTAGAGGAAAAATTGAAATTTTTTTTTTAGCTCCAAAACTAAGGGTACCCCCCATACACTTGTAATGCAAAATCTTATTTATCTCGAAAACGGCTCTAACGATTTTGATAAAAAAAATTAGGTGTGATATTATAGACATGGACTATATTTTGGTGAAAAAAAAAATTTTGGGGGGAAATGTTATTAGGGGTACCTGTCATAGAACGGTTTTTTTGATTTTCGAATTTCTCACCAACGGCTCTAACGATCTAAACCAAAATTTTTAAGCAGGAGCTGCTTTGCATTTGAAAAAATATAAACTAAAAGTTTTTTCGAAAAAATAGTTTTTGGATTTTTAAAAAAATAATACAATTTTTTTTTTTGAAAATTCAATATCTTGAAAACCGATACACGATTAAATTTTAAAATTACGTTTAAAAATGTATTTTATTAAATATTAACAATTTGCATATCAATTTTTTTTATAAAAATTTTAAGGAAAATTTAGTACACAAAAAACATGTTTCAGTGTGTCTGTATGTCTGTACCTCTCACTACAGCCTCAACCCCTGGACCTATTTCTTTCAACCTCGGTAGTTAAGTGTCTTCGGTAAATCCCTAGAGGAGAAATTGAAATTTTTTTTTAGCTCCAAAACTAAGGGTACCCCCCGCCCCCATACACCCGTAATACAAAATCTTATTTATCTCGAAAACGGCTCTAACGATTTTGATAAAAAAATTAAGTGTGATATTATGGACATGGACTACATTTTGGTCAAAAAAAATTTTGGGGCAAAATGTTATTACCGGTACCTGCCATAGACCCGTTTTTTTATTTTCGACTTTCTCATTAACGGCTCTAAGGATTTTAACCTAAAATTTTTAGCAGGAGTCCCCTTAAGTTTAAAATAATATTGTATATAAAAATATTCGAAAAAATATTTATTGGGTTTAAAAAAAAAAAAAAAAATTTAAATCAATATCTTCAAAACCTATGAACAATTATTTTTTGAAATTATTTCCTAAAACCAAGATTATCAAATACTTAAAATTCGCATCCCAAATTTTTTTCTTGAAAAATTTTAGAGACATTTCTTATATAAAAAATTTATTTAATAATAAAACGATTTTTAAGGTTTATTTGCATAAATTCATACTTTTCCGGAAACCAGACGGCAATTTTTTGCATTTGAACATTATTATCTCATTAAATCCATGTTTTATATTTATAAAATGTATCTTAAATTCCAAAGTACTTTTACATAAGAGCAAGTTCGTGCGATCCAGTCGTGCATTTTATTTATTTTAATTTTATATTTTTTTTTCTGTGAAATGCCAATATTTCAAAAACCACATGCTGGATTGTCTTGAAACTCAACAATTAACACTATCTACAAGGTGTAAAAAAAAAATTTTATTTATCGAGAAATGACGCTACCCAGCAGGCAAATGCTAAAATTGGTTTTCGAATATCTTATTTTTCCCGAGAACTGCTCTTAGAATTTTGGTATTTTTTTTTTAGTTTCGGTTAATTTTTACGATTTGTCTTCAAAAATAGTCTTAATTTTCATTTACACAATTATAAAAACTTAAGACTTTTTTGCTAAAAATGTTTTCAAAATTGTATGCATACAAATTTAATATTTTTAAAATATCTTTACAATGATTACCATTTTTGTTCTAGATTTATAGATAGAAACTTTGTTTAAAAAACAAAATGGTATTCTTTGCGACCTTAAACTACTAAAGAAGTTAACATTCTTTTTTAAATTTTAAATTTCTATGATTCTTGAGTACGAGTATAACAGCCGAAGCTTATTAAAAATACTTCATGTATACCTAAGTGCTTCTCAAATCCAAAACTTATTGCAGGCTGCTATTACCAATAACCTCTTCTAATCTGAAACTTAATAAAAAATATATACATAGGGTGGTCCTTATTTTCATAAGCAGTTTTTTTGAGCACCCGTTTTTTTTGTTCCTTTATATCTTAAAGAAACACCCTATTTTTTTTTTTACAACCACACTCTTGTGAGAGTACTTCTACTGTATTGGTACCTATGCATGCATGTAATTTTCTGTAAATCTTTTGTAGTATTCTGTCAATCAAAACATTGTTTAGTTAGTTTAATGATTAAAAATGCATCTGCATTGGATTTGATTAAAATTTGGCTTTTAAAGGGTTTTTCAACAGGGACAATACAAAAGGGACAGCAAACGACACCATATTTCTTGCTGCTCTTTTGACATTTCTCTTCAGTAAGGTTTGCTATTATTTCATGATGGAAAGACATACGATACGAGCCAACAACGAGTCGAAATTATTAAAATTTACTACCGAAATTCGGAGTCAGTGGCCTCAACGTTAAGAGCGCTACGTCCAATTTATGGTCGTCATAATCGTCCTAGCAGATCAACAATTGAGCGTCTAGTGGACAAATTTGAATCCACAGGCACAGTACAAAATGTTCCTGTGCCAGTGAGACAAAGAAGTGCCCGTAGTGTCGAGAATATTGCTGCCGCTGAGGCTTCAGTTGCAGAAAGCCCAAATGTGTCTCTCACACGTCGTTCTTAAGCGTTACAAGATTAAATTGACGCAAGAACTGAAGCCGCTTGACCACCAGAAAGCGTCGTATGTTCGTGAATTGGGCTGAGCAACAACTTGAAAATGATTCGGATTATAATCGAAAAATCATCTTCAGCGATGAGGCTCATTTCTGGCTGAATGGCTTCGTTAATAAACAAAATATGCGGTATTGGTCAGGCAGCAATCCACACGTACTCCATGAGTCATCATTGCATCCCGAAAAAATTACAGTTTGGTGCGGTTTATGAGCCGGCGGCGTCATTGGGCCGTACTTCTTCCGTGATGACCAAGACCGGCACGTTACTGTGAATGGGGATCGCTACCGTTCAATGATAACCGAATATTTTTGACCCCAATTGGATGATATGGACTTGGAGGACATGTGGTTCCAACCGGACGGCTCCACAAGCCACACAGCGAATGTCACAATCAATATTTATTGGAAACCATGTTTGGAGAACGTGTTATCTCACGAAATGGTCCAGTCGTTTGGCCGCCCCGGTCGTTCGATTTGACGCCGTTAGACTATTTCCTGTGGGGCTACGTCAAGTCTATGGTCTATACCAACAAGCCAGCGACGATTGATGAACTTCGTACGAATATCGAACGTGAAATTGCAGCAATATCGGCCGTTTTATGCTTGAAAACCGTCGAAAATTGGGTTCAGCGTCTGGACTTCTGCAAGCGTGCCCGTGGTGCCATACATAATGGCATCGAACGTACTTTCACAGGAATAAAGAATTTCATTGATATCCAAAACCGTTTTTGTTGTATTTAAAAAAACTTTTGTAGCGCTCTTATTGAAAAACCCGATACAAAGGCAGAAAGGTCGACCTTGGTGCATTCTTGGAACAGACTTCAAACTTACAGGCATGGAAAAGAGAAAGGAGAATCGTGAAAAAGAGCTACACAACGAGTTGTAGATCAAAACTCACCCAGTTATGACAAAGGTAGGTAGTTGCATTATATATTATATAAATATGTAATTGAATGCAAAATTGTCTTGCTGGTGGAACTTAATACTACGTTTTTATCTGACGAACATGAGGTTGAAGTCGAAAACTGTAGTTTTGAATCTTCAGTTCCAGGACCGTCAGGCTCTAAAAGAGCAAGAATAAATATTTTAACTTTCAGATTATGTGCAGTACTTGATAAATGTAAGTTATGTGACAGAGATGCCGTTCAACTTTTGATAGCCTGTGTTGAAGCCACTTCCTTATATCCTTTAAAGTTTGTGATTAATCGTACCTCTATAAAGCTCTCTCTTCAACATTTTCGCGAACAAACAGCTACAGCAAGTAAAACTAAATTTGTCAACTTGGATTTAAGCTTTGTCATTATACCCTGGGATTCGAAACGTCTGCCTGATCACGCCAAAGTAGACAGACTTCCAATCATTGCAACTGCCCCAAAAATTGAACAACTCCTTGGAGTACTAGAACCTTCAGCTGGAACTGGTATTGAAGTTTAGTCTGCACTGTTTGAAGTATTGGAAGATTAGTCATTGATCGATAAAGTCCAGGCTTTTGGTTTTGACACAACTGCATCTAATACTGGGCGTTTAAACTTGTTTAAACTTGGAGCAAAATTGGCCGAGATATACTCTAGCTAGCTTGCAGACATCATATTTTTGAAATTGTTCTTTAACTAGTTTTTAACGAATCCTAATTTGATCCATCTTCTGGATCTGACATTTCTTTATTTAAAAGATTTCGAGCACAGTGAAAAACAATGGATAAGAGGCAATTTTCCATATGGTCAAAGGATGAAAAGGCTGTGAAGATGTAAGGGAAGAAAGGCTGGAAGACAATTTTCCTTGCGATTAATATAAAGAGTTCCTACAGCTTATTTGTGGCATTAAATTTCGGGAACCAGGAGCCTATCGTTTGGCTCGGTGTATGGCAAAGGGAATATATTGCCTTGAAATAATATTATTCCAACAGCAATTTAAGCTAAAGGCCAAGGAAAAAAGAGCTTTGTCAACTACTTGCTGTTTTGTAATCAAATGCTACGCACAATCTTTGCCGAAACTGCAATATATAAGTTTCTTAATCATTTATGGCACCTGAATGAAATGTGCTGTTTTTTCCTTTTTTGATGACAGACTAAATAATATTGAAGAAAAACGAAGAATGGTTTTAAAAGTGTTGGAAGACCATAACCAAAAAGGAGAAGAAGTTAAGAAAAAATTACATATGGAACCAGCTGATATTTCACATTTTATTACCAAAAACCCTCCATCAGAACTAATGCCAGATAAATCTATAAAAACGTTCCAACTATTCGGTTTATCTACAGATTTTTTCCACATTGATCCATTACTTTGGGATGAGCAACCTGAATATAGACAAGGAAAGGAAATAGTCGAATCCTTAAAAGTAGCCAACGATGCATCTGAATGTGGAGTTAAACTCATGGAGGAGTTCAATAATAAACTCACAAAAAACGAGGATCAAAAGCAATTCTTTCTTCAAGTGAGTACACAGTACACTCTTTTCAAAAACTGACAGCTTTTCAATAATATTATTTAAACATTTTTCAATAATTTCTATTCAAATTTTCATTCTGATATTCCTTGAAAAATATTATCTAGCGATTTATTTATTGAAACATCTTTATTTGTCTAATTGAAGCAAGAAAATATCACTTTGAAAATAAAATTTCAATACCGATAGCATTTATTTTCAGATTTCAGACTCATTACGGCACGTGTTAATACAACCTGATTTTCTCAAAATTTTGTTTGTGCACGTTTTGAATATAAGAGAACAATAAAAATGGTGCTCAAAAAAAAACAAAAAAACAAAAAAAAACAATTTTTTTTCTTCCATACATATAAGGACCACCCTAATACATACAATTGTATGTGTAGATTTTAATAAAACTGTCTGATATTAAGGATGTGCTCGCTATCTATTCGCATAGTATGAGAATTCTATATTTAACCATTTAAGAATCCTTGGGATAAAATCTAAAATCAATATCAACCTCCAAAATCCTTTTCTATATTCTATTTTCTTATCGTGCAAAATTCATCACAAAAGATTATGTTCATCTCTTAAAGTTGTATCCTTTCGGATTTAGAATATAATGATGTAGGTAGTATAAGAATAATAAGTAGCAAAATTACACAAGAGAATCTAATATAGCATAGCAATTTCACTTGGTTTTCACACCAAGCCTATAGCCCGAATTTCGCCGACAAGCACAGATCCGAACATTGTTCGAGTATATCAAAACATGCCCTGAACATCATCACACCATCAAGCATACTCTAAGCGCTTTGAATTATTTTTCATGTAAATATTATGCATGGCTGGAAATTTTTAAAGTTAGCTTTCGGATAAGACTTGAGAACTTACTCTTAACTAACTGAAGGAAGAAGGCAGAGAAAGATATTCATGTTATTAGTTATTTATTAATTTTATCTTCAGCACAAAATGTACTAGCCGCATTTGTTTGTTTAGTACATTTTTGTCTCTATTTCCCGCCAGTAAATTAACTAACTAACTAACTTCTGAGATCATGGAACGCGCTCTGAACATGGTCGGACCAAAAAAGAAACAACAATTCGAAAGCCTAACTCAGGTCAGGCTCTCGTATGGACAAAACAAAAAAAAACACCAATAAATAAGTCGCTTCGGAGTAAATTAAAAATGTATAATTGAATGAAACCTTCATCCAAAGGCTTATATTTTAAATGAAATGCTTCATTTTTCTTTGTACAAGAACAAAAACTTAAAATTAACTTACCAAAAGTTTTTCTTTTAAATTTTTAAAAATTGTTATTCTTGCAAAATTTCATATTTTCTTAAGCTCCAAATACTAAAAACATTGGCGCAAAATTTTAAACATTTAAAACCTCCTGTAAATCAATTTTAGAATGTATATAACGAGAGCCGACTTTTTCTTAATTTTAAATGACATAAACTATATACTTTAACGTTAAAGAGGTCATTCTTTAAGTTGGCGTACCAACATTTTTTCTTAAAAATGTTTTAAAAATTTGTATATAAAAGTTTATGTTTTTAATAAACCACTAAAACGCTTATAAGTTTTGTTCTAATATTTCCTTGAATCACATGGTTCTTGCCACCCAGTCGTGAATTTTATTTAAAAACAAAAAAAAAAAATATAGGATATATATAAAATTTCGAAGAATATTTCTATGGCAGATACCGAAAAGACGAGTGGGAAAAAAAAACACGATATCTACCAAGTTTAATACAAATCGACAAAGCCGTTTAGACTGTAGTCGAACAGATAGACTGACAGAATTGCGAGATTCAATTTTTTCCTTTTCGCTATCATCGCGATGTCATCTTTGATTAAAGTCTCGAGTTCAATTTTTTTTACGAATGCATAACTTGCCTCATAGTATTTATAAGTCGCAAGTAAAAAAAAAAGTGTGAGTGCCAGGACTCACGGTTAAGATGTGTAAACATCAACGATCGTCCGAGTGCCGAATATTTTTGTTATCGAACGTACTCAATAAACATACAATGCAATCGTACCAGTTTATGACTTTAGATAGGTATATTCAAATGAAAGCCAGTGTTTTTCCCACAATTTATCCCTTTCACTTATACTTAAAACTTAAATCCAAAAATATCTCTACATAGCTGTAAATAACGCTTTCCACCTTAACGCATGTATTTTTGGACCATGTTCTGTAAAAACGATTTAATCAACTATTTTGTAGTCTTTACTTATTTCTAGTAAAATAATTATTTCGGAACGAGTCCAAACACATTTTTCTTGTTCATTTTCCATTGTTACTTGTGTTTATGATAGTTTTAATGTAATGATCAAAAAATTATTGAGTGAATTTAAGATTAATGTAATCAAAACACTAGTTAACAACTAAAATTAGAATAACAACATACAAAATTCTGTCGACGAACTATTTTGGTCCTTTTTACACGCCATGACATGGCGGCCATGGCCGCATACTAGTACTTCGATACTTCGAAGTGGACTCCGCTACGTAACGTAAAGTTTGTTTCACTTATGTTTAAACAGGGATGTTGCTTGAGACAGCATTATATTCTTACGCTTATATTCAAACAGAGATGTTATCTGAAAGAAAATAGACTGTTTTTACACGAATCCGATTTAAATCTCTGTTTCTCTTTTGGCTTCCTTTCGAGTGCATCTGTGCTTTAAACACAGCGATTTTTAATATAAGTTAACTTTGTTCATGCGAAAAGGAGTCATCTCTTTGCACTCCTTACTCTACTCAGTTAAGTGAATTTCACTGAGCGAACGCCAAATATAAAAGAGAAAACCACAAAGAAGAATGAACGATAACTCCGCATTTTTCTCAACCTCAGTAATTGCGCTTAAAGCTAGATATACATTGTTCAAATGCATGACAAGCACGATGTAAGTATATTAGTGAAAAAGTCACACGTATAGATCGAATGTAGGCTTGAAGAAAAATCCAAATCTTTTCAATCTAGCGTGCTTCATAGAAATATTGTATATGCAACATTGATGATTGATCATGTATTTATTGGTTCATTTCCGTATAGTACGTTGTAGAGATAAACTATTTTATTACGACCAAACGCAAAATAATTGGCCTACTCATCAATTAACGAATTAACATTTTTTATGTGCCTATATTTTCTGGTCCCCAAGCAGTTGTTTTTTAATTTTTTTTTGGCGATGTAATAAATTACATTTAATAAGTAAATTAGACCAAACAGAACTAAATTCGAGAAAGCACATATGGCTCCAGTTTGCATTCTCTCAAACAAAGATAGTGCATAATAGTTGGACTACTCTCTCTGGGATGCAAAATAGTTGGCCTATGAAGATTTAAATAGATTTTCAGTTAACCGTTATTAAAAAAATGACATGCACTTGTTTTGTTGTTTATTGATCTCCTGTTTTATGCAAGCCAGCAACAGTTTAATGTCAACCATGGTGCGTCGCGTTGCATTATCAAGAGACCTTAGGGAATCCATAAATAAAGCCTTCGAAACGGGATTATCGAGCTATAAAATCGCAAAACAACTCAATTTACCGCGCTCATCAATTCGAAACATTATCTCAAAGTTCAAAAATAGTGGAAATGTGGAGATCGGTTGAAAAACGGGAGGCCCACCAATTGCAAAACCTCGAGATTGCCAAGTTTAAAAAAAAATAATAAGAGAAAATCGACGTCAAACGGCCGCTGCAATAACTGTTCAATGGAGGGAAAGAATAAAAAATAAGTGTTTCGGTCGACACTTGCAAACGGACTATGAAAAAAATTGGATACAAATTTTATAAGGTTCGTTTTAGATTTATTTAAATTAGAGCAATTTTAATTCGTTAAAATCATAGGCCAAAGAGAAACCACTTTTAACACCTAAACAAAAGAAAAAGCGGCTAGAGTGCGCCAAACAACGTAAAAACTGGACTTTAAGTCAATGGCGGTCCGTTATTTGGAGTGATGAGTCCAGGTTTGAAGTTTGCGGGTGCGACGAACGAAAACGAGTCATTAGAAATTCAAGAGGTTTTTCACAAAGATTGCCTTAAAAAAACGGTCAAGTTTCCAGCATCTCTAATGATATGGGGATGCATGTCGGGGCGAGGTTTGGGCAATTTACATTTTGTAAATGGAATAATTGTCAATGCTGCCAAGTACAGGATATTCTGGAAAATGAGCTTCTCCCATCAATACCACGACTTCAAACTAGTGATGGAGACTATATTTTCCAACAGCATGGAGCTTCTTGTCATACTGCAAGGTCTACAATGGCGTGGTTATCTGCTGAAGCTATTCCTTTACTGGAATGGCCTTCCAGCAGCCCTGATCTTTCACCAATTGAAACTGGCTGGCATAAAATTAATCAAAAACTGCGAAAAGAAAAATGCCGGACTCTTCAAGGCCTTAAAGCTAAAATCATAAATATTTGGGAGTTTTTTGGTACGAAGAATGTCAAAAATTGGTTGACACAATGCCACGACCCATAGAAGCATTTATCAAGGCTAAAGGCGACGTAACACCATGGTAAAATTAAAATTAAGACCCATAGGCCAACTATTTTGCACTTAAAAAAATGTTTAAATCGTTATTTTATTTTGTAAGATTGCTCTATACCGTTATTTAATTGAAGTCATTTTGTTTTTGTTACTTATTCCTATTCAAAATTAATATATCTTAAGAAAAATACCAAAATATTGATTTTATTTCCGATGGAATTTAAGAATCAGAAGACTTTTGTTTTTTATCATAGGTAATCCAACTATTTTGCGTTTGGGCTCGTATAGGCTTAATACAAGCAGAACTTAAAACTAGACATAATATTCTTAAATCTATACTTAAACATAATAAAGGGAGTAAAATTTATTGTTAATTTATTTTATTTGACTAGTTACAAAACTGAGGTTAACGTGCGTCGGTCGAAAGAATTAGCATTTATTAATAACCATATAATTTAGACTTAATAATAGCTTAAAACTAAAATGGGAAGAAGGTTTAGTGAGGGGTTTGGGACAGAATTCTTCTAAGGGATGCAGAATTGAGGGAAAAATCAAAAATATCTTGAACAGAGTTGGCTGAACGTAACAATCTGGAGATTAGGTTGAAGTGTCCGTAGTTGGTGCGGTGTGTAGGTAGGTGGAAAAAGGGGACCGAACGTAAATGACGCGGATTTGTATTGATAATTATTGATTCAAGCAAGGCCGGAGAGTCAATGAAACCAGTGATAAGTTGGTGGACGAATACTATATCGGCGATATGACGACGTATAGCAAGGGTTTGTAGGTTGATCAACTGTAGACGGTCTTCATAGGGGGTAAGATAAAGGGATCGGACCAAGGTAAATTGCGCAAAGCAAAACGAAGAAATCTTCGTTGTACTGCTTCAATTCTATGTGAGTGAGTGATGAGGATGGGTGATCAAATCTGACTAGCATATTCAAGGATGGGTCTGACAAATGTGACATATAAAGATCTAGTAACAAATGGATCGTAAAATTCCTTAGACCAACGCTTGATAGGGCCAAGAGAAGAATTAGCTTTCGCAAGTATATGATCAATATGAGAGCGAAAATTTAGCTCTTTATCACATATTACCCCAGCACAGCATAACCACTGATTAAACTATTAAAACAGCAAACGAAAATTCTATGATTTCATGACCGACAAAATAAAACAAATTACTCGGATAAAATTACAAAAATCTCAAAGAAATTCGTAAAAACACAATCTTGTACGAAAAAAAACTCACAAAGGGCAACGTCCTCTCGCCACTGAAATAATAGACTTGCACGTGCCTAACGCCACCAACAAATATACTTTTCAAGCAGCGTAAATGTCAAAACTTTTTTTTGACAAGCCTAGATGGAGCGTTCACCTTATCAAAGTCAAACCAATCCCTTAACTTTTTGTTTTAGGTTTCTGTACTTTATCTTACTCTCTCTGTCAGATATTTATAAACCGATTGACATCATTCCCACGTTGTAATGGAATTATAAGTGGCAAAAACTGAATTTTTTAATTCACTGAAGTCGTAGGCTAGGGGCGCACATTCAATTTTTAGTTGCACAACTAAGATTTATGTAAGGCACTGTTATTTTTCGTTAGATGCTCTTTTACTAATCTTTGAGCCCAGTTTCGGGTGTATACTGTCAAGTAGAAAGATTTTGTATTTTTTAGCTACACATGAATGTTGAATGCTTAAAATGACTCTACTTTTTCAAAACCAAAGTCCATTGGTATTTCCTCTTAAATCCTTTCCGCCTGTCTGTCTGTTCGACTATTTTTTCCCCCCACCCATTTTTTTTAATACCAAAAATTTTTTTAATATTTTTTTTCTCAAAAACTGTTCGACAGATACAAAAAAAATTTCATTTAGTTGAAACTAGTTAATAGATGAAAAAAAGTTTTCCAAAAAATGGTTATGGAACCATTTTTTTTGTTTTGGATTTTCTCACAAACGGTACAACCGATTTTGATAATTTTTTTTTTGCTAAAGCTCCCCAAAAGCTTGAATAGTATTGTGTATTCAAATTTTCAAAAACAGTTTTTTTGGATTTTTAAAACTTCAAAACTTAATATTTCGAAAACGCCATTCTAAATTTTTCTTAAACTTGATAAATAAAAGTTTCTCAATATAATCTACAAGATGTGGGAAAAAAATTGATTTCACATAAAAGTTACGGTAACCCACCATACAAATCTTAAGAAATGGTTTTTAAAAATTGTATTTTTCTCGAAAACAGCGCCTAGAATTTTGATAACATTTTTTTTCTTTCAATTAATTTTTATGATCTTTAATTTTATGAAAAAAAATTGAAATTAAGATATTACAGCTTGTACCTACCATAGAACCATTTTTACTAATTTTGAATCTCTCATTATCGACATAACGGATTTGAATTAACTTTTTTTTAGAGATGCTTCTAAAAGATTTGAAAAACATTGCATTTCAAAACTTAAAACAAAAACATTTTTGAATTTTTGAAAAAAAAACATTTTTTTTTGAAAATTCGATATCTCAAAAACGGCTCAATATTTTTTTTTTTAATTTAATTTTTAAGTGTAGATATAATAATAAGAACTCAATGCTAGCTACACATATGGCAACTGTTGCCGCAACCACAGTACTGTTGGAGCAACCGACCGAAAATATCAATACTTTTTGATATTTCTGGCAACGGTTGCAGCAACACAAAATAAATTGGCAACATAGCTACACACGAATCAACGGTTGCCTCGTGTGTAGCTATAGCATAAGGTTGGCGTATCAAATTTTTTTCTTAAAAATACTATAAAAATTTTGTATATAAAAGCTTGTTTTTTTAAGAAACCACTACAACGAGTTATAATTTTTGTTCTTGCATAAATTCATATTTGCATAGCATTCTGTTTTTGCCTCTTATTTCTTAAAGATCTTAAACAATAAATTTGATCTTTATGAACAATTTTCTCTAATAACATTCGTTTTTAAAATGCCTAGTTTATTACATAGGAGCAAGTTCGTGCGACCCAGTCGTGCATTTTATTTTAATTATATTCACTATTTGATTCTATAAACAAAAAATCAAAGAAAAACTAAATGTTCTTAATGTGTGTGCATATACTCTGGAATTTATTCGCAGTGATATTTATAACGATTAATTATAACTTTATGTTTTCAATGAAAACATGCAGCCCCAAATACACCAAGAGCAAGTTCGTGATATGCAGTTGTGGATTTCTATCGTTGTTGTTGCTAAGGAAGAAAACATCCTAAAAATTATTTTTTTTTTAAATGTGTTCATTAAGTTTTCTTCATTAAAATTTCTCCTCCACTGAAATAATAAAATAAGAGTATCTTCGATGTCAAAGACACATAATATTGAACCTTGGATGACGTATTCACTGAATGAGAATATGAACTAGCATGTTTCCTTCATATATAGGGATTCTATAGTCACTTTCATTGAATATACCTACATAATTCCGCATCAGAGGATTTCAAAATATACCATACACACATGTAAGGACGTGTGTTCAGGAAACCACTTGTTGAAGTTAGGTTAGTACTTTGAAAACGATTTTTTGTTGAAATATCATAGCGTGGTACGTGATGGAATATGTAATGTTGTTGTCGTTGTGGTTTCAGAAACGCGTCATTCGTTAGATTCTAACATTCTCATAAGATACACGAGGACAATAAACATTTGGTCGGTGACCTCATCGCAACCACCTGTATTTCACTATTATCGTCGGATATAGAAGACCATATATTCGGCCGGGATATATTTACGACCACTTCTTGGTAGTGGTAAGAATGCCATGTAAAAACATACTATACAATATACTCTATAAAGAGTTTGTGCTTAATGGTTCAATGATTTTCTGTAAGTTCGAGCAAATATGATATTGATGATGGTTTCCGAGTGAGTAGAGCAAATGAATTGAATACATAGTGTACATATACATAGATGTAGCTATTCAAGGCATATAGTATAATTTGATTTTCCCCCAACATTTATATTGATACATATTGAGTACAGCTACCACCCAAAGTCTTAAATCCAAATATGTACGTGATTCTGATATGGCTTGACACGTTTCAATTTTATTTTGTAAAGAATATGTTTGGTATATGGGTGTCCTGGGATAAATAACCAATTGACAAGAAACCGAATTAAGTCCTGTCGCTATAGATCTAGATCAGAAGATTGAATGCTTCGTAAACTTATAGAATTTTTGTTTACTAAATTAAAGTATAATTGGCAATTATTAGTTTGTAGGAAGTCTTAAGAAATGAAAAGGCTTTAATTACACAATTAATTGTATGGTTTTGAACTTTTTCTCTCGGTATAAAATTCAAAACCTATCAGAAGTGATAAATTCATACACTGAATTAAAATATTTAGGTTAATTGAAATTCACTCGTTGATGAAGTACGTTGCGTCAGTAAATTGTCATTTATACGCTTATATGGAGCTCTTAATTAAAGAGCAAAGTAGGAAACAAACCAATCAAATAAACCAATGTAGGAGTGAAAATCTTCTAATAATTAGCAAACAAATATCTTAAATGCTTTTCTTTTTTTGTTTTATCAAAGTATGACTAATAAATGGGTCCCCAGTACAACTGCACAAACGTATTGTTTCGCATGACATGCGGCGAATATATGTAATGGGTGATTTTTTTGATATTTTCTTTTTGGCAACACTGGTTTTGACAGCTTATGCACGTTTGACGGTGTTCACATTGGACTCACTCCGCCAACTTATTTTGACGTCTCTGTGTTTTTTCTCATTCGCACTTCATGGTAAGAAAGAGACGAAAAAGTGAGGCAGGATTTTTAAAACAAATTGAAAATTAATGGATTTTTTTTGACATTTGTTTTGGTGACATAATATGATACGCGAAGGTACAATGTATCATAAAAGTAAGTAAGCACTCATTTAAAAAATTTATAATCAAACACTATTTGGAAAATAAATCGTAGTGTGAGCATGGTAAAATTGTTAAAAAAAAGTCCATCTGCTATACACAAAATAATAACCAAATAAAATAACATTGAAAGTTTGCAAAATGTCCCTCGAGCAATGACAATGAAAATTAAAAGCAGGAATGCCGTATTATTAGGGGTATTCCCGATTTGGTGCAACGAACCTATACTCTGTCCAACAAAAATTGTCAGTACAGGGAAGATAGGACGTTTGTCTCTCATTCTGGTTGCATTGCCATGCATAAGTGTGTCGCCTTTTAAAGCTCTCACAGGGATTCCGTAGTTTTAATTATAAATCGCCGCAAATAAAAGTAAAAACCGCGTAGGGCTACCGTCTGCTGATTCAAAACGACTGAAAACAATTAAACAATATTCAATTTATTTTTGCCCACAACGCCAAGCGGTAAGATAATAGGCGCGTTTTTTTTTTAAGTTGAAAAGCAATACGACAACACTCAACATACTCATCTTCTTCAAATGTGTTCTCAAAAGCTTCAAATCCCAAAAGCTCCTTAATAAAAACCACTGAAAAAGCTATTTGCTTGCAATTGAGAATGATAATGGTAACTCTGTTTTGATGTAGATAAAGAGCGCACGATCGTATTGAGTGACACTTGACACTCTTTTCTTGATCTTGACAGCAGGGTTACCCCTGGGATTTTTCAAAAAGTCGCAGAAAAAAGTCGCTTTTGCAAAAAAAAGTCGCAAATTCGAATTCTTTGAAAAAGTCGCATTTTTGAACAAAAAGTCGCAATTTTTCTTGTAGCTTCCCGTTGGATGAAGAGCTAGCACCTCGGACTGCGTCAGGAGTTTCTCCTTTTTTTTTGTTGTATGAGAAATCTATTGGATTCGGGAGTGCAGGTTTTAGAAATTCAAAAGAAGTATATTAATCGCCAATCATTACCTTCGCATTTTTCGTTTCCCAAGCTGAAGGTATATTTATTTACGAGTATTTCTAAGAAAAAGTTCTACTAATATTAATCTCAAGAAAAAAACACAAATAGTACCTACTTACTTTTTCGTCGCTTCGCTCAGCACAACTCACCCGTCCGACGCCGTCACAAATACCGTTTTTGATGACAAAAAACAAAACAACATTTACATTAAATAAAAATGTCAATGGACTAGAGACAAAGCACAAAGGTAAGGAGATGTTCCAGGAAATGTCAGTGTCAGTCGTCAGTGCCAAACACGTAAGAGAAAAAAAAAAAAACAATCTGACAGCGCCCCCGTGGTGGGAATGGGAAAAGAAATGAAAACGAGAATGCGAACAGAAAACAAAGCAAAGACAATCATACTCACACTTTCTCAGAAAAGTTTGATGGTAAATGTTTAAGCAAAGAAAAAGTCGCAATGTTAAACAATTTTACACCCCGACTACACAAGATATCTGTCTCTCCAACTCAATGTCTGATATCTCCATCTCTACATTTTCTTATTGCTTCGCTGGGCAAATTATGTCATGATTTTTCATTTACATCCCTACTGCACGCGATGTGTTTTGTGCGGACAACAGAAATTAGCAAAACGTAAAACTAATAAAAATTATATATATTTGCAAAGAAAAGAATGCGCATCTACCTAAAGTATAAATAAATAACACCATACATAACTTAACGCACGAACAAAAGAATAATATGGCACATTAATGTATTTACTTACAAAATAAAAAAAAAATATTTGCCGACGGAGTACTTGACAAGAACCAACCAAATGAGAAGACACGAAATAATGAGACAAAAGTACGAAAAAAAACCATCTGTCAAATTTCATATCAGACATCTATATCAAGACAAAACCGCTGATATAGATCGCTGACATCCCATCATAAGAGGAAATATCGCGTCTCCATTGGAGATTTCATATCATGATGAGCATCCTGAGAGAATTTATCTCCTGTGGAGTCGGGGTGTTAAAAAGGTCGTCGCATAGTCGCACAGCAAAAAAAGGTCGCAAAAATGCGACTAAAGTCGCATAAGGGTAACGCTGCTTGACAGTATCTCATCAGCAGTGGGCTACGACGCACGGTCGTGTTGGGGTGTACAACTTTTTGCAAAGAATTACAACAACTATTCCTTAAGAAAAGTCAGTGGCTTGCTCTTTTTTTAGTGGCATTTTTCCTAACGCATTGTAGTGAGGGTGCATCAGGCGCCACTGCTTTAGAAAAACCTCTCCCATAAGGCCTGTACTGACAATTTTTGTTGGACAGAGTATAGTAAAAATGCGAAATTTTATTATTTTTTAGTACTTTTTCTCACCTGTTTCCAACACTGAAGTAAATGTCAAAATGAGTTTTGCATTTGTTTCTTGTTTGGAGGTTGGATTGGAGTGTCCGAGAGTGCAGACGTGTTTCTGCGTCTGCACTCTCCAAAAAATTAAATTAACATAATCTAGTAAAAACGTGTTACGGTTTAAATTAATTTTTTTTTTTCCGTTTTTAATGTCTTTTTTGACTAAATTTTATTCGCTATTACTAAAAGCGAACTTCCTAAACATCCTAAATTAAACTGAACGCCGGATGGTGCAGTGATTACAACGAAAAAACTGGATCACTTATTTTAACACAAAGTGCCCATTAGTTCTCCCCAGCGAGATAACAAAAAGTAGAACCTCAAAATGAGGCATAAACCTAACAAGTGGACAACAGAAAAAGGAAGCCTGATGCAGCCCACTAACTCCCTGCATTAAGCAACAGTGTAATACTCTACACAAAAATCGACGACGCCGATACATGGCTCACTCCCAGCAGGAAGCGAACCTGCACATAAATAAAAATCCGCAACTGCAGTTCTGTGGGCAACAGTCCACCGAACAACAATCGATGACGCCGACATATGGCTAATTCCCAGCAGGAAGCGAAATTGCACATTAAAAAAAAATCCGCAACTGCAATTCTGCGGGCAACAGTCCGCCGAACAACAACTAAATCTCAATCTTGGGTCTGGAACTGAGGATCTCACGGCGATAGCCAACAACTGGGGCTTACAAAATTACCACCAAATGCAACAAGTAACGGATTTGGTTCCAGTGTTGAAATAACTCCTAATAATCGTATATTTATATTATATATGTATAAGTATAGAGCCATCGCTCTCAACCTATTATCTCTGTCATGTAATATTAGTGTAACCGTATAATCTTCTCACTCATTCTAAATGTATAAATGTAAGCAGTATAGAGCTATCGCTCATATCTGACTATCTTTTTTTTTACTCTATCACACCTCTAGTGAACTAATTGCATATTCAAACATAAAGAGCGTTCTCGCTCTCATTTTCAAAAAGACAAGAAATATCATTTTATGTAAAAATAGAAAAGATATAATAGCGTCCTGCGCTGTTTTTTTTTTTAGTTTTTAGTTCTTTAGTTTTAAGTTAGTATTAGTTTATAAAATTGTAAATATGTATATAGTCAACGAAACTTCCGTTTCACGCAAATGTATAACGCTCGCCCATGAGCACGAGCAGAACAAAACCATATTATTATATAAAAATTGACATGCCACGAGGCTTAACCCTAAATAAGTAAAATTGTTAAAGAAGGCCATACGTTACAGCCACTTTTGTACTTTTGTTAAAGATAGAATAAGATGAAACAACTTTGTAAAAGACACCTAAAGACTCAATAAAAATTTTCATTTATTCATTCATTTTGTTTCTTGTTTTTTGTTTTGAAAATTTAATTTTGCTAAGAATTGAAGTTTGTTCAAGTTTGTTAAGGATGCCAAGAAAAAAAACAGAAAAAGAAAATATCACAGAATTTTTAATAAGTAGAAGATGCTGCAGATAAAATTATGTGGATCGAAGGTATCAAATAAAATTCAGGCCGAAAATCATAAAAAAGCTACATACATAGATGCATGTATATTTGTTTTCCCTCCGGTGCGGTGCTTTTTTTTTCTTTTAGGTCTGTTTAATTTAGGTCCATTGAGCTGTCAAAAAAGCGACTGCAAATCTTACACCGGTTCTTCTTTGCAAAAACCCATGAATCTAAACAACCAATATTTTAGAACACAGTTGTTTTCTCCAATGAAAGCTAATTTAATATCCATGGCTCAGATGGACCCGGAAAAGCTTGGAGAAAAAAAAACACAAAGTTTGAATCATCGAACATGTCAGTTACCGTGAAGCTTGGTGGTGGAAGCGTTTTGGTGTGGGGATGTATGGCAGCATCTGGTGTCGGCAATTTAGTGTTTATAGATTCTTTGATGAATAGGTTCGAGTATTTGAATATTTTAAAGAACAATCTTCAGAAAAATACCAATAAGCTGAGTATGGGTAGGTCATTTGTCTTCCAGAAAGACAATGATCCTAAACATAACTGACATGTTATCAAACAGTGGCTGCCTTATAACGTTCGAGTCCAGCTCAAATCACCACCACAGTCGCCCGACTTAAATGTCATTGAGTATTTATGAGAACATCTTGACCGACAAGTAAGAAAACCTGTAATCCAGGACGAAAAACGATTTAAAGCGTGTTCTTCAGGATGAATGATCTAAAATTGAACAAAACGTTACGCAAAATTTGGTTAACTCGACGTATGAAAGCAGTTATAAAAGCCAAAGGGTATCCAACGAACTTCTAAATAGATAAGATTTACAAAATAACTATAATAAATTCAAGGTTTATTTGAACTTACTTACTTTTGTGATATAAATTTGTTATTATAGTATTTTTAGTGTAAGTAAAATATTTCTTAAGTTTTCTTTTAATTTTTATTTGAAATGTTACTTTTTAGTTCCAAATACATTAATGTATGTATCAATTATAGACAAGAATATTAAGTTTTTTTTTTAACAGTACTATCGATTGTTTGAAGGAAATCATCTTTAAACTAAGAGTTGCTTACTTACTTTTGTAATTCACTTTATATTTCTATGGAGTCTGGTCATAACAGCATAAGTTTCCAAAAAGGAGTTAAGTATGCGAAACTATTTAAAAAAAAAATCTATTTTCGTTTGGTCTTAACTATAAAGTAACCAGATTTATTTGAAGCAAAAGCGGGACACCTCACAACAATGAGAAACAGCTTCAGATCCTTTTTATATTATTAGTTCTATTATTACTTAGTTCTTGTAGTAACTCTTGATGTGCAGAGACTACAATATATTTCACAACCAATTCGGTTTTGGTTCTAAAACAGGAGAACCTTTTATCGAACAGCTTGCTTAACAATTTGCACTTGAAATCCATTGATCTACAGCTGTGGTAATAGCAAATGGTATAGATACACATCACTGCCTATGCAAGGGCTAACTCCTTCTCACGATCTGTGTAATCGCTACTCCAAAAAAATTAATGCAACTTCATTGCTGCAATAGAGTCCATTACTTTGGACTTATGATTTTGTCTTTTGGTTTGGTTTGCTTTAGCGAATTACATCATTTTGTCCTCTTAGAAATATTGAAAACTCGCATTCGCAGAATTACAATAAGCAAATGTGTTACGTTTGCTCGGTTAGAGGAATAGATATTTTTTTTTCAAATCTTCCGAGAATTTACAATCCCTCTTGAATTTTTTGCTGAAGCTTTTTGATTATTGTGCTAACATTTGAATTGTTCTTTATTTACCTATCTGCTACTATGCTACCAATAAACCACTTCATTTCGATTTAAAAATGACGTACGGGCAAAAGTGACAATTAATTTAACATGGAATAAACCTGGACTCATTTTATTCCTTTAACAGCTCTTACTTTTGTTTTATATGCACCAAGTTGTATGCACAGGGATATAAAATAGTATTTATATAATGGCTTCATTTTGAGAATTGTAGAGACCTATACACATTTTTACAATCTTAGGAAAAGCGGGACATTTAGCTGGACAGAGACCTTAAAAACGGGACTGTCCCGCTAAAAACGGGACGTATGGTCACTATATCTTAACAGCATAGCTCTAAGTAGACTGGTTCCAAAGATATTCAATGGTCCTAACCACACTTAACTCCTTTTTCTAAAATAATGTTTGATCATAATGGCATAACACAACTTATGCTGTTTTGACCAAGCAAAAATATTTTTAAAATTTTTAAATAAGTCTTTAGTCAAAACAACACAACTTTAAAACAACACTACATGAAGAAACGGATTTTCGATGTGTAAGTTTTAAACGAAGGGGTAAAAACTCATCAAAGCTTTCTTTGGAAAACGTGATACCATCGCCGATATCGAAAAAAATAAAATGCACGACTGGATCGCACGAAATTTCGAATATATTTATATACAATAATATTTTAAACTTAAGGGGGCTCCTGCTGAAAAATTTTGGTTAAAATCGTTAGAGCCGTTGATGAGAAAGTCAAAAAATAAAAAAACGGTTCTATGACAGGTACTGTTAATAACATTTTGCCCCAAAATTTTTGTTGACCAAAATGTAGTCCATGTCCATAATATAACACCTATTTTTTTTATCAAAATCGTAAGAGCCGTTTTCGATATAAATAAGATTATGCATTACGAGTGTCTGGGGAGTACCGTTAGTTTTAGAGCTTAAAAAAAATCAATTTCTCCTCTAGGGAATCCCCGAAGGTCCTTACCTAAGTACCGAGTTTGAAGAAAATAGGTCCAATGGCTTAGGCTCTAGATTGAGGTACAGACATACAGACACACAGAAATACGGACATACAGATAGACAGACGGAATTGTCGGACCCACTTTATTCGCCTTCGCTAATCGTAATGTCAACTTTGATCAAAATCTCGAGTTCGATTTTGTTTCCAAAAGCAGAACTTTCCCTATAGTACCTATGTATGTATATCGCAAGTAAAAATGACAAATTCTCTTCTTCCATTGATTCCAACAATTTTCCACGATTTCTATAAAACCTTTAAATCACAAAATGGAAAAGATTTTATAGATCTGGATTTATCTAATTTATCTGATGACGAAAATAAATTTTTATATAAATTTAACCAAAAATCTATAAGTTCCTTATTCGTTCCTGTTTTTTAATACTGAATTTTATCTAAAAAAATTTTTAAGTTTTTACCTATTTTATTTTGTTAATAAAGTGAAATAAATTTGTTTTTTTAATAAAAGGTATTAATTAAAAACTTAGTCCAATATTGATATTAAGGACACAACTCGAAATAAACTTTTTCTTGAATGAAGTAAAGTTTGGTCAAAACAACATATCTCACTAAAAACATATAAACAAGCTTAAAAATTAAAATTTATCATTATATTCGTGTAAATCATCCCAATATTTATGTATTAAATAAAACTGGATTTGGAGGAATTTTTTTTACTTTAAAATGCATTTATCTCAAAACGAAGATTTTGGACTTATGCTGTTATGACCAAACTCCATAGATTTGTAGTGGCATAGCAAATGGCCAACAATTATGACAACTACAAGACTTCAAAGTGAGTCTGGAGTGTTCACACTACTTTTGTGTGTGAGCACGACAGGGTGGTCTTACGTCAAAATAAATCAGTGTAGTAAGTCCAATGTGAACAGCTTCTTTCGTGTCTTGTGTCACAGTCAATCATCTTCAGTTTGGTCTATAATTTAACTATGAATCGTTTTACAAATGAACAACGGTTGCAAATTATTGAATTTTATTATCAAAATGCGTGCTCTGTTAAGAAAGTTCATCGCGCGCTTCTTCCATTTTATGGTCAGCTTAATTGACCTACTGAGGCGGCTGTTCGGGCTATTGTGACTAAATTTCACACCAAATTTACATTGTTGGATATTAAACTACCGACACGCTTACTTAGAGAGTGCAAACTGAGGAAAATATCGCAGCTGTATCGACCAGTGTTAGTGATGAACGTGAATTATCTATTCGGCCGGCGCCGTTTTTCAAAATACAGCTGGTGCAAGAATTGAAGCTGAACGACCTACCACAACGCCGAATTTTTGGTGAATGGGCTCTTGAAAAGTTGGCCGAAGATCCACTTTTTTGTCGAAAAATTGTGGTTGAATGGATACGTGAATAAGCAAAACTGCCGTATTTGGAGTGAGTAGCAGTGAGATACCGGCCGAAACATTAGAAAGAGTAAGCCATAATTGTACTTAGTGGATAGACCATTTTAGGCCCAGCCACGGCCAACATTTGCATGAAATAATCTCTAACATTAAATTATATCGACAGTACTATTGATTTAAATAAAGATTTCATGCATTTTTCTGAATTTTATGTTTTTTTTTTTTTTAATTTCCGATATCTCTTAAAAAATCACTCGTTATAAATAAATGCAAGCAAAACTAAATATTTTTCGAGACACGAACTACAACATTACTCAATGTTTGCTGTGGAAAAAGGGCAAACGCTATTATCTTGGCGTAGTGACATAAGTTCACAGGAAAAAATCAACAACAAGCCTTTGATTCGCTTGGATAGCTGTTAGGGTGTGTTTTGGGAAGTGTTTCAAGTAGAGTAAAAGAGTAGGCGTTGGCTTGTGTACAATATTTGGCCTATATTTGCACTGCATTTGGAAAAAATTGAAAGCCAATACTAATTTATAATCAAAACTGTAAAGCAAAGGCATTCGTCTGTCTACCTAAATTAACTGTAATTGCGGTAAAGTTGCTTTTTGATATTACAGCATGTAAATGTACAAATTTCAATCAGTGCAAGTTTACCAAAGATAAAAAGGTTCCGAAACAAGAACAAGCATTTTTAGTCGACCAAAGAAACGAACGAAGTATGGCAATCGGTGGAATTGAAGTCATTGTCACTAAAAGGCTGCGAAAAAAGTTGGGAAGAAAACAGACTCTAGAAAAATGCCAAACTACAACTACTTTAAGTATTTCAACGCCTGTTTTGGAGATTAGTACTTTTTCGACATCCTCTTCTTCATCCTCATCTTCAGTATATGAAAATTCCAAAAGTACGGATAACTTCCTTCAGCCCAAAGAAAAACGCATCCCTGAGAAGAAACGAATAATTTCCTCAAGCGTTGATTTGCCTATACAATATCGAAGACATGTTGTGATATGTATGTATGGAGTATCAGATAGGGCAGCAGCAGCAATAGCGTCGTCTGTTTTGTTTGATATTGGGTCTGACTTCGGGGTCATCGACAGACATAAAATACGAAGGGAGAAAACTAAAGCCAAACAAAATTTAATCAACGAAAAGACTGTAGAATTATTTCCATATACTTTAATGGCAGGAAAGACAAAACCATAAAATTGATTAAAAAAAATAGGAAAATCTACAAAACTAAAATTGTTGAAGAGCACATATCTTTCCTGCAAGAGCCAGGATCCATATACATGGGATATGTAGTTCCTAAGACTGGTTCGGCTAAAGGAGTACAAATTGTAATAAGCAGTTTTATATCAGATGGAGTATGGAGAGATTCCTCAACATCGTCTTATGGCTATCGGTGTGACGGTATAATATACAAATGTGAATACAGAAAAGTACGGCGGTATTATAAGACTACTTGAGACAGAACTTCAAAAACCACTTCAATGGATAATATGTTTATTATACATGAATGAACTACCTTTAAGACACTTATCTTGATGGATGTTCTTCGGGACCTAAGTCTTACGCTGGGCCTCTGGGAAAAGCACTTAAAACCTGTGAACTGCCTGTTAAAACATTTCGACGTATTGCTGGCAATGTTCTTCCAAAAATGGCTAAAGATTTAAGTACAGATCCACAGTACTTGCACAGGATTGTGTCAGCTGTTATATCAGGTGAGTTTCCATCAGATCTGTCAAATAAATCTCCATTAAAAATAAACAGTCGTGCAAGGATGGTACACATCATCTATTTAACATAATTATTGTCTGCAGATATCTTCCAGAAGAACTTAAGCAAACAATTGATCCTGTCATTCAACGAAATGGTTATTTTGCACATCCTGAAAACATATTTCTCGCTATGGTAACAGATACTAATAAAAACATCAGAGAACTGGCAGCTCGGCGCATATTAAAAGCCCGTAGTTTGCCTCGGTCTTCAAAACCCAGGCTGTTTGAATTGCCAGTTATAAATTTCAATGCATCAAAAACGTTTCTGACCCACCGATTTTGCAAAACTTATGTGACAAAGAAATTCAGAGCATCGTGGAATCTGTTTGTGGAAGTGAAGTGTTCTTTTTAAGGCTTCCATGCCATACCCAAGCTGTTGAACGAGCTGTAAAGATGACGACGAAAGCTGCCACTTCTCAGCACAAAAAAAAAAGTCCCGATTAGGCGGAATAAATGCCAAAATAGCCTCACGGAAGACAATGCCCAAATTTGAGACGAAACAAGATTTTCAAGCACCTTAATTATAAAAAAAAACATAATGTATGAATGAATTTATTTATTTTTTATATTGAATTAAAATTCAAATTACAGTGGTATATTTGCGTACTTTTTTCTATCCCTTTACTTTTATAATTTTTTCAGCTATATCCGTTTACTAAAATCTTGTATCAAATTTGAATATTTGAAGTGAGTGCAGAGGCAGGAGATCCTAACCAAATCAATTGAAAAACTACATTTATTTTTCTTTTAATATAAGGCACCAATATTCCCCCCTATTACAATCCCGAATTAAAAAAAAAAAATTCATACATCCGTGCTCCACCCTAATATCTATGCTTTTATCTACAGTATAAGATAACGGTGACCATCCGTCCCGTTTCCCGTATTTCACTCGTTTCTCCTGGCTAAATTTTAAGAAAACCCGGAAGTACAACTGGCCCGTATTTGATTGTTTGTCCAAAAGTACTGTGGCCCCAAAAATGGAGAGAAATGTTAGAGCAATTTCGTAAACAAAATATAAACTTCAAAAATCTTTTATTTATTGTCAAGTTCGACTTGTGTCGTCCAGGTTCAAATGGTCCAACCGAAAGAGTTTTTTCCAAAATGAACAAAATTTAAACAAATGAAAAAACACAACTGAATGTTGAAACTCCCATAGCCATGTTAATGGTAAAATTAAATTAGAATTTAATCTGCCAGGAATTTAATGGAAATATCACCAAAAAAATTTGTTATGCAAAAAAACAAACAATAATCTTTTGGACAATGTTTATTTTTCAAAGGCTTGGTAAAGAGAGACTGAATATTTAAAACAATGAAGGTTTTGTTTAGTTCTAAGCATTTTGTGCTGGGATTTTGTATTCTTTTGTTTTTGAGATTTTTGTTGATTTTTTACAAAATAAAAGTAAAAAAATGTATGTCCCTGGTTTTGCTTTGAGAAATATGGTCACCGTAAGTAAAAGCCACTAACGCGCTTTTCTTCAAACTTCGTACAACGGTCTTAGTTAATTCGCTTTTGTGTATGTCCAAAAATAACGGTTCCTGCCATGCAACCATTCTAAAAAAAAACCTTTTTCAATCTGGAAAATGCATTCTACTCTATAATAATAAATTTACTTGTAGGTAGTTACAAGTCCTAACACTTTTATGAAACTTATAAATTTGATGAACTTTCTGTTTTACTTGCAGTTACATAAATTCGCTTATAATTTACAAATTCGCAAATAATTAAATTGTGTGACATGGTTTTTCTATCGTGAATAATTTAATTAAGGTTGAATTGCTTTTTGAATAAAAATAAAAATTACTGAATAAGTGTGTATTCTGTATGTCTTGAATGCTTTTAGCAGTTTTGGAAAAGACTATACATACATACTATCTTCGGTTAGTGCAGCATATTTTTTTTTTCTCGGTGGGAATGGGTTGGCACCGAGTGTACAAAACCACCGTAATCAGGACCAATTTATGAAAGATCGACAAATAATTTTTCTTTCCTAGTTTAATATCATGATGGGAAAAGTTTAAACTTTAAATACTGTCCCATAGTCTTAGTTCTCCTAAGTCTCCCAAAATTGTCTCGTACATTTTAAGACGGTTTCCGTTTCGATGTTGGTATGACTTCTCAGTCGCTGATTATGTGATACAGCGTGTTTTTTAACCACTCTATTATTCCACAAAGAACTTTGTTTTGAAATTTTTGGATGGGTTCAGCGTTTGATTTCTATGTGAAGCCCCATAGATGGATAAGTTCCATCAGAGCTCTTTTTTAATAACCAGTAAATTTTTCTGTACTTCAAGCTGAGATCTTCTTCTTTTTTTCTAATATGCTCTTTACATTTCAGCTTGTATCCAAAGGCATTCCAAGGTTTCTGTCAGAATTGGGATAAAGTACAGCTGTTCTGTTGATAAAAGTTGGAACATTATTTAGCTTTTTGTTTGTAAGGCTTTCAAGCATCGATTTTGTTTTGTTTAATTTTTACGCCATTGTCCAATTTCTACCATTATCATCATGATGGTCATGATCCCTAATACGAGTATATAATAAATACAGGATTGGTTCTATTACACTTTTTTTAGGTACACCGGATTTAATTTTTGTTAGTTATGAGTAAGTAAGTTCGTACTATTCTGTTAATGACTCTTAAGAGTCAGTTAGTAATGTAGGATATCAGCAGTAACATATCTTGTAACAATCTTGAGCAATATCTAAGAAAAGTTCTGATCATACCTGTTTTTCTCCAAGTGCTTTTTCTACAACATCCGTTATTCGATTTACTTGGTCTATTGTGGAATATTCATTTATAAATCCCAACTGAGGGTTTTTTGTTAAACATTTTCAGGATCAGTTTATCGAGAACTTTTGCCATGATTGGAATACCCGATATTGGTCTGTAAGATGTTGCTTCCAGACCCCTCTTTACCACTGGGCCCACTGGGCCCGGGCCCAGGGCCCCGCATTCACCAAGGGCCCCCGAATTGCTGAAACATCAATTAACCTCTATTGGTCTATTTTCAAGAAAAAAAATATTTCGATACAATTTTAGATGCATAAAGAATGATCAGAATTCGTACTTTCTTTGCTAAACAACAACCTCTGCGAAATTATATTCAAATTAAAAACAGAAATATGAAGCACCTATAAGCAATGCTCCGCTGGGAATAACTAACTAAGTGGCAGTGCAGTTTGCTTTCTGACAGAAACAAAAAAAAAAAAAACCTTTGAATATCATTGTATGGAAAAATAAAGATAATGGCGCAAAATTTTAAACAGCCTATTATTAAGGTAATAGTATGATACTACTTAACAGTTTACTAACTCATTTTTAATTTTAAACATTTTCTAACTAGTATCGTACTAGAGCAATTTTCTTAATAAATTGCTTCTGAACACACGTAAAACAATGACAGCTCGTACAAAAAACTAAGTAAACAGACCTTTTGTGGCGGTTGTTAATAGCACGATACTAAAAAAATAAAATTGGTATTCGATGATTTTAACTTTAATAAAAGGGTAGAGAAAATATGATGCTATATTCAATTAAAATTTGCAAAATCGTTGTTTTAACCTAGTTTCATACTAAAACAGCCTTAACATCACACTAATTCAACTAAAATTTTTTTCCAATAGTGTTTCTATATTTGCAACGCGCATACAAGTTTGCATCAACGCAGTAACTCATACATAGGCGATTTAACTATCCGTCGGATGAACGGCACTCAATTTTTTAAGATTTCAAGGTGAAGAGGTAAAGAGTTTTTGTTTTTGTGCATTCAATGAGATAAATGAAAGATTACGCTTCTCACTATTTGTTCTATAGGTCAATAGTAAAGAAAAGGATAAGCGTATAGTCGAATCGTTTTTGCGCATGCGGAATTTTCAGATATGTACTCTGGTAGTCGTAGTCAGTGATAGTTGCTATTGATAGTGATAGCTCTTTCTTTTTTCTTTTCATTATGAATATTTAATGTTCCTACTGTTTTTTCTTAACATCTAAAAATGATTTAATTACCTGCGGGGTTTGCCATTCTGGCTTTCATTTCAAATGCACTAATCTAAACGAATTGGAAAGGTCCGCAATCGAATCAAATAAACATTCGAATCTATTACGTATCAAAATGCTGGAGGTTTACGAACAAAGACAAATCAGCTTTTCTTATCATCATCTCTGCATGAATTCGATGTTTTAGTCATTGTCGAAACGTGGTTGAATCCACATTTTTTGTCATCAGAGCTTTTTGACTCATCTTACAACGTATACCGTAAAGATCGTTCGCCTACGACTGGATGGGATCGAGGTTTATTGTAAATGAATTAAAAACTAACCAATTTCCCTGTATTCTTGGTGACTTTAATATTGGTGATGTTGATTGGTGTCATATTGAAGACGATCAAATTTTAGTTCCTTTTAATGCAAATAAGGATACGGAAATGTTAGTTGTTGATTCATTTTCTTCTTTGGGTCTTTTTCAGATTAACAATATCAAAAATGATTTGCATAGAATTCTTGATTTAATATTCATTAATAATGACTTAAAATATTCTCTAACATTATCTGATTTTCCCCTTTTAAATAATTCTGTTCACCATAAAGCTATTTGTTTATTTTTTGAATATTATAACTTTTCTCTTATATCACCATGTCGTAATGATATTGTAAATTATAATTTTGCTGCTGCTGATTACGTTTCATTAAATAATTTTTATAGTTCGTTCGGCTGGGAGGATTTATTGAAGGACTTGTCTGTAGAAGCTATGTATTCTAAATTTAAAAATAATTTGTTTAATGGAATGAAGCGTTTTGTTCCCATCGTCAAAAATAAACAAAAATTCAAATTACCATGGTTTAATAGGAGATTAAAAAAATTGGAAAATGCTAAAAATAAGGCCTTTAAGCGTTATAAATCAAAGCAATGTCCCAATGATCATGCTATTTTTTGGCAGTTAAGAAGAGAATTCGATTTTCTAAATAAATTCTTATATAAGCAGCATATAATCAAAACAGAAATGAACATAAAAAGAAACTCAAAATCGTTTTGGGTTTTCTTGAATTCTAAACGGAAATTCTCATCTTTTCCCCAAAATATGGAATTTGAAGATATAATATCTAATGACACAGAACAATCTTGTAACCTCTTCGCAAAGTTCTTCCAAACATCCTACAATAGCGATGAAATTCCAAATATTAATGAATACTATTGCTGTTTAAATCCCATAACTGATTTTCGTTTAAATGATTTTTCTGAAAAGGAGATTCTGGAGAGTTTGCTTGATATTGATATAACTAAAAAAGCAGGATGCGATTTAATATCCACTGTTATTATCAAATTGTGCAAAATCATTGAGTTATGTGATAACTCGAATTTTTAATAAATCCATAGAAGAAGGAGTTTTTCTTGGTGAATGGAAGATATCTTTTATTGATCCAATTTTCAAAAATTGACTTAAACATTTGGTCAGTAATTACAGACCTATCTCGAAATTTTCTGTTCTACCAAAACTGCTTGAAAAAGTCATAACTCAAAAACTTTATTTTTCACTCGCTAATTCTTTGTCTCCGTGTCAACATGGGTTTTTAAAGGGTAAATCGATTAGCACAAATTTAAGTCTTTTTACCAACTTTTGCTGCAACCAAATGGAAAATGGCAAGCAAATTGATATTCTATACACAGATTTCATAAAAGCGTTCGACCGTGTCTATCATGGTCTTATTTTACAGAAGCTAGATAAACTAGGTTTTAATTCATCATTTTTAAAATGGTTGAGATCATATTTAATAGGTAGAAAACAAATAGTTAAAATTGAAAATTGTGTATCAAACCCTATTAATGTTATTTCAGGTCTCCCACAAGGAAGTCACTTGGGACCACTGTTATTTATTATTTTTATCAACGATTTACCTCCTGTCTTAAAATTTTGTAGTTGTTTAATGTAAGTAGACGATGTCAAAGTGTTTTTTCCAATCTCTTCGATTGAGGATAGTTTTCTCATACAGGAAGACATAAACAATTTTTTAAATTGGTGTAATTATAACCATATTCAACTAAACAATGCAAAATGTAAAATTTTAAGTATAGCAATATCCACGTCAGTTATAAATTTTGATTATTGTTTTAATGATTATAAAATTCTTGGAGTAGACTGTATCAAAGATCTAGGAGTTTATATTGATTCAAGAATGGATTTTCGGTCACACATTGATTACGTTGTTTCTAAGGGAAATTCATTACTAGGCTTTCTTAAACGAAATTCAAATGATTTCCAAGATGTATATACACTAAAAACTTTATTTATGTCTCTAGTCCTTCTAATCTTGGAATATTGTTGTGTAATCTGGTCACCATGCTATGAAAATAGCATAAATCGGATTGAAAAAAATCGAAAAAGATTCACGAGATTTGCTTTAAGAAAATTTAATTGGATGGGTCCCATACCTACCTATAATTCGAGATGTCTACTGATTGACATGAAACCGCTTAAAGATCGGAGGCAAATTCAATGCGTTCTATTTATAAAAGATATTTTAGATAATAAAATAACTTCTATCGACCTTCTTTCTCTGATTCCTTTTTATGTGCCCAGTCGATCGTTACGTATTAAAAACGTTTATTTTTACGTTCCTCATCATAGGACTAATTACGGATGGAATGAACCGATAACACGCTCTTTAAAATTATTCAATGAAATGTGCAGCAATATTGATGTTTCTGTTAGTAGAGATGTCTTTAAAAAATTGTTAAACCATTGTATTTGATTATGCATTATTCGTCAAATTAAATACATCTATGTATATTATTGTTATGTAAAATGTAAGATACATTTTTTATGTTTGTAATCAAGAGATCTTGGATCAATTGATAAATAAATAAATATAAATAGTGTTAGTGTGCGACTTTGCTCATTTGATTTTTTTATCATCGTTCTGTGTGAAGTTCGTAATGTATTTTCAATTTGTGCTTTTATAGTTAAAATATTCCATTTGGTCATCGTTCTGAGTAAAGTTTGCGTGTTTCATTTGTGTTTTTGAAATGCATAAAAATATACTATATTAAATTAAAAAATGTCTAAACGATCATAAGTAAGTGGATCCGAAAAAAGGAAAAAATGCTGCAATAATTATTTATCTTTTTATTGAATTAAAAAAATATTATTTATTTAAAAAATTAAAAGAATATTAATTCAAAGTTATGTGATTTTTTATGTATACCTTTATTACACAACATAACATTTTTATATAATCATGCAGGGGCCCCATTTTCGAAAAGTGCCCAGGGCCCCCAAAAGGATAAAGACGGCCTTGGTTGCTTCTGTTGATGACTTACCTTAGTTAGGTATAAAAATGACTTGTGCAATTTTATCCTGGTGATTTTTGTTAGATAACTCAATTATGCCTGAGGGTCATCGAAAATTTGGACCATCGGATGGAGGTGTGCCGCCGAGGTCGCGGCGGCCATTTGGCCGATATTTTGTTCCATACATACATAATTGAACCATACCATATTATCATAATGAAAAGAAATGACAATAATTTCCTTAATAATTTGTGTTATATTCAAAATCAACATCGGCCCTTAAAATTTAACTTCCGAAGAAAATCGGTTTCATGTGCATCTATAGTTGCTCTTTGATCTTAGCCAAATTTTAAGTTCTTAACATTAGAATGTTTACGATCTTATCCTCTATTATTAAACGAAGAACAACAAGTAAATACTTATACATCTGTTAACTTTAAATTATTATCAATAAATGTGAAATAGGCTTGAAATGTGATAGCGAGCGGGTAACATACGAGTAAACAGGCGAAATTCAATAAATAAGGCACGTACGTACGTAACACATGTATTAGGATTGCACCACAATTTTATGAAGATTACTTTCAATAATTATAAAAGTTTGCTAACGAGCGAATAATAGGTTTTTATTAATAGGATATAGTATAACTAGATACATTTATTTTTACTACACCCAAAGAAAAATCTGTGTAAAATAAATCATAGCATTTATACATTTTTGAATGTTTTGTCTATGTCATCTTACCATAGGTCATAATTAAATAAAGCTTAATTTTATCTTAGTCCTAAATTTATGTATTACATAAACATCTAATTATTATAAAAAAAGGGATTTAGTTTATTGCCTAGGCAATAAGGGGTATGATGAAAGTAAGTACATATATAAAAATTTAAGTATATACAAATTTATTTTTTTCGTTTATAAATACTCGTAAATATACTCTTTTTCGAAAATAGTGACATTTACTTGGAGAGCAGACATTCACTGAAAATATGCAATAATTCTCTCTGAAAAATAACATTTTTCTAATACTTAGGCAAAATTTATTTATTTATTACAATACGTTAATGCTAACGTTAAGCTTACAAAATTTTCTTAAAATCTAAAATTTATCTATAAACAAGGTTTGATCCAATTTGAGGATAAAAATTATTTTTAAAGAGTTCGGATTTGAGATTGACATTTGTAGATTCAATAAGAAAAGATAATTTATTAAAAATATTTATTAACTGATTAAAAGGACTATAAGCGCCATAGTTTGATCTGCTAAAAATAGTACATAGTAAATAGTAAATTTCTTCTTAAACTAGAACTACTTATATTGAAATTTAATCGACAAAGAACCGATGAAGATGAAATAGATCCATTCATTACTCCAGTTATGAAACAGAACTGCAAATATTCTCTGTGAACAGAAAGAGATGGGAGGTTTTTCAACTGAAGTCTATGAGCGTATGGGGGTAATATAACTCTATCTGACCAATGGAAACAACGCAGGGCAAATCTTAAAAATCTTCTTTGAATAATTTCTATTCTATTTATGTGAATAGAGTATAGTATGGTGCCCATACTACACATCCATACTCAAGAATTGGCCTAATAAAAGAAACATAAAGAATTTTTATAACATATATGGATCACGGAACTCACGGGAAAATCTTTTGACAAAACTAAGTATTTTGTTTGCTTTCTTAACAATATAGTTATAATGGTCAGTGAATAATAATTTTGAGTCTAATAAGATTCCGAGATCGGAGAAGCTAGAAATTCTACATAAATGTGACGAATTCAACAGGTTGTCAAATATAAATAAATTACGTTTGTGTGTAAAACACATAGTCTTACACTTGTCAATATTTAAAAACGAACAGTTAGTATTGCACCATTCATAAAATCTCCGAAGATCGTCTTGTAGATGTTCGCAATCCGCAATGGAGTTAATTGTTCGAAAAATTTTCACGTCATCAGCATAGATTAAAGCCATAGAATGTTCTAATATAGAGGGAAGATCGTTTATAAATAAAACAAATAGCAAAGGGCCAAGATGACTCTCTTGAGGTACACCAGAATTAACTTAAAATTGACACGAACGGTTATTTCTGAATATGACACTATAAAATCTATCTTTGAGGTATGAAGATTTCCACAAAACAAAACAATGGTTAAATCCAATATTCCTTAATTTATCTAATAGTATTTTGTGACTTACAGTACCTGGCCATATTATTAGACGCACTAAGCATTTTTTAGAAATTCAGGGATTTTACTGGGTTATATGCACATATTTTTGACTTTTAACCGACGCGACGACTGAAGATGGTTTAAGGTGTAATGAAACAGGACCAGTATTAAGAAGTCATAAAGAATGATGACCCAGGTCAGAATTCCGAAAGGTGAACCTTTTTGTTTTTGTACATCCCTACCATAGAGCCCGGTCTGTAAAAATGTATTTACAAGATGCTAATTTCTTCTTGTTGGCTTGGCCGGATAACAGCACTGACATGAAACGTATTGAAAATGTGTGGTAACTGATGAAGAGGGAAGTTACTCAAGAGTTGATCAAAACCAACAAGTAGCTCTTGGAAAAAATGATTAACATGTGGAATCATAATCCGCAAATGAAGCAGTTCAGTCTTGAGTTGGCAGAATTCCGCGCAGAATTGAAGTTCTCATAGTCGCAGGAGGATGTTTAACTAAATATATGAATTCTGTTATTTTCAACTTTTTCAAAATATGGTCTAATTTATAACAGTTATTATACAAAAAGGACGAATTTACTGCAATGAAATATTCAAAACAATAATTGCTTTTGATTTTGCTTAAAATCTACAGTGCGTCTAATAATATGGCCAGGCACTGTAATTTGTCAAAGGCTTTACTGAAGTCAGTAAAGATGCAATCTACTTGAGAGTGTTTTTCAAACGCATCTAAACAAAAGTTAGAGAATTGTAATAAATTTGTGACTGTGGATTTTTTCCTTACAAAACCATGTTGATTTTCACATATAACAGATGAACAATTAAAAGCAAGTATGTCACAGACCAGAGATTCGAACAGTTTGGGGATAGCAGATAATTTCGCAATAGGACGATAGTTTGTTATTAAATTCTTTAGGCCTTTTTTATGTATTGGCGTTAAATATGAATTTTTCCAAAGAGCAGTAAATTTCGAACTTCTTATCGACTCGTTAAAAAGAACATAATAACGGATAAGACAGGTAAGACACACATTTTTTCAATATAAATGATGGAACACCATCCGAGCCAGGACTAAAACATTCATCAAGTTTCAAAATATTGTCATGTATAGAAGCTTCTGTAATCGAAAAATTTATAAAATTAAGATGTGTGTATTGTTGAGTATAAGAAGGAATAGAAGAAGAAGTATTCGAAGAAAAGTCTTCAAATGCACCTTTAAAATAATCAGCAAACCATCAGTCTTCCTTTTATTATTAACGTACTTCCAAAATGTATGTGGATCATCTTTAAGCTCACATTCAGTGTTTGAAATAAAATCAGAGTAAAGTAGATTTGAATAGTTTATAAAGTCGATTTGCAGTTCTTGATAATCTCGAAATGTTTCTTCAGTCTTCGATAGATTAAATTTTAACCAGGATTTATTTCTTTTATTTTTCAATTTTTTTATATGGGAATAAAACCATGGCGGGTTATTACTTAAATATTTTGCTTTGCGAAATGGGATGGTATCTAAAAAACAATCAAACAAAATTTCATAAAATCACGTAAGATCTTAAGTAATAGTAAATATCCAATGAAGATTGGAATTGTCTAGCTAAATTTTGCTTAGGCAATAACTTCAATTAAAGTTTCAACGTTTCATGAATGGGTCGTTATTCAGTATTCCAAAAATCTGTATCATCAAAATTTTAATAATGTATATATATATTTTTTTTGTCGGTGGAAATCTTCAAAATGGTAATATTCGAAACTAAGTTGTGTGGTAATCTTACCGCACGAAAACCACCGGCATCAGAACCAATCTATGAAAGATTGACAAATGATTTTTCTTTCTTACTTTAAAATCTGATTGTCCAAACGGGTTTCGGCTATTGCTTGTATAAAATCATTTTGTTCTGAATAGATAGGCCAATAAGTTCTGTCCTAGTAACCAGTACATTATTTGACTGTTCTTTAAGTTCAGTTCTCTTTGAGCTTTAGCTTTGCATCATAAGTCATTCCAAGCTGTTTGGCACAATTGGCGTAAAGTGCAGCTTTAAAAATTGTTAACATTGGAACATTATAAAGTTTCTTGCTCGTAAAGTTTATATGCGTTGATTTTAAAAATAAATGTCGATCTCCAACTTTATCGACTTCATTTTGCAGTTTTTCTGTAGCCTTCCTAACAGATTTATCAGCCACTTATATCGCAGTATCGTCAGCAAAGGTAACCATGATAGCGTTTATGTCCACTGGAATATTCTAAGTACATAACAATGATAAGGCACATATTCAAGCTTAAGGCATGCGTTTATTATAAATAGTAGTACATATTGTTTTTGAAGCTATTGAAGGCATTTTTTTTCAAAGTCCGAGCGGTTATTAGATCGTACCCTGGTGATTTCATGTTAGATAACATTGAAACATGCTTATTAATATTCTTGGAACGTGATAATGAGAATTTCACACTCGTCGCTTCTATCAACAAACTGTAATATATATAAATCAGACATAATTATGTGTATCATTATTTTGTAATTTTATTATTCTGTATTTTAAAATTCTTTCAATCAAAAATTCTGTATTTTAATACTCTGCTTCTCAACATTCTGTCAATGCAAACTCCTTTTTTAAAATACTTAAATGGGTTATTATTTATCTGTTGGAGAATGTGTATTTAATAAACAATTATAAAATAAAATTTTGACACGCCAAGTTTTTATTATTGTACGAATAAATATAAGTTAAAAAAAATTGAGCCGTTTTCGATATATCGAATTTTCGAAAAAAAAAATATTTTTTTTTCAAAAATTCAAAAAATATTTTTTAAGTTTTGAAAAATGTTTTTCAAATTTTTTAGAAGCTTGTAAATACAAAATTTTATTAAAATCCGTTATGCCGATAATGAGAAATTCAAAATTTAAAAAAATGGTTGTCTTACTCAGTAATAGACCTTAATTTAAAATTTTCCTCATTGAGTTATAGATCGTAAAAATTTATTGAAAGAAAAAAATTATTAATTAATTTTAGTTCTCTCATCTTGTAGACCAGGAGTCGGCAACGAAGTGCCCGCGGGCACCAAGATGCCCGCGAGATAATCTTGAGATGCCCGCATTAAAACACATTTCATATATATTATCATTCCAAAAGACTAATTTTTTAATACTATATAATTTATGCAAAATGACATTTTAAATGATTTAATAACCGATGTGAAGATTTCAATAATTTAGAAAAAATTGTAATATTTTTCATTAACTCTTTTACCCAACTGGATGACGATAATGCTATTAAAATTGCAAGCTATTTCGATATTTCAAATAAAGAGAACCTAGAATTGGAAGTTATAAATATTATAAATATATAAATTATAAATAAATTGTATAAATTATAATTGACAAATGAAATCGAATTAAAGTCATATCATGACGATGAAAAATTCTGAAGTTTGGTTAGCAAATGTAACTATCCAATATTAGGAAATTGTGCTATAAAATTGAGCTCACTTTGCGCATCCACATATTTTTACGAATATGTGTTATCAAATATGAAGTTCATAAAATCGAAGTACCGAACGACCCTTATAGATGCTCATTTGGATCAATGCCTAAGAACTGCCAATTCGAATTATGTGCCAAATTATAATGAATTAGCTGACAACAACTTGCAATGTCAAATTCAAAAAATAAATGAAATAAATTTTATTTGAATTGATGTTACTGCCGTATTAAAAAATTGATTTTTCATTGGGTGGTGCCCGCTGAACTTTGGGATTTCAAAATTGTGCCCGGCTAATTGAAAAGGTTGCCGACGGCTGTTGTAGACTATTAAACAACTTTTAATTCTCAAGTTTTAAAAAATCAAGCATGGGGGTTTCGAAATATTGAATTTTGTACAAAAAATTTAGAAATTTTTCTAAGCATGCAAACACAATGTTCGTGAAATTTTTTTTGGGGAGCTTAAGTAAAAAAAAATGTACCAATTTTCATTTTGTTTCTAAATCTGAAGCACAGTTTTTGAGAAAAAAAAAATAAAATTTCGAAAAAAATCGTGTGGCAGGTTCCGTTATTTTTGGCCTGTGGTGGGGGGAGGGGTTTCGGTGTGTTGTGGGTGAATTAGAAATGCCATCTACCAATTTACCAATTTTAAAGGAAATTGGCCCGCCGCACTATGGGACCAATAATGAAATCCATCTAAAAAATGGTGGGATTATATACTAGAAATAGGTTTCTTCCAAGCACAGTAAATTTTTTGTATCTCACTTTTGTCCTAGGCACCTAAAATTACCGTTAAAAATGACATCTCGATATTTTTCTTTTTAGAATTATTAGAAGTTAGAGTTTGAAGTCAATTATTTCGTATTTTTCTGGACAGAATGTATAAGTATTATACCTTTTTGAAAAGCCCAAGCCTTCTTCTTTACAAAACAGTAAATTAATAAAAACAAATGAGTAAGGTGCAGTATCTTTTTTAATTTTTTTGTTTTCAATTGAAGTTTTCTCTGTTAGCTCCGGCTGCCTCCGCTTAGTAAATGGCATAGTATTCTTAAAATATTCTAAGTTTGGAAGAAAAAATAAAAACTTTCGCTTTTCATGCATTTTTATTTAAGAAGAAAAAAGTATGATGAGAAAAAAAAATAAGTTATTAGAATAAAAATTCGTATTCTTATAACTTTTTTGTTAAGTGATGAAAAAAATTAAAATATGGCAAAAATGTAGTACCTTTATTGATGCACATAAGTGTGTATTCCAAAAAGTCTTAGACCATTATTTTATTACTTTTAGCTCAAAATTAAAAAAAAAAATATGTTATTTTTTGTCAAAAATTCAAAAAAAAAAATTACTGTTAAAACATTTTCATAAACATCATATAAATGACTATGTTTCCACAAAATCTATAAGTTTTTATCAGTTATTTCCAATATTATTAAAATTCAAAATTTTATTTTTAGAATAAAATATTTGTTTTCCAATTTTAAACTTTCTTACTCATATTTATGTATTTTAAAAAAATCATAATTAAATAAAAATAAACGCCAAGCATTTGATGGTGGGAGGGGGTGTGTGGGGGTATGTTGCATATAATACAAATGTAGGTAAATATAAATAACACAAAACAAAAGAAGAAAAAAAGTTAACAGTTAACTTAGAAGAGAACTGCATACAATATGGAAACTGAATCGTAAACAACACCAAAAGCAACAACAAAAGCATGCGAAAAGAGTCTAAAAGGTGATAAAGTTGGCATGGGACCGCCAAATTGTTGTTGTAACATTAATCAATCAAGAGGCAAAATTCATAGATAATGTAAAGAGATTATTACTAAGCTTTTATTCTCAATAAAGCGTTTGAAGGATTCGGATTAAATTTAAAAAAAAAATCAAAATGAGAGAATTTATTTGTAAGGAAATGTTCAGAATCAGCTACGAACGAAGATGTTCTACACACTTTATCATATACATCTGATCCGTACATATCTAGTCTGCAAAAACCAAGAACATAAAATGATACCAAAGAATTGTTTGACGAGGCTAAAGAACTTTTAGACAATAATTAATATACCTAGTAATAAGCTGTACTTTTGAATTCCTTTTTTTTTGTCTTAAGGGCGAAAAACTTTCAAATTTCAAAAAGGGGCGTGGCAGTACAAGGATTTTACTAAAATAAATAACAATTTTCATAAATTCACTTTTACATATAAAACTTAATTTAAGAAATGCCTGCTTTTAATGAACTTTAAGTTGCAAATAAAAAAAAGGGGAGCGAAACTAGAAGAGAAAGTGGGAAGAAAAAATATACATGCGATGTCTTAAGTTTTAAAAACCTCAAATACAAATTTTCGGCTTCCTGTTCACTAAAAATAAGAAAATAACAAAAATCAAAAAAATATGGGCGTGGTAGTGGGTGGATTTCACAAAAACTACTTTCAAATGTTTTCACCGCTAAAAGAAAAAACTGTACAAATTTCATCAACATTTTGCAATAATTCTTGCTCCAACAAATTTTGCCCAGACAAATTAAACGAAATCTACAAATTTGTTATTTTATTTTATTAAAAAAAAGAAAAATAATTTATTTCTTTTTGAAACGAAACGAAAAAGTTTTGGATTTTTTAGATGGTTTGCACCATTTGGTCCCATAGTGCGCCGCTTAGGCTGTGTTCGAGACCCACTTTTGTCTCCTCTAGCATCGTAATGTTAAGTCTGATCAAAATCTCAAGTTCGATTTTGCTTACGCATGCATAACTTTCCATATATGTATGTAGTACCTCCAGATGTATATGTCGCAGGTAAAAAAAAATTATGCACTTTTTTCATTATCAAAATAATTTTTCCTATTTTCATTAACAGAATTTCGATATCCAGAATCTTGGAATATTAAAATTAAGGATTTACAGAATTTCGAAATAAAGAATTTTGGTTTAACAGAATTTTGCAATACAAACTTTAGGAAAACGAATATTTTCACATACAGTATTATGATCCCAACCTAATTTTTAGCTTAAATATTTGTCCAATAGATAATATAACATATGGACAAGGGCACTTTATGTATACTTTCCGATCCTGTGAAAGAACATAAATTGCCATAGTTGTGCCACATTTATGTTCGTCAAACACCATTCTACAAAATCTTTTACCTAGGGCGCGTTTAGCAATTTAACACAACTTCTTTGTGTGAGTGTACATATGGGAATATAATATTTAAAGCACATAATATGCATTATTTATTTTCCAACCAAGGAATTTTTCCTTCCAACTTAGGTAAACTCGTACTATGGTACTATTTGTGATATACATAGTATTATGTAAAGTGTTTGCTATATTGCATCACGTGGTATGTTTCATGGCATATGCCATGTAAGTAGAAATTGTGGAAAGTTTTTTTCACAACGTACACCTAAATTATATTATTACCTTCCTTTACTTTAAAATAATATACAAGGAACTGAACATTTATAACGAACAGGTATGTACTTATGTAGTACAGATAAGTTAAATTCAGACCTGCTCGTTATGCAGAAAACGTTTATAGGAACTTTTCTAATCACACAATTTGGTGGAACAAATATCTACTTTCAACTTCATTTTTTCAACACATGTAAATATTTGGAAACATATTAAAAACTCATTAAATAAGCTCTTTTATAAACAATTCTTAAAGCTTACTTTTTAAAACAACTTAAAGTTTTTATTATTGTAGAGTAAAGTCGGGTAATGTGGACCACTCGGCTAATATGGACCACCAGCTTTTCTCGCCTTACACAAATGCAATTGAGAAGACGATTGGTTGCGATTGTGCGTGACCTGCTTAAACTTAACTCAGTATAGTTTGAGTAGTCAGGAAGTTGTTTGGATTAAAAGAAAATCCAAGGAATTGATGATTATTTTTTTTTCGTAGGTGTTCCTCCTTTTTTTTTTAAAATATAGTTTGTTCTCCTTTTATTTTTTTAATATAAGAAGTGAATATTTGTTTTAAGGTTTTTATTTATAAAACTATTGTAAAGAGTCTCATATTGTAGTAAAATTGCTTTTTTTTCAAACATTATGTTGCGGGTAATATGGACCAGGGCAGGAAAGGAGTATACGGCAATTTCAATATAAAAGTTTCGGGTCTGGATGAGGATGAATGATCGACCATTGATGATTTGGATACACATATACATATGTGAATTGTTTGGCAAGACATATGTCAGAGTCCAAACTGGATAAATAGCCGTCAATGGATTGAAGACCAGGTGGTCCATATTACCCTTCACTTTTTTTACTTGGCACTATGCGACTTGGCCGATTTTCTTCAAACTTGGTTGATAAGGGTTTTAATTTTTCCCTCCGGACATTTTTTTCTCTTTTTTTTATGACCACAAATAACGGTACCTGCCATACAATTTTTTTTCTAAATTTTATAAATATTTTTTTTTTCTCAAAAACTGTCCCACAGATTTTCTTAAAAAAAATACAAAAAATTTCATTGAGTTAAAGCTATACATATAGCTAATGGTTGAAAAAAATTTTCCACAAAATTGTTATTTTTGGTACCCCCCTTGGAACCATTTTTTTGGTTTTTGATTTTCCCAAAAACAGTGCGACGGATTTTGATCATTTTTTTCTGCTAAAGGTCCCCAATAGTTTGAATATTATTGTGAATTAAAATTTTCCAAAAATATTTTTTTGGATTTTTAAAAAATTTTCAAAAATTTTGTTTGAAAACTCAATACATATGTTTGGTCAGCTAAAAGCTTTAATATACACTTTAAAACTGCCATAGAGCCGCGTGTTTTCACGTGGAGTTATAAACTATATTTTCTATTAGTATTAGTAAATGCAAATCATACTATTGAACACGAAAAAAAATTATTATTTGTATTGGTACTCGTAAATCATCTTAGCTTCAAAATTTGTTTACATAGAACAATGAGTAAAGGTAATAATTAAAACCCATAATACGGTCAATGCTTGAAGATATAGCTTGCAGCTCTTAAATAACACTTTAAAAAATTATTTTGCTGTTAAAGAGCTATTTTAAAGGGTGCAGTATCAAAATGCTTATATGCTTTCCGACAGCTGATAAAAACATTATTATGGAGCATATATATCGAGCAGAAAGCTTTTAAACGTAATAGAGCTAAAGATTGTTAAGAAACTCCATTTTAGAGCTAGATTTTTAAATTTGTTTACCAAGAGCTGCAATCTGCTTTGAAATAGACTAGGACCTTGCATTTAACTCTTTCAGAGCTATTTAAGAATATTTAAATAACATTAAATAACTCTCCCAAGTATCTGCTTCACACTAGTGATCCGCCTGTGGGGTTCGCCGGGTTGACCTCAGAAATCGGCGGCAAGCCTCCCGGTTTTGTATTGTTCCATTTCTGAGGCCAACTGAATGCTGGTGTTTTTGCATTTGTTTGTACCAGGAGTGTTTAGGCCTACCTTTCTTTTTATTCCGAATTGGAACGTTGTATGATATTGCCTTTTTGACGGGGTTCTCAGGATCTCTCCTTTGAACATGGCAATACCAACTGAGTCGGTCGTGTTCAATTTTTTGGGAAATGGTATTCTTAACATGAAGGCTTCCTCGGATCTTCGTACTTCTAATTCGATCAAGCTTTGTAACTCCTGCTGTCATACGAAGCATCTTCATCTCAGCTGCCGTTAGCTTACTCTCATACTTTTTGTACATTGTCCAACATTGTGAACCGTATGTGAGTGCTGGACGCACAACTGAAGTGTAGAGCTTTCCTTTCAGCTTAGGGGGCATTTTTCGGTCACAGAAGATAGCAGAATTTTCCCGCCACTTCATCCACCCTACGCTTACGCGATGATTGATATCGTCATCACAAGTAGCTTCGTTATTTATCATAGACCCCAGATATTTAAACTTTTCACACTTGGGAAGCACTACTCCATTCAAATAAATGTCTGGAATAGGCCTGTGTGGATCAGAAAATGGGCAGCATAGGTATTCTGTCTTTTTCGCGCTTATGCGGTACCCACTTCCTTCTAGAACATCCACCCATACGTCAAGGGCTCGTTGTAGGGATATCGGGTCTTCACTTATGATGGCTCCATCGTCAGCAAAGAATAACTGATGTACTTTTGGATCCGTCACTTTGCCTTCAAGCAGGTAATCAAGAACTGTAATAAAGAGCAGGGACTCAAGACACTTCCCTGGTGTACACCTACTGTGATTTCGAATTCTTCGGTGACTCCAGCTGCGCATCTTACTTTAGTAACTGCTCCATCATACATGTCCATAATTATCCGCACATAGGTTTCTGGAACTCCTCGTTGCCTGAGGGCCACCCATATTAGATCTCGTGGTTGCCGATCGAATGCTTTTTCAAAATCAACCAATACGACATGCAAATCCTCCAAAGAATCCCGATGCTTTTCCATAATTATTCTTATACTCTGGATTGCATCCGTGGTTGACTTACCACCGACAAACCCGCACTGGTCATCAGATAGCCTAATTATTTTTCGCAGTCGGCTACCCAAGACTCGCTCAACGATCTTCATGGTGTGTGACATCAGCTTAATCGAACGGTAATTATCACAGCTTCGAGTATCACCCTTTCCTTTATAAATTTTAAGAAGGTAACTTTCTCTCCATTGATTAGGCATGCGATCACCTCGTATAAGTTTGGAGACAAGAATCATGAGCCATCTAAACCCGATGTCTCCCATCTTTTTCCAAAACTCTGAGGGTAATTCGTCTGGGCCAACAGCTTTTCCCTTTTTGGAGTATTTTACCGCCTCACTAACTTCTTCGACTGTGACGTCGGATACTTCGCTTAAGTTAGGTGAAGCTATTGGAAAGTATAGCCTTGGAAATTGTTCGTTTAGAAGTCCGTCACAATACTGTCGCCACCTGTGAAGAATTTCGTTGTCTTCCACAAGTAGTTGGCCTTGAGCATTGTTAATGAACTTTGGCGAACAAATCTCCTGGGCATTTCTTCTTCTTTGAGCGGCTATTTTGAAGATAGTTGCGCCCTTATTCGTGTTTTGCCGTAGCTCTTGAATAGCACCAGCTGTCGGGGTAGAAATTTCATCCAGCTCCCGATACAGGTTTTCTGTATTCTTTGCTTGAATTTGGGCGCACTTCTTCTTCGCTTCTTTCTTGCAGTTTCTATATTCCACTTCGAGGCGTGACTTTTGCTCTGTATCATTAGAGGGGCACTTCGACCAAGCCTTGAAAGCCATTTTCTTTTTACTTATAACTGATTTAGCTTCATCATTCCACCACCATGTTTCTTTGCCTTGTTGGTTGTGTCCTTTTGAAACCCCTAACAGTGTTTTGGCTTTTTCTTTGCAAGTTCTCTGTAGGAGATCCCACATACTTTGTGCTGTACTCTCTTCATTTCGAACTATATCGGTGTTGTTATACAGAACGTTTTGCATATTCGAAATAAAAGCTTCGCCTTTTTCCTTATCCAGATTATACCATTTGATCTTCCCAAAAGTTTTTGTATGTTTGTTGTCGTTCACTGTCTCCATAAAAAATTCTGTCAGTAGGAGACGGTTGGGACGATGTTACTTGGGTATTAGCTTTAAAAAAACATAGTAAGGGTATTCATGAAACGAGATAATTTTCCGCTTTGTAGAAAGATATAACTTTCCGCAACATGTTTTCATGAACACCCCCTAATAAATACTTGCGTAAATGTGGAAAATATTTTGTGAAATGTCAAATTAAAAGTCAGAATCCGCATATTTCTTCTGAAAACACACCGGATAAAGCAAAACGTGTTTTATTGTTTCGTGACACAAGAAAACATTGTTTCTTATGAGACTACACACACCAAAGAAAACGAAACAAAACACACAATTTTGTTTTGAAGTGTTTCGGTGGTGGTTGTCGAAAATACATGCCATTTATACGAGCAACATGTTTTTCTGTTTTGATTTTGTTTTTATGTTTCGTTTCATTTGGTGTGTTTTGCGTCACAAAAAAGTAGGCAATTATTGTCAACGACACGGTGGTTCAAGACAGTTTTGTTGCATTCGATGTGTTTTCAGCCTTAGTTTATCAGGTTTATTTCTTCACTTCCCGCATCAAATTCGTGAGATAATTTTATCAGATTTGCGGAAAGTTTTTCCTATACAAATTTCGACAGCTCGTTTCTGCAGATATAAAAAAAAATATCTGGTTTTCGAGGTTTATCAGGGTTTTCCGCGCTTACATGAATACTCTTAGTATTGTACGTGCTTTTTTGATTTTTAATATTTTTTTTCCTCCGGATATTGGGATGGGCACTTAAGTCGGTTTCACTGTACCAAAAAATGAAAATGTATCCTTCTAAATAACTTTAAAGTCAATTAGGATCTATTTGATGTGAAAAATGTGCTTAAATAATTTTGGCCAGGTTTTAGACCAAAATACCGCACTGTTCTACGCAACAACGTGACTGTAATTATTGTCGTTTTGTATATCTATTATATTTAATTTTTTTTTTAGTTTTTTTTAATTTGCAAGCAAAACAAAATTATATTAGTAAGTAGTAGAAAAATTCAGGTTTTTTGAGAACTGCGGATGCTAAGAAAACCAATGTCACCCATGATAAAGTTCAACAAATAAGGTAAAATTTTTATTTATTTATTTATTTATTTATTCATTTCATCTACCGAGTAAATAAACTCTAACAGATTACAAAAAGTTCTTAAATCTAGGTTCTATATAATAATTTAATTATTTACTTTTAATTTAATACAAATATATCATTCAATTTAGCTTTAAATTTTGTTCTATCATCATACAAATCTAAGTCTGAGCATTTTAAATTATAAAGACGAATACATTTTGTAATGGGTTCATTCTCCCCATATTTAAATACATGCGGAGGAGCATACAAAAAATTTCGCTGGCGAATTACTCTTTCTGGAGCATAAATTTGAATTTTTTCCAAAAGGTTAGGACATTTAATACGGTACGAGAAAACATCGTGAACAAACATAATACAACTAACATTTCGTCTAGTTTCCAACGAATCCAAACCAATTAATGCGCACCTAGTCGAGTAAACGGGCATTTCAATTAAGTTCCAATTAAGTTGTTTAACAACAAATCTAGTGAAAGGCTTTTGAATGCGTTCCAATCTCATTTGATAAGTTATAAAAACAGGACACCAAATAATAGAACAATACTCAAGTAACGGGCGCACCAGAGACACGTACACAGATTTTATAGCGTAAGGATTTGAAAATTCCTTACAATTTCGTTTGAGAAATCCAAGCATTGAATTCGCTTTTGCGACAATGTAGTCTATATGAAACGAAAAAGTCAGTTTATTGTCAAATACCACTCCAAGATCTTTGACTATATTTTCAACATTTAAGACATACAGTAGACTCGCGGTAACGTGAACTATTAAAAACCGAGCGTGTTCACGTTTGCGAAGTTGTTCATGTTTACGAAGGTGAAAATCTTTAAATTTTTCAAATAAATTAGACATTTGTTTTAACTCAAATTCATATGTATATATTTTGTGTGTTTCGGTTTGTAAGAAGGTACCTAGTCCATTATAATTTTTTAAGAAAAAAAAATTAGTTGAAATCAATAAAAAAAAAGGGGTTGTCTTTGTCCGAATTTTCTTTTTTTTGCAAATTGCTGAACAAGGCCTTTTGGCGGAGACGTTCAAGTACGCTGATATCTGTTATACTTACCCCGGTTACAAGAGAAGATTTAGGAATCGAATCGAATCCGAATTGAGATTTCGATCCAGGTATATGGTGGCACTGGATAGAGAGATCGAATTGAAATGGGATCGAAATGACAATATGGTTTTGTACATGCACTCGATTCTTCGATTCCTCGATTCTGGTATACATGCATATTTTCGATTCGATTCAGCTCGTTTAGTGGGATCGGATCGAGAAATCCTATTTCAATCCGATCCAGGTATACATGGAGCTAAATCCTGATTCAATTCCGATTCAATTCTCCATATAAACGTAGTAACTTATGTTTTCTTTTTTTGTCCATTCCAAAGGTTTATTGAAAATGTTGATTGCTTCACTAGGCTATAATCTAGTACATATGTGCTCTTTCCAAAATTCTGTCCTCGCTTTTTTTTCATCCACGGGTCAAAACCTCGTTCGTTTGGGTTGCGCTCGGAAGATCTTCAGTCCAATACTAAATGCCAATCATTTACGGGAATTCCCCGTTTTATAAAAACGATTCGAATAACCGACAAATGCAAAAAAGAAAACAACGTTTGGTATGTTAAATGCATTTTAAATTTGTTCATACTATAGGGCTTTCTCAACGTGTTCACGCTACAGAGTAGCCAATGTAAAAAGAATTGTGTTCACGTTAGCCGGTGTTCACGTAAGGCGGTGTTTTTGTTAACGCGAGTCTACTGTAGTTTGAAATTTTATATTCATGTACAAGAGGATTTCTGTTTCGATAAACAGAGAAAGAGTGACATTTACTAACATTTAAACAAATATTGCTGCGATTACACCATTCAACTACTTCATTCAAGTCTTTTTGAAGTAAATAGCAATCTTGAACATTTTTAACACGTAGGAATATCTTTAAATCATCGGCATACATTAAACAATAAGCATTTTTTAACAACAATGGAATTTCATTTATAAAGATAATAAACAACAACGGGCCCAAATGACTTCCCTGGGGGACACCAGATGAAACCTCAATTGTTCTAGAATATACATTTTCCAATTTAACAATTTGTTTACGACTATTTAAATAACTAGAAATCCATTTTAATAAAATAGAGTGGATTCCAAAAGAACGTAGTCTATTTATTAAAATGGCATGTGAAACTGTGTCAAACGCTTTTACAAAATCGGTGAAGACTACATCTACTTGACCACCTGCTTCCAGGGAATCAGAAAGATATTTCGTAAATAAAACTAAATTAGTTGCTGTCGACCTGCCTGACACAAAACCATGCTGATACGGAGATATATGTTCTTTAACATTAAAATACAACTTTTTAGTTGTGTTCAAATAGCTTTGGAATAGCTGAAATCTTAGATATCCCTCTATAATTTTCAATTTGTTGTCTAGGACCTGCTTTGAAAATGGGTGTAATAAAAGAAATTTTCCATTCCTCCAAAAATATGCCTGTAGCCAATGACAAATTGAAAATTATTTTTAAGGGGTTAACTATAGATTGACAACATTTTTTCAATACTATTGATGGAATTTTATCTGGCCCTTGGCTACTTCCACAACTTATTGATTTTATACCTTCTAAGATTGATGTGATGTATAAAACTATCTATTTGAACACTTCACAAAAGTCGATATACTTCTCGTTCTCAATTCATTAATTTGTAAATATGAGCATAAACAGCTTTTTAATTTTTGATTTTTTATATAGATTATATTTTATTTTTTAAAAATATAATTTATGGTCAAAATTCAAACCTATATCCAAATAGTTTAGCTTTGAAGACTAAAGTATAAATTTATAGGGTCAATTTTAACAAGCTTTGTGTTCAAAAATGCTATTTTTATTTCTGCTGATTCCAAAATCCCTTTTCCATTCTGAGCAAATCGGGATTACAAGCATCTCATTTTTTTTTTTTCAACGACAGTCTCTATCATATCAAAGGTCATAAACAATTCAACCACCTTATGTTATTTCGTATTTTTTTAGTCACAAGAACGGACGATTTCTATACATACTAACTATAGCACCAAAAAACAATCAGCAAGTTAAATGAATGCACTGGCCTGGCCATAGGCGAACCAAATCTGACTGTCAATTATTATGTAGATGAACCCGTCCAGACACTATTAACTTATACACTTTTAATCGTTTCTACCCGTTTGAGTTGAGTTTAATTTAGATAAACACGTCTATATTAGTAATTAACGATCTTAATTTACAATAATCATGGCGATTCTGTTTTATTATATATTTATAGATATATAGTTTTTTGCATAATATTACTACAATGGATTTATTGGTAAAAAAACGTGTCGACTCATTTTTTTATATTAGAAAAAAATTAATTTTCTCGTATCCGAATAAAGGTTCCTTTTCTCTGTTAAAATGCTTTTCAAAAATTCAATTCAAACTTAGTTCTTCGTTTAAAAACTTCAATTTAATAAAAATCTGTTAAATTTTGAAATTGCAACAGCGAAGATATATTTCAGGTCATAAGATAATAATCAAGTGAACTTGTAAAATTTAATATCTATAATAAATAATGTCATTATAAAAGGACAACAAGGTGAAAAGCAATAAACATTAAGTAACTTCTCTACCGTATTCCTTTAAATTGAATACCTCGAACACATAGAATGTGTGCAGTTGTAGTAGATAAAGGTAAAATAAATTTTTACAGTCGAACTACGATAACTCGAATTTTGTGTAAATCGAATAAAAACTGAAATATCATAATGTTTACTTTGATATCTCGAACTAATATATCTATACGTATATAACTCGAACAAAAACTAACATTCAGTTAGTCGGATTTTTTTTGAGAAATCGTCATTTTTGAGAAGAAATCAAAATCGCACATATTTGAAATTCGAGTTTTTATAGTGAATACCCATTTGAAAAGAGAATATTTATTCAAAAAAAGTTAGTTGAAATCGGTTCGGAAAACACTTTGTTTTTCAAAGAAGAACTAAGAACTTCTGTTATTTGTATATTTGAAAACAAAATATATTGCAATGATTAAATATTTTATACATAAATATATCTAGTTTTATTCTAACAAATATGTTTTGATTCTGCTGAACAATTTGGAAAACTCCAAGTATTGATAAGTCGAAATTTGTTTTGCTTGTGTGTAATAGCTCTTCGAGTTATCGAAGTTTGACTGTATTTATTAAAATTGCTGGAGGAATTTTATAACTGGACTTAATTAAAAATTCTCTTTTTACAGCAATGACATAACCCATGTTCCTGACTTGACCTTAAAAATTACTTCTAATAAAAGTTGCTTCCGTTTGAACGTAAAAGCAGGTTCACACTGATCATTAAAAATACATGAATTAATGCCACTGACATTTAAGTTGGGTAGATAGTGGGTATTAAGAAAAAAAAAATATTTTTTTTACTGTTGCAAAAGAACCGCAGTTTAATGTTTCAAAGAAATCAATGTTTCCTCATATAACACAATTTTATCCCCCTTGTTTATGGGTATCATGAAAGATTAACGTACATATGAACATAAGGGAAATAGTTAAAATATAATGTAATGTTACCTGAATGCAAAAACTGGGTTTTATGGCTCTATCCTATTTGAGAACGATGGAAATTCTATTAAATTCTATACCTGATACTAAAATAAAATGCACGACTGGATCGTACGCACTCGCTCTTAGGTCCAAGTAAAATAATATAGATAACCACAAAATTAATTTTTTAAATGACAAAAACACCTCCTCTAATAGTTGGAGCTTAAAACAGGATTTCGTGTGATTCAAGCAAACATCAGCTTATGCTAGCACAAAAATTATTAGTCATTGCAGCGATTTTTTAAAAAAAAAGCTTTTATGTACAAATTTTTTAAAACAATTTAAAGAAAAAGTCTGGGTACGCTTACTTAAAGTCTTTATTTTTGTACGAATAAAAATTTATTTTCCACAAAACAATATTGATCCGTTTTTGAAATATCGAATTTTTCAAAAAAAATGATTTTTTTTTTTTGCAAAACTTGATTTTTTTTTTCAAAAATTTAAAACTTTTAAGACGCTTTTCTTAAAATTTTATGAGAGACCGTTTGTGTCTATAATGTGTAATTCAAAAATTGAAAAAATAGTTCTATGGTAGTTACAGCCAGCATTCGTAAAAAAATCGAACTCGAGATTTTGATCAAAGTTGACATTACGATGATAGCGAAGACTAAAAAAGTGGGTCTCGCAAGTCTGTCTGTCTTTTCGACTACATCCTAAGCGGCTCGGTCGATTTTCTCTAAACTTGGTAGATGTCATTTTTATTTTTTTTCTCAAAAACTGTCCCACAGAATTAAAAAAAGAATTCATAAAATTTCATTTAGCTGAAGCTAGGTAATGGTTGAAGAAAAAAATTTCCAAAAAATGTTTATTTTGGGAACCTCCCCTGGAACCATTTTTTTGGTTTTTGATTTTCCCCAAAACGGTACAAGCGATTTAAATAAAAATATCAAATTTTTTTTCAAACTTGATAAATAAAAGTTTCTTAATAAAATCTACAAGATTTGAAGAAAACAAATAGTTTGACCTGAAAACGGTATCTACCCACCATACAAATGTTAAAAATGGCTTTCGAAAATCGTATTTTTCTCCAAAACGGTTCTGAAAATTTTGATAAAAGTTTTTTTCTTTCATTTAATTCTTACGATTTATAATTTAATAAAAAAAAATGAAATTTTGGTATTACAGCTTGTACCTACCATAGAACCATCTTACCTAATTTAGAATTTCTCACTATCGACATAACGGATTTTAATGAAATTTTTTATAGAAAAGCTTCTAAGAAGTTTCAAAGTTTTCAAAACATATTTTTTGAATTTTTGAAAAAAAATCTATTATTTTTTGGAAAATTCAATATCTTAAAAACGGTTAAAATTTATTTTTTATTCGCACAATAGTAAAACTTTGAGTTGGCGTAGCAAAATTTTTTCTTAAAAATGTTTTAAGAATTTTGTGTATAAAAGCGTATTTTTTTAAGAAACCACTACAAGGACTTATAATTTTTGTTCTTGCATAAACCAATATTTGCTTGAATCACATGGCATGCCATCCTATTTTTGCCTCCAAATTCTAAAGAAGTTGTTTTAGTAATTTAAAAAATGAATTTTATGCTTATGAACATTTCAAGTTCGTGCGACCCAGTGGTGCATTTTATTTTTATTGAATTGTAGATCTTAAGATTTAATCGAAAGGAAAAAAAATATCAAAATTCTAGACACTGTTTTTGAGAAAAATACGATTTTCGAAAACAATTTTTTAACATTTGTATTGTGAGTACCGTTATTTTTAGATTAAATAATGTTTTTTCTTGCATCTTGTAGTTCGTTTTAAGGAACTTTCAATTGTCAAGTTTTAAAAAATCGAGTATGGGGTTTCCAAAAATTTGATTTTTTTTAATTAAACAAACATTTTTTTTGAAAATTTGAATACACAATACTATTCAAACTTTTGCTGATCTTTACATTTAAAAAAAAGATTAAAATCGGTTGGACCTATTTTGGGAAAATTAAAAACGAAAAAAATGGTTCCAAGGGGGATACCCTTAATAACCATTTTTCGGAACTTTTTTCAAGCATAACTTAGCTTTAACTAACTGAAATTATTGATTTTTTTTAAATCTGTGGAACAGTTTTTGAGAAAAAAAAATTATTTATAAAATTTGTAAAAAAAAATCGTATGGCATGTTCCTTTTTCTGATAATTATATTAATTATATTTTATGCTTACAAAATTTCGAAAAAATGTTTGAGGATTTTTTTAGGCACATACATATAAAAAAACTGTTATGTGAATTCTAAGTATTTATTAATATGCGTCTAAAAGTCTAATTTCAAGGAATTTCATCTATCAGGAAATTATTCTTATATCAGAAGTACCAGCATTTCGTTGAAATTTTATAAGGTGAAAACTGCAGCTGGCTCTTTCACGTGAGGAACAAAAATTTGAAATTGAATTTTTTAAATCATTTCACAACGATAATTTTTCACAGAAATATTGTGTTTTTTTACAAAAGTCTATTGTTAAGTTGGTGATGGTTGATTAAGGTACACATATATGTGTCTTACCTATTTTATTAAGCAAGCCAAAGCTAAACTAAAAAGGTGAACATTGTTTTACAAAAGTAATTCAATTAAAAAAATATATTTCTAATATCAGTATAAGATTCCTTCCTCTTTAAGAATTAGAGAAAACAATGATCAAACATCGTCCATATACATAGAATGCAGCACCTACAACAAAACTGCCCTTAAATCTGTCCAATCAAGTGAAACATTATATTCACAATTAACCTAACGTAGAAGCTGAAAACGTTGAAATAATCTCATGAATATGCCTGGCCAGCACTTTAGAACTTATAAACATCCTCCATCTGCCATTAATTCCATTAAACAGATTTGGCTTAATATATTGACTGTTAATGGATATTAAAATTGTATAACGATTTATTTATTTATTCAAATCTGCAATATACAATCCACAAATTTTGTTTAAGGACATTCAATTTATATAATAAAGATTTATTATAAAAACAAAATACAATTTAATTTCATTTTTTTAAATATTTTGAAGCAAATTTATAACTAGGGTTTTGAAACGATCTTTAGGCAACAAAAAAACATCCAAGTTTTCATAATAACTATAATAATTTATAGCAATGAGAAATAGGTTCCCGCTGTCTATAAGTTAGATGTATGAGGTAGCTCCAAAATAAACTGTCTTATCCTAAGTGGTCGACTTGGAACATATATATTTATATACGGCACTAAATCAGTACAATCAATATCATTACAAAGAATATCACGAATAAATAAAACACTATACATTCTACGCCTCGACTCAAGAGTTTGCATCCCGAGCAAAAGACATTTGCTTTGGTAACTCGAATCCGTACTGCCAGACAAATAAAATTCTTTTAATGCAAATTTAAGAAAGGTTTTTTGAACTTTCTCAATTCTATCACATAACATTTTCTGTTCCAAATAATACAATTATACTCGAGTAAAGGACGAACAATAGAACAAAACAAAGCTTTTTTTCTTGATTTGATTCTTTATTTAGCTTAAGCTATTTTTTACAAAATTTTACTTAAAAATAGATTAAAGTAAAAACTTAATGAATTTTATTTTTAGTTATACTTTGTTTTTACATATGAGATTAACTTTCTTTTAAATATAATTAAATTATTTTCTGACTTTAAGTCAATTGGCAAATCATTATATAATTTGAAACCTTTCTGTAGAATATATTTTGAGATCTACTAGTTGCAAGAAACGGTAGTCTAAAATCTACTATATTTCTTAAATTATATGGTTGAACATCTGACACATAAACTATTTCATTATAGAGATATCTTGGTAACATATTATTCTTCATTTTGAATATAAAAATAAGTACATTCATTATTGTTCTTTGGTTAATGTTAAGCCATTTTAAAGTGTATAGCATTAATTGTATATGCGTTAACCTACCGCACATTAAAATACATCTCATACCTCTATTTTGCAATTTTTGTAACCTTTCGGACATTTGACGAGATCCTAAAAATAGTATTGTTGAACAATATTCAAAATGTGGTTTAATCATTACATTATATATTTTTATTGCACAAATCAAAGATACCCTACACCTTATTCTTTGGAAAAATCCAATTTTTTTTAGCAATTTTGGTACAAATGTACATAGTTGATGTGAGATTCAAAACTTAATTTTTTATCGACGATTATACCTAAGTACTTTATCTCTTCAACTTTTTCAATTGCTTCTTCATTGATAATAATATTTTGAACACTTTCCCCATTAATTACTATAGCTTTTGTTTTAGCAATATTAAGTTTAAGCTTATTCTTTTTTAAAAACATTTCTACGTTTTTTAAATCTGCATTCAGTTGATTGACGCATTCCTCTGCCGAACTTCTGGAAACATATAGCAACGTATCATCTGTGAATAGTCTAGCCTTTGTATGCCTTAGTACAGTTTCAATATCGTTGATGTAGATAATGAAGAGTAAAGTTTCCAAAACTGCTCCTTGAAGCTTCTGAGAATATATTCGCCACCTTGGTTCGCTGAGTTCGATAAGATAAATAACTTTTGAACCATTCAAGTTCTACTCCCCGGATGCCATATCTCTTCAGCTTCTCAATTAGTATATTCCGATCAATGCTCTTTGTAAGTTAAGAAATACAGCAACTATAACTTTCTTGTTATGAACCTCCGTTTTCCACTGCGTTGCTACCAGGCTCAGAAGTGCCTCACAGCTGTGGTGTTGTCTAAACCCCGACTGATAGTCAATTAAATAGTTATTTTATTAGATTCCATGAAATTTTGGAGCTGCTTATGTACTAGTTTTTCAATAATTTTACTCTCTGTCATGAGCATATTGACTGGGCAAAATTCAGCAGGATTTACAGTTTTTTTTAACCTTTTCAATTGGCACTACCACTAATTCTTTCCAATGACTACGAAAAATACCCGTACTAAGCGATTCATTTATTATGTTATAAGAAACGTAGGTCCAATTATGTTTAAGGCACATATCATCATTTTAGCTGAAATACCATTGTTCAAACATGAACATAGTACCTAAATATAGATAACCCCATGTGCATGAAAATAAATAAAGAAAACACGGATCATCGTGAACATGCACGGACGGTTATATTAGATAAGCATAAAACCTAGATAAGAATACTCATAGAGATAAGAATAATGTAAATTCATCTGTAAATAGTATTTAAGGAAGATTACGTTGTAAAATAAATTTAGTATTCATTCGACTTACAACCAAGTTTACTCAACACATGGCTCTTCGAGCCGGATCATTAGTAATGATTTGGAATTACACCCGGATTGTTACTCAAACATGGTCCTTCGAGTATTTTTAAAAATTTTCTCCCACCAGTGGTAAGAGATTTTTAACATAAACGAACTAGAATCATAATAGCCTTGTCAGAGCTACAAATACTGACATAAAATATAACATACAGTTATAATAGTCTTGTCAGAGCTACAAATATTGACATACAATAAAAAACGTATAACATACAGTTATAATAGAATAGCCTTGTCAGAGCTACAAATACTGACATATAATAAATACTCGTAACATACAGTTAAAATAACGTGTCAGAGCTACAAATACTGAAAAAGTTAAAGTCAAATCAAGAAAGTGAAGAAAGCGTTGTCAGAGCTAAAATACTGACAAAGTGAAAACTAAAACACGATAGTGAATAAGCGTTGTCAGAGCTTAAATACTGGCAGAGTGAAAATCAAATAAAGAGAGATACAAGCCTTACAACAAAAACAAGAGTTGTATTTGATGCCACAGCGAAAACACCGAACAGAAACACCCTCAATGACGTAATGTTGATTGGACCTAGACTACAAAACAATATATTCGACATCATCATCAAATGGAGGCAATGGAAATATGAAATTACGGCAGACATCGAAAAAATGTACGGGCAGATCAACATAGCTGAAGAACATCAAGAGTATCATCGAATATTCTGGAGAGTACAACCAGCAGACAAATTAAAAGAATATACAAGCAACTATAATAAACAGCAAGCATGAACTACTGAAGATTCAAAGGGACCTATAGAACAGTTCAAGGAAGAAAACATTCACCATAAAGGATTGGACTTTCACCACATAAGCGGTCACAGCGGATTTATGTTAAGTAGCATATTGCTTGTTATTCTAGTAATTATATCGTTCGGGGCATTATATTCAGAAAAAGAATTTTAGCACTTTCTGTTGGCCCGCAGAATGTTCAAACATGAACATAGTACCCAAAATATAGATAACCCCATGTGCATGAAAATAAATAAAGATAACACGGATCATCGTGAACATGCACTGACGGTTATATTAGATAAGCATAAAACCTAGATAAGAATACTCATAGAGATAAGAATAATGTAAATTCATCTGTAAATAGTATTTAAGGAAGATTACGTTGTAAAATAAATTTAGTAATGATTTGGAATTACACCCGGATTGTTACTCAAACATGGTCCTTCGAGCCGGATCATTAGTAATGATTTGGATTTACACCCGCATTGTTACTCAAATAACCGTTGCAGTCTCTTACTGTTCATATTTTTCAATATATTAGTTTACTCACTCATGTTTATTTTATTAAATTTAAAAGTTCTTTCATTACTTACATTTATTGAATTTGTATAATGTTCAAAGGGAATTTTATCATTTATTTTCTTCACACTTTTCACGAAAAACATATTCAGGCTATTAGCAATCTCAGTCTTATTTGTTATCACAGTTCCATCACAGATTATTTTACTTACTTCACGTTTTTCCTCATTAAGTACCAGAGTTTTAATATTTCTCCACATTGTTTTTTGATCCGTTGATTTGTCAATCTTCTTAGCAACGTAATTATTTTTTGTCAGTTGAAGTTCATTCACGTACTTATTTCGACAAAGCCTATACCTAATCCAGTCATTGGTATTATTTAACCAAACAGCTCTTTGGTGTAGTTGAATTTTCATTCGCCTCATATTGAATAAATTTTCGTTAAACCAGCCAAAATTTCCATTCATTCCACTAATTATTCTCGATGTCACCATTGCACCCAAACTATTTTTTAATTTACCACTGAATACTTTAGCTGCATCATTCACATCATTGCAACCTATACTTGATATTTCGTTACTTATAAGTTCTCTACGAAAAATGCTCTCTTTAAATGCCAATGACTTAATCACTTTTTTAGTACATACTTCATTATCGACGCTCGTTTCGAAAACTATTTCCAAAGTCTCATGATCACTGATTCAGACACTATTTGCTTAAAATAGCATTCGAAAACCAATCTACATATATTAAAATCACCCATTACAATAACTTCAGAATATGATGAACATAAATCATCTATTTTGTTCCCAAAAAAATCACGATAAACCTGTTCTGGCGAGGTTTGTTTATTTGGAGATCTATAAACCGCAGCTAGAGTCATATTTACGTTGTTTAAACTCACTTTCATTACAAGCCACCAAATCATTTTACCAATCGCGACTTTACAAATTTCTTCGACATGCCATTCAGGTTTAATAAATAGGTTTAATGTATAGGGATCCTTAAAGTCAATGCTTTGGAAATAATATGAGTGACATGAGACTCAAAAGTTAGTTTCTTATCAAAAATAACTCCTAAATTTTTATATTCATTCACTCTACACAAATTTAAACCGTTAAGGCAATAATCAAAAATGATTGTGTTAATCTTACGAGAAAAAGTTAAAACAAAACACTTTGACAAATTTAATTAAGAAGCATATCATTTTGCTTACACCAGCATTCAAACATATAAATGTCTCGATGGAACCCAAGACAATCATTTAAAGACCTAACAACATCGTTTATAAACAAATCGAATAGGGGAGGGCTTAGATGACTGCCTTCAGGAACGCCCGAATGAACAATAATAGGAAAAGATTCAAAATCACCTATTTTAACAATCTGCCTCCTACTGTTGAGATAAGACGAAAACCATTTAAGTAAAGTTCCATCAAAACCGTATGCTTTTAATTTTTTAATTAAAATTTGGTGATTAACCCTACTAAATGCTTTCACAAAATCCGTGTAAACCACATCCATTTGTCATTGTTTTTCTAATGTAGTATCAAAACATTTTTTCGAAAAACAGGCCAAGTTTGTGGAAGTTAATCGGCCGCTAAAAAATCCATGCTGAAAGTTTGAAATGTGATTTTTCATAATGTTTCCTATACATTTTTTTAACAATTTTATCAAGAATCTTTGAAATAAAAGCTAGCTTATTTTATAGGACGATAATTTACAATATTTACTACCCGATTTGAAAATCGGATTAACAAAAGAAATTTTCCAATATTCCAAAAATAACCACAACTTAGAAATTGGTTGAATATAAACTGAAGTGGACATTTTAGATGGAAAACCGGAAGATTTTCTTTTTAAATTAATAAAATTCCAGAAAGTTTTAGGATTTCGTTTTAAATTACTTTCAACTGTCTGTACATAATTACTAAAGTAGAACCTAGACAAAAATACATACTCTTTTCGAAGGCGAAAATATAAAGACAAATCTATATCACTTTTGATATTTGGTATTTTCTTAAAAAATATTACTTTTCGCGTTTTTTAACTTACGCAACCTAGCATTTGACCACGGAGAATGTGAACTTATTTTAGACAAGTATCGTGGTACAGAAGAAACCAATTCTCTTACAAAAATGTTTACAAATATATTAAAATTAGTGCTTAAGCTATTGCTAGAATCCATTAGCCAATTTAAATTAAAAAAAAATTCATTCAAATTATTCAAATTATTTGTATTGAATTTATATTTAAACTTATTAATTGTATTAAAAGCCTTACAGTTTTTGAAGCAAATACATATATTTGATTAAAACTGACAGGGCAACATGGTGAATAGAATTTGAAAACAAAGGAGTGCATTCAGATACAGTCGTTTCAGTTTCATTTTTTTAAAATACTAAGTCAAGTATTCTATGTAACGAATTTTGTACGAAGAACATTTAATTTAAGTTCAAAGCAAAAAGAGAATCAATTAGTTCAAACTCTTTTTCAGATGTAAGAACCATTGGCAACACCTGGTTTTCAAATTGCATCCGCAGAATGTCCCCCAAATTAAAATCTCCAACTACGCAAACTGAATGAAAACTATTAGAATACTTAATTAGCAACTACATTTTAAATATTTTTTAGATGAGAATCATAAACAGATAGAGAAGAATCAGGTGGTATATAACTCAAAAAAAAATAATAATTTACTTTCATTGCCTCCTTCAATACAAACACATAATTGTTCAGTGCGGTAGTCGTCCACTGTTGTTTAGATGTACTAGATAAGCAACCAGGGGACGTCGAACTGCGAGAAGTACACCTCCATCTCGTTTGGTACCAACGTTATGACGAGCACGACGAAATATAGAAAATTCAGATATATTTAAAATTTCCTCATTATTAATTTCATTGTACAACCAAGTCTCCACAAATGCAAATACATCATATTCAGAAGAGTCAACCCATGTCGAGAAGCTTTTGAGTTTGCCTCTTATTCCACCCATGTTCTGATAGTCCCGGGTTCTTCACAATCTTCTCGTTTTTTGAACTGTCTCTTGGAATAAACTCCCTCACAACAGTATTTATTGGCCAATTCATATCGATAAGTGCTAACTTGCAGCTGTTAATTGGTATGCCAACTTTGAAGTTAACGTACTTCAAATTTTTGGCATCTTTTCTCACAAGTTTATAACATTTTACACAGGATTCAAATTTGGATACATGAAACCATTTATGTGTAACAACAACATCCAACCCTTCAACAACACCTTGTCCATAAACATGCACTTTATTTTTCTTCTGTTTGTGGTTGTGCCAGTGGCGTAGATAGCTTTTCGCTATGGGGGGGGGGGGGGGGATGGATCTAGTTCTTATTTAGTTAAAGCTAAAATTTTTCCGAAAAATGGTTATTGATTGTAACTCCCAAAGAACTATTTTTTTAGTTTTTTATTTTCTCAAAAACGGTACAACGGATTTTGATCATTTTTTTTTGCTAAAGCTCCCCAAAAATTTAAATAGAATTGTCTATTCAAATTTTTCTTTTTTCAAAACTTAATATTTCGAAAATAAATGATAAATAAAAGTTTATCAACATAATCTACAAGATGTAAAAAAAAAGTTTTATTTTACCTAAAAATAAAGGTACCCACCATACAAATGTCAAAAAATGACTTTCAAAAACCGTATTTTTCTCGAAAACGGCGCCTAGAATTTTGATACAAATTTTTATATTTCAATTAATTTTAACAATCTTTAATCTAATAAAAAAAAATTAGAAATTAAGATATTACAGCTTGTACCTACCATAGAACCATCTTTTTTAATTTTGAATTACTCATTATCGATATATCGGATTTTAATGAAATTTTTTGTAGAGATGCTTCTAAAAAGTCTAAAAACCATTGCATTTCAAAACTTAGAAAAAAAAATATTTTTTGAATTTTTGAAAAAAAAAATCTTTTTTTTTTGGAAAATTCGATATTTCAAAAACGTCTCAATATTTTTTTTTGGAAATATAATTTTCATTCGTACAGTAATAAAAATTTGAAGTTAGCATACCAAATTTTATTCTTAAAAATGTGTTTGTGTGGATGAGTGTGCTGCGTGTTTGGGGTGGTTTCTTACACCAACTTAACAATGTGCCACACGGTGCGAAGAAATCTTTTTTTGTGTCGGTGTAGGCTTTTGTGCTATGTGATGGAAAGCTAGATGGAAGCTCTTTTTTTTACACGTTAACCTATTATCAATTGCTGGGAGACGTAAAAAAAAATTTCAGAGTGCGTTTCATTACCTTATTTGGTTAATGACTGGTTATGTTGAACAATTATCGATCCTAATGGGGGGGATATATCCCCCTGATCACCCCTCCTATCCTACGCCACTGGGTTGTGGGTAAGTGTGAACAATACTCTCAGTCTCAAGAGGTAAACGTTTGTTTGCTCGCTTACTCACTGTAGTACCCATTGCCGCCTGCGCAGATGCAGTATCATTACTTTCCAGAGTATTCTCTAACTGAACATTATATGAGTGGGGTACGATAGAACTGGAACAAGATACACTTTTACCATTGTAAACTGTACCTCCCCCGGTAGCCCCATTCTTCACTTCAGGGAGCTTAGCATCGTAGCCGGCAGCAACAACATTCGGCGCAATATCATTCGGCGCAACAACAACATCAAGCAAGAAGAGCATCAACACCACTGTTTTTTCTCGCAAGCACATCAACCACCGAAACCAATTCGTTCACCTTAGTGTACAAAATATTTATGGACAGCGGTAAACAATGTTTGAATTTTAATCAAGTACATGATTTTGCATTACATCAGCTAAATTAGCACATAGTTTATGAAAAAAGTTTCCACAAAAAAATCCACAACTAACACCATCATCATTAATAGGCTTTTTACATGCAAAGCTCTATTTTTATGATTAGCCATTAGATCTTAGAAAGAGTAAAAAGCACTACCGCACACTTCAAGCTCTATTCAACTATTTCCTGCAATGTCAAAACTGACAAAACTCCTAATTGAAGTCAACAATAAAATTAAGATCAATTTCGATATAAGATCTCATTATTTTGGAGTTTAAGTGCACTGCGAGCTTCATATCTTTTGTGCCTATTTTCTAGATTTTTTTCTTTGAGGAACTTAAGTAGCTATATAGAGTATTTTTAGCGATTGTAATTCCCTCTATTCTATCAGGTGAAGACCCAGATATATACGTACGGTGAACATGTCTTTAATGCACGATGGCATCACATCTAACTAAAAACATTATCCTGTGATACCTCATGAGTATTGAAGAATATGCACGTGGCACTGGCAACCACGCCAAGAATACTGAAGTGTATCCTCACTATCCTCAGTTTGCAGCGAACATTTTCATGACAATATATACTCTTGGAGGATTTGTAAATTCCTCACAAGAGATAATAAACCCATGAAACACTTTTTTCAGCGGCTGAGAATAGAACCCAAGACCATCTGTATGACAGTTCAACGCAGTAACTATGCCACGGTCTTGGTTACAGCTCTCTAAATACATTTTGGGCTGCCTAATTTCGGGGATTTTCTTGCATATTTTTGATCTTCCGCTCTTCTGTTTTGATATTATTTTCAATAGCATTTTCTTCTATTTCACAATAGACCTCAAGTCCCGTAAAGTATGTTGATGCTCCTTTTTTGGTAAGAATCCGCACATTCCTGTCTGAGATCTACGTGTCCCAGTTATCAATGAAGTGTGACATTGTTATTGTTATTCTAGGAAGTGACAAATCCTCCACAAGTATCTCATGTCAAAGTTCTGCTCGTCTGTGCCGTTAGGACTCGGCAGGAAAATGTAGGTCTCCTCTATCCCTGTTAATACTCACAGGGGCATGGTAGGAATTTAAATCATTAAATCCAGGTTTTCACTGCCTTGCAAAAGTAGGTAAGTAAGTACACACCGAAAAACAAAGTGAAAAAAAGTATCTCCTAAGAAAATTATATTTTCCCCGATTCTTCATAAAAAGTTTACCGAATGTTATAAAAGAAAAAAAACACTTTGTTGGACTTCTCTGTCGTCGTAGTGTAAAGTTTGTTTAAAACCTCGTATTTTGTCTACACGAAACCAAAACTTGTTCTATGAAGAAAAGTGCATTTGTTTTGATGAAATTTAATAACATTTTATATGGAAAATCAATTTGGAATCTAGGTCATGTTGTTCATATATGTACATACATATGTATGTATGTATTATATTACCCCCGATAGTTGCTGCTTTTTGTTTGTAAAGTAAAAACTGAAAATTCACTTCGATCTCAACTTTCACACAGTTTTCAACGATACAAGTTGTATTAGTGGCATTCAACAGGTTCGCTAAATTCCTTCTTACCTCTCAGATAATATAAACTTTTGCGATAAAAGAGAATGTGCAGTCGGATACAGCTGCTGTTGTGTGTGCTTTATCAAACAAAAATCGATGAAATCCACTTTGGGGATACTCTATATTCATTGCTAAAATGCAATAAGGCATCCATCAGTCGGCGTCGAGCTAAGAGCTATCAAATACATCATTCTCTATAAGAAGTAGTGTGTTGAAGCGACCCAAACGAAATCACCTGACCATACATAAAACAAAAATTAAAAAATAAATCTATTAATTACAATGTTTGAATAAATTTCAGCATAACTCAGTATTGAAATCATAATTTACTGTTCATATGCCTATTTTCAAATTCCATTGACCGATACCTGTAGAAATCCTTTCCGCTACCGGACACGCCCATTGCACACCAATATTAACAGAGTTATTTCAAAAATACTTTGGTCTGATTTATTTTGAATGCCGATTTATCATACATACTAAGGTAATTTTCATTTTTTTAAACGAATGACATTAAAATAGTTTTTTAGAATTTTATCTGGTAGTAGTTTGAAAAATTTATTTATGAGCACAGTGGATTGAGACTTAGTTATTTATTAAAAAAATATCAATTATTAGTGCAACAGCTCGTAGAAAACCAGGCCGGCCCTATTGGATTGGCTTAAGAATTTCAAATATTTCTATGGGTATGATGTTGGCAGGAATAGAGGGGCATCCAAACGGTTTAGATGGAAAGCACTTTTCATCACAAGATAAACTCTCAAGAGACAAAACTTATTTGTTAGATTTTTAAGATGCTTTAGCTGGGAATCGACGCAGACCTTAGAGCTAACGAGCTAATCATTACACAGCGAGTAGTTTTGTATGACACAAGATTTAAAGTGTTGCATTATGGTTAAAACTGCAAGTTTCTAGAAAAGAATGCAACCCAGAGTGAAAATCAGCCCTATATAAATTATTCAAGTAAAGTAACTATGTTTCAGAAAACTGTAAACATTGCTAAAAGTAGATGGAAGTAGTTCTATATTAAAAATAATTTATGCCGATTATTGAATAATATGCAATACTTTACTTCACATGATTTGGAAAACTGGCACATTTGTTGTAAAACACTTGCATACCTAGCTCATGCACTGTTTTGCGCTTCTCATAATTGCTTAAAGAAATATATTTGTATGCAGCATGGTTGATGAATGAATATTGCAAAAGTGGAGTGCCGATGGATTCTGTAATCGGGTTGATTGTATTTTTGAATTTTCGTCGCCACTAATTGTTTTTTTTTCAACATTTTTCTCTTCTGGAAGTATGTACGTTTATGTACCTACGTCTTTTAAATTTCTTTTTGTCTTCGACTTTTTTTATTAAATTTACTCAGTTTTACTTGCAATATATGTATGTAGGTACTATAGGGCAAGTTCTGCATTTGGAAAAAAAATCGAACTCGAGATTTTGATCAAAGTTGACATTACGATGATAGCAAAGACGAAAAAAGTTGGTCCGGCAATTCCGTCTGTCTGTCCGTATGTCTGTTTGTCTGTACCTCGAACTACAGCCTAAACTACTGGAGGTATTTTCTTCAAGCTCGGTACTCTAGGGTCTTCGGTGATTCCCCAGAGGAGAAATTGAAATATTTTTTAGCTCTAAAACAAACGGTACCCCCCATACACCCATAATGCATAATCTTATTTATCTCGAAAACGGCTCTAACGATTATGATTAAAAAAAATTTGGTGTGATATTGGACTACATTTTGGTCAAACAAAATTTTGTGGAAAAATGTTATTAACGGTACCTGTCATAGAACTGTTTTTTGATTTTCAACTTTCTCATTAACGGCTTTAAGGATTTTAACCAAAAATATTCAGTAGGAGTCCCCTTAAGTTTAAAAAAATATTCGAAAAAATATTTGTTGGGTTTTTAAAATTTTTTTTTTGAAAAATCAATATCTTCAAAACTATGAACGATTAGTTTTGAAATTATTTTCTAAAATCAATATTATTTAATACTTAAAATTGGCATCCCACATTGTTTTTGAACAATTTTAAATAAATTTCTTATATAAAAAAATTATTTAATAGTAAAACGATTTTTTAAAGTTTGTTTGCATAAATTCATACTTTTCTAGAAATCAGACGGCAATTTTATGCATTTGAACATTATTATCTCATCAAATCCATGTTTTATATTTATAAAATGTATCTTAAATTCCAAAGTACTTTTACGTAAGAGCAAGTTCGTGCGATCCAGTCGTGCATTTTATTTCTCTTTGAATCACTTAAACTAATATTTTAAGGAAATTCACCTTTATTTGGATTTTGCTTTTGAGGTTCTATAAAATGGCTTACCTATCCATCAATTTCATTGACAGCAAATTAAGTAAGATTAACTCTTAAGATACATATTTTATTGTTAGATAATTTTAAATTGAAATTCATGCAGATTTGTAGAAATGTCCGGATTTTCCTTACACGTGTAATGATGATACATTCAATATGCAGTCCTCATAACATATTTTATAGGTCACCCAGAGAAAATTATCTTAGTATACACTATACAGATACTTAAGCTTTTAATTTATTCTTTCTCTTCTATACAGAAAACAGATCAAAGTATATCTTTAAGGAGACAAGGATGTTGGTATTACATGGATTAAATTTTCGTAAATAAGTTGAAAATATAAAAAAATAATATTTTGAATGTCTATCTCGTTTGTACTTTTTGAAGTCTATTGCACTCCTAAGTGTCTCGTAGATATACACTCCGCTTCAACTGAATACGCACATAGTTTTTTAAGGTATGTTGTTCATTTTTTTGCAAACTTTGTGCCTTAATGTATCATTTGATGATGCTTACTGTTTGCTTGTAATGTTGAGAAAACAAATCAGAAAGAACAATTCAAAAAGTACCGTTATTTTTTCTGGCGCTCTCTTCCAAAGCGTTCCATATGGAAAAATGTAGAATTTTTTTGCGTCAACTGAATAGGTACACGATCATTATCGGTCATTATGGTATCTTCATTGTTAATGAGAGTTTTGAGATGATAGATACATTTAATCAAAATTTAAAGTGTTTTAAATGAAATTTAGCCGTTTAATTGAAATTAAAAAAAAAATGGGTAGATCAAAAGCTTTAAATAGTGTTGAAAGAGCTAAAACCGATTTTTTAAAAGAACAAGGACTAACTGGGCGTGCTAAATCTACCAAAAATGAACAAAGTTTTAATGATGCTTATTCCCACGTAAGAAATAAAAGTTTATAAGGGAAAAACATGAAAGGATATAAAAAAACGGCAACAACTGCAATTGATCGAAGAGCAATTTTAAGATGTGTTTCTGATTCGTGTGATTTTGCGGTAAAAATTAAACAAAAAGCTGGTGTAACTGCAAGCGTTTCAACATTCCGTAGAGTAATAAACAGTGCAAATCATTTAAAACGATTGAAACTTCAAAAGAAACCACCACTAAACGAGCAAAGAAAAGGTGTGCGTTTAGAATTTTTTAGACTCCATATGAGTTGGAAAAATAAATGGCACCCCGTCGTTTTTTCTGAGGAGAAAAAGTTCAAATTTCATGGCTCTGATAGTTGTAATTATTATTTCCTCGATGTGAGGAAAGAAGAACGATTTTTAGCGCGGCATCATAGTCGAGAAGGTCGAGTTATGGTATGGGGTTCAGTAAACTACTATGAAACTGTTGAGCTTGAAGTTCAAAAGTCAAAACTGTCTGCATTTACCCACAAAGGAATCTTGAAAAGAAATTTTCCTAAATTTGATGATATTTAAGGACCCATTAACTGCACTTTCCAGCAGGACAACGTCCCCATCCACACCGCGCCCATTGTCCAAAATTGGATATAGGACCAGAATGTGGAATTGCTTCATTGGGCGCCGCGCCGTACTCTTCCGACCTGAACCTTATAGAAAATGTATGGGGATGGTTGGTACGAAAAGTTTATGAGTCTGGCCATCAGTTTGAGGGCAGATAATCCCTAATTGCAGCCATTAAATTAGCCTGGAGCGAAATTTTGTTGAACTGCTTAAAGAGCATGCAGGACCGAATTCATGAAGTAATTACCAATAAAGGTGTCAATACCCACTACTAGAAATAACCAATAAACAAATATTTAAAGGAAAAACTTGTTTTATTTCATTCCGTTAGCTTTTATTTCCAATTTTGATTGTTGTGCCTATTCAGTTGACGCAAAAAAATTCTACATTTTTCCATATGGAACGCTTTGGAAGAGAGCGAGAGCAAAAATAACAGTACTTTTTAAATTATTCTTTCTGATTTGTTTTCTCAACATTACAAGCAAACAGTAAGCATCATCAAATGATACATTAAGGCCCAAAGTTTGAAAAAAATGAACAACATACCTTAAAAAACTGTGTGCGTATTCAGTTGAAGCGGAGTGTACGTTATATGCTTGCTTGCATCTCACCATAGTTTTAATCTACAACTACGTATGTAGTATATCTTAATTACATGCATTTGTCGTAGCCGCAAGCTACAAATCTGAAGACGTGCTTTGTCTTCTGTGACGAGATTCACTTGGTGTGCAGAAACCTAGACGTAGGGGAATGTTTGGTGCATGACAAATATTGTACTCGTCTATGACGCGAGATTTCGTGTGCAGCCGTCACGCATTTGCATTTGAATATAAAAAAAAAAATTAAACAGATAAAACTTAATTATCGTAAGCGCGATTACAATTTGATTCTCCCTTTATGTTTTCAGTTGTTAGATTTTTTTTTAAATCGATAGGTATACCTATTACCAATAATACAAGGAATGCAATTCGACACACTTAGGCCTGTTGTTATGGAAAGGTGGGCAATGCTGATTAGAAGGTCAAATTCTTAACTATCGGTCTCTGCATACGTTTCTATACATTTCAATATTTTTTTAAAAATATAATTCTCTAAATAAAAACTAAAACACTTATTATTATACTCATATAACCATTGGTTCAGAGAATGTATGTTATCAAAAGCTTAAACATTTTTGCATCGAAAGAAGAAAATAATTTCATTTTTTCAAGATTTGTTTTGAAGGAAATTATTGCGAAAAAAAAAATAAAATGTCCGACTGGGTCGCACGAACTTGCTCTTATGTAAAAGACTAACAATTTCAAAACTAAATGTTATTAGGGAAAAACTGTTCATAAGCATAAAATTCATTTTTTAAATCCCTAAAACAACTTCTCTAGTAATTGGAGCTAAAAATAGGATGCCATGTGATTCAAGCAAATATTGGTTCATGCAAGAACAAAAATTATAAGTCGTTGTTGTGGTTTCTTAAAAAATAAGCTTTTATATAGTAATGAAAGTGGACAAGTGGTTTTTTTGTTTAAAAAAAAAATCTTTATTAGATGTAGATAGATAGTATACGAGTAAATGACAACTGAAGACTGAATAAAATTATCAAATTATCTTCAAGAGAAGCATGCATAGCAGCCAAAAGTGCTGCATTGCACAATTGCATTCTCAGAACGAAAAAAAAGGGTATACATCGGATTCAATGCGGAATGTGCTGATGTTTGAATAAACAAATGCATACATTGGATCCGATGAACCAACACTTTAAGTTGACACCTACTAAAAGGGTCCGGATGTGACTATATATGAAATTTTTAAAACATTTTTAAGAAAAAAATTTGGTATTCCAGCTTAAAGTTTTTATAATTATACGAGTAAAAAATCAATTTCCAAAAAAAAAAATAATGAGCCATTTTTGAGATATCGAATTTTCCAAATAAACATTGATTTTTTTTTTTCAAATGTTTTTTAAACTTTTTAGAAGCTTCTCTATGAAAAATTTCATTAAATCCGTTATGCCGAAAATAAGAAATTCAAAATTCAAAAAAAAAATGATTCCATGTTAGTCACAGTCAGTAATATCTCAATTTCAATTTTTTTTTATTAAATTATAGATCGTAAGAATTAATCAAAAGAAAAAATGTTATCGAAATTCTCGGAGCCGTTTTTGAGAAAAATGCGATTTTCGAAAACCATTACTTAACATTTATATGGTGGGTAGCGTTATTTTTAAGAACAATAATTATTCTTTTCTCATATCATGTAGATTACATTAAGAAACTTTTATTTATCAAGTTTGACAAAATTGAGCATGGAGTTTTCAAAATATTGACTTTCGAAAAAAAAAAAATTTGAAATTTTGCTTTAAAATCGAAAAAAAAAATAATTTTGAATATGCAATAATATTCACACTTTGGAGAAGCTTTAGCATACAAAAAATGATTGAAATTGGTTGACCGTTTTCGAGAAAATAAAAAATTAAATGCACGACTGGGTCGCACGAACTTGCTCCTATGTAATAGACTAGGAATTTTAAAAACGAATGTTATTAGAGAAAACTGTTCATAAGGATAAAATGATTTTTTTTAAATTCTTTTAGTAGTAAGAGATAAGAACAGAATGTTATGCAAATATGAATTTATGCATTAACAAAAATTATAAGTCGTTGTAGTGGTTCCTTAAAAAAATAAGCTTTTATGTACAAAATTTTTAAAACATTTTTAAGAAAAAATTTTGGTACGCCAACCTTAAGTTTTTATTATTGTACGAATAATAGTCTAATTTCCAAAAAAAATTCTAAGCCGTTCTTGAGATATCGAATTTTTCAAAAAAAAAATTACTTTTTTTTCTAAAAATTGAAAAAATATGTTTTTTAAACTTTTTAGGAGCTTCTTTATAAAAAATTTCATTAAAATCCGTTATGTCGATAATGAGAAATTCAAAATTCGAAAAAATCGTTCTATGGTAGGTACAGTCAGTAATATCTAAATTTTAAATTTTTTTTTATTAAATTATAGATCGTAAAGATTAATCGAAAGAAAAAAAATTTTAGCAAAATTCTCGGAACCGTTTTCGAGAAAAATATGATTTTCGAAAACCATTTTTTAAAATTTGTATGGAAGGTACCGTTAGTTATAGATAAAACTAAATTTTTTTTCTCAAATATTGTAGATTATGTTAAAAAACTTTTATTTTTCAAGTTTAAAAAATCGAGCGTGGGGTTTTCGAAATATTGAGTTTCCAAAAAAAAATGTTGAATTTTTTTTTAAAAATCCAAAAAATTAAAAATTGAAAATTTGAATATGTACTATTATTTAAACTTTGGAGGAGCTTTGGCATAAAAAAAATTATTTAAATCGGCTGTACCGTTTTCGAGAAAATCAAAAACAAAAAAAGGACCCAGGGGGGCTACCAAAAATAACAATTTTTTGTAAAATTTTTTTCAACCATTAGCTAGTTTTAACCAAATGAAATTTTTCAAATTTTTTTTTTAAAATTCTGTGTTACAGTTTTTGAGAAAAAAAAAATATTTACAAAATTTCGAAAAAAAATCGTATGGCAGGTACCGTTATTTTTGGTCTTAAAAAAAACAGAAAAAAACGTCCGGGGGGGAAAAATTAAAACCCATATCTACCAAGTTTGAAGAAAATCGGCCGAGCCGTTTAGGCTGTAGTCGAACCGACCGACAGACAGACAGACAGACAGAATTGCGAGACCCACTTTTTTGGTCTTCGCTATCATCGTAATGTCAACTTTGATCAAAATCTCGAGTTCGATTTTTTTTACGAATGCATAACTTGCCTTATAGTACCTACATATAAGTCGCAAGTAAAAATAGTTCCAAGGGGGCTACCAAAAATAATTATTTTTTTGAATTTTTTTTTTTCAACCACTTACCTATCTAGTTTTAACTAACTGAAATTTTATGATTTTTTTTTAAATTCTATGGAACAGTTTTTGAGAAAAAAAAATATTTATAAAATTTCGGAAAAAACTTGTATGGCAGGTACCGTTATTTTTGGGCTTACAAAAAAAAAAAGAAGAAAACGTGTGGGGGGAAAATTTAAAATATTATGTATCAAGTTTAAAAAAAATATGCCTACCCGTTTAGGCTGTAGTCGAACGGACAGACAGAAAGGCAGAATTTCGAGACTCTCTTTTTTCGTCTTAGCTATCATCGTAATGTCAACTTTGATCAAAATCTCGGGTTTGATTTCTTTTACGATAACATAACTTGCCTTATAGTAGATACCTATAAGTCGCAAGTAAAAATTAATTTCTTAAATGGAAATGTAGGACGGATAAACTTGAGAGTTCCATCTTCGTGGGTTGATACTGCTTACTTTGTTTGGAAAAAGATTATATAAGATTTAAATAAATGAAAGCTAAGGGATATTTTTTTATATATTTATATATTTTTTATGTATTAAAGGAAGTTTCGTGTGCAAATTACTAAATTGATTTCTTTATTTTATTTAAATTTAATTTATATGAATTATTGCTGTAATTTATAAATAAATTACAATAAATTGAAAATTGCAGTTGAAACTTCTGCTGATATAGTTTTTTTTTTTTTAAAGTTGATGTGTTCAGATCAGTTTTGAAATAGTAGCAATAAAATAAATGACATGCTTCAGTATTTTAAATATTATAATATAATATTCTCATACATTGGTAAACCATTACTAAATTAGGTAATTAAAAAATGTATACAAAGTTTAAATACAGTAAAATAATCATATACAGTAAAACCCGCTTAAGAGAAACGGCAAAATGTCACAGTTTTGCTTTCACTTAAGCGGGTTTTTCAATTAAGCGAACCCCGCTTAAGTGAAAAATAATTTCACTTAAGCGGAGTTCGGATAAGTGAAAAAAAATTTCACTTAAGCGGATTTAAAAATTCTATTAAGCGGAGATTTAATGCTAGAAACAATATTGTTTTTATCTTTTGAACTTGCCTTGAAAAAAGTTAAATAAAACAACGATTAAATAACACAAAAATAATTTATTGAAAAACGAAAACTAGTAAATTTTTGTTCTGTTCGATTCAAATTTTTTTTTTTCACTTAAGAGAGTTTTTTTCAATGAAAAATATTAAAAATTAACTGAAAATATGTTTCAGTTATCCGGATTTTTCGCTTAAGCGGGTTTCACTTAAGCGGATTGTTTTAAGGGAAATTGGTCGGAAAATACTTGGGGATGAAAAACGTGTTTCAGGTAAGCGGGTTTTTGTCTTAAGCGGGTTTCTCTTAAGCGGGTTTTACTGTAATAAATGGGCGAACATGTTTTTTGCTGTACGCTTTTCGCGGCCCACAAAAACCGAAGGGGCATAAATTACATATTAAACGAAAGTATTTTTTGCATAGATGTGTAGAATGCCAAAATTATTTAAATATACTTAGGCCCTAGTTATAGCTATCATTGAAAACCATCATTGAAAATTTTGTTTTCACTTTTTTGGGTAGTTAAACTATGAATATTGAGAATGTTTGGTATACAAATGAAGCTAATCAATTATATATTCTACTTTTGCAAATAAAAATAAACAAATATGTTATATATTTCTCAAAAAACTACTTTTAATTTTTCAATGATGAAAATCATTTTCAATGAACAGCTAATTTTCGTTCCACCAAAGTGGAACACAATCGTTCCAATGATTTGTGTTCGATTCTCTTTCTATTCTCATGTGTCAGTTTTTTTTTCAATGATCAACTCTAACCTCAACAAGCTATTCAGTTTTCAGTTTGACTGCCAAATGAAGTGAAGTGACAAGCTATTAATTGAGCAGGCCGACTTATTTTGATCATTTATTTAAAAACTTCAATACTTAATTATTTTAATATTGTTATTGGTTCAACTATATTTTCTCTCTAAGGGGTATTACAAGTCTTCCCACCAAGTCCATTCGGAATCATTAAATTTTGGATTTTGGTATTGTGAGTATTATTAATTTTTTGTATTATTATTTTGTATTATTACTATTCTTTGAGGGTTTTTTTTATTATTTTATTGTTATTTACCTTGCTGCAGAATAAAAAAACAATCCACAACATGTCTAAGGATAATTTAACTGCTGTTTTGTACGGAGTTCAGGATTTACGCTCCAGCAAAAGAATGGTTTGGCAGCAGCTGCTGCCATTGCTCTCACATCGATATGCACTGCCTGTCGTCAGCAGATGAGTTTTCATCTAAATGGACTCATTGAAATTGCGCGCAGTTTGGATAGCTTTGAAATATCGAATGAACTTGCGATTGGGTTGCTGAAAGGAATATCATTGATACTGACGAGATTGCCGCGCGATCAACTAAAACCGGGTTTGCGTGAAATTTGTTCCTTTCAGTTGAACCCTTTGGCTCAATTAGTCGAAACTGGTAGTCTGACAGTAAAAAAAGGTGAGCGCACAGATCCGGCCTACTGGATCGATCGTGCTTGTGCAATAATCAGGCCTACAAATCCAGACATTCAGGCCGATGAAGTGCATCCCACTTTACCAATAATCACCGATGCTTGGCCATTAATTTCGAGAGTGATGGAGAAATACCAAAGTGACTTACGGATAATGGAACGAACATGTCGCCTGATTCGCTACTCAGTTCGCATGGTAGGCAAGCTGGCATCGCCACTAGTGGAACCACTCGTTAAGCAAATGGTTTGTCTCTACGTCGTACATCATCACAGCTGCTTCTTGTACCTAGGAAGTGTGTTGGTCGATGTCTTCGCCAAATCCGAAGAATGTATCGCTGGTCTGCTCGAGATGCTGCAAGCTTTTATCGAACCCACATATAAATATAGATAAAATCAGTTGAAGGTGAGAATATGGAGGCCTATTTGAAGCGAGCACTGGATGCATTGCCAAAGAAGAACAGCGGCGGTTATGTGACAGCTACACAAGAACAACTAGATGCATTTTGTAATTCAGTTTTAAAGTAAGTTTGACATTTGTTTTGCATTGAAGCAAAACTTTTTAAATATTGATGTTCTTTTTTTTTCTTTAGAGAGGAGGAAACGAAAGCCGTGACAATAGCTCTTAAAGAATTCACCAGATTATTCCGATGAAATTATATTTTAAAATTGTGAGAACAAGTTGCGTTTGATTTTATTTCATGTAGACTATTAGATTAACTAATAAATAAAATTGACATGTTTAAATGTAGTTGGAAATATTTTCTTAAGAAAGGAAGAAACAAACTCAGTAAATGTACTAACTTTAATTGTTCAGGAAATATGACAGTAAAACAGTTCAGATCAATAAGATTTCACGTAATTACTCCTACAGTTGGAAGGAGGAATTCATGTGAAAATGAATCTACGATGAAATAACTTTTTAATAGTCAATTAAAAAAGTAAGATATCATCGGCAAAGTTTGACTCTTCGTCCATTAAAACTGAATTTATTGTACCTGTGAAGCAAGAGAAAAATGCATATGATAAGAATATTAGAAAAAATTATGCTAAAAGTACCTGATCCAATGAGAATGTCTAGGAAATTCAACATGGGATGAGTAACTCGATCCACCATGAAATTTTCCTCAAAGTTTTTAACAATCTCCTTACAAAGCCTAGGAATATCATTTGGATGCGAACGCAAAAATTTAAAGAGAGCTGCAGATGAATATTTTATCTAAAAAAAAAGAAACTAAATTACGTTAAAAATGGTACTTTGAATAACAAATAGCCTTCCCTAACCAATGATTCTGTGAGTTGTCCAATACTTGCACTTAAGCCGAGAAGAACTTTTTGTGAATATTCTGGTAATTCTAATAGAGAGCAAAACATGGGGAATGTATGGTCGGCAAATAACCAAAGCATGACATCAGTATTTTGGGGGAAAATCTCTTTAAGTCGATCGTGCTGGCTTATGTATGGAATGGCTGGATCAACATTTATGAGACTGCAGAAAAGACGACCTGCCAGACCTCTTGTGCGATCAATTTTTTCAACTGCTTGCTGAACTAAACCTAAAAGAACTCGTACATAATCCGGGTTCAAAATACTTTTTGGACATGTCGTAAGCAATTGGTATAGGGCTACGAAATAAAATGAAAAAAGTTAATTTAAAAACCAATTATTATTATTTTTCATCCACACCAGCTTCTTCGGCTTTCTCGCTGCCCTTTCCAACGACTTTGTACAACTCCTCATCGAATTGCGAAAGTTGTGCAACTTCTTGCATCACCTCTTTGCGCATGAAGAATGGCGTATACAGTGGTGGGTAGTCTTTTTTGTACAGACTATGTAATGCATGCTGAATGAGTGCTTGTTCCAGGAATACAGTAGCCCCAGTAAGGAAATATCCACGTCCACCCGATACAACGGCCCCCTTTTCAGCATTCATACCATCTATCATGACAATTAGATCAACATGAGAGTATTTTTCACTGCTGTGCAGTCTCCAAATGTTCTCTCGACTTTGTTCTCCTCTTCGTCGTTGCTGACAGGCACACTTTCATGCAAGTGATTTCCCACCTCTCGCAAAGCTGAGTTTCGTCCTGCTTCGGCTTGTTGCAGCAGCTTTTCGTTTTCAGTCATATTTTCATCAATAAGAACACGAACTTTCTGAAAAACCAAAACAAAATCCATTGACTAATCTAATCCAAAACAAATATCCGACATACTAATACTTGCCTTGATTTGGTTCACAGTCAGACTTTTAAGAATGTCTCCCGTAATTGCAGTAAGGTCTTTCTTTACATTTTCGGGTACTGGCTCCTTTTCCCAACTGGTTCTTTCTTCTTCATTTTTTCACCGATTTCTTTGCTGCAGACATTTTTAACTTTGTTTAGGTTGTCTGCACGGTGTCTCCGCTGGAGCCATTCAGTGTCCTGGTTAATTACCGTCTCAACTAAAGCTACGTCCTTGAATCTTTTAGTTTGATTTTCGCGAACTTTATCGGGATTACCCCCTTGTCACTGCGAAAGATAAACTTAAAATCTCATAATAACAAATTTATTTTATATTTCAAGTGACTTATCTTTTCAATGACATATCTTTTCAATGACAGACCTTTTCAATGACAGCGAAATTAATGATTGCTATAACCGACTTGTCAAAAAATATTCCACCGTTCCACTGATTTGTGTTTCAATGATGGTTTTCAATGATAGCTATAACTGGCGCCTTACAATAAATAAAAATTGCAAAAACATGCCCGGAAAACAAAAACAATTAGAAATGTCAAATCGACTGACATAAAATGTCAAATCCAGAATATGAAATATGAAAGCATTCAGCGAAAACCCAAAACTCAAAACATTAAGGTTTGTTCACAGTGGTGTTCACATTACACAAATCCGCCAACACGACAGAAGTTGATGAACATTTTGTTGTTGTTGAATGTGAACCTCCCTAAATGAAGAAATATTATCAATATAATTATTAGGCATGTGTTTGTTTAGTATTTGAGCTCTTATAATAAAATTTTGAAATATTAAGGCTTAACTAAAATCGGCACTTTTTGCAAAAAGTGAAAAAGAATACACACATACACTGGCCACATCTGTTGCTAAAAAGAGCGTATAATTTACAACATACAATTTCAGTTCAGACATCTCGGTGATTTTCTGAAAAAATGTATTCCATGTAGTAGTGTTTTTAAAAAGTGAAAAAGTAAAAAGGTAGAACCATTTAAACCATCAAGCGTTAACTACAATTGGCAATTTTTGCAAAAAGTACAATATAAGTGAAAAAATGAAAAAGAATACACACAAACACGTGTGAGACGTGAGACGTCACGTCGTCAAAAATGCGGACGAACATGACTTACGATACAAATTTAAATCTCCATGGCTGAATGCGTTCCATGGGCTTAAACCTACCTCATTTTCGAAACACTTCCATTTATGTCATTTTTTGTTGACAATAAACGGCTGGCCGATCGATGTTATGTTTTTGAAGTTAGCTATATTTCTTTAGGCGCGTTATGAAAAAATAATGAGAGTGAAATTTAAAAAAAAAATCCACATGTTTGTAACACAAAACTCACAGGTTGACGTCACTGCAACGACATGGGTTCGAGTCCCAATAGAATGATAAATATTTTTGTATTGCCGCGGTATGAAAAAATGATGAGAGTGAAAGTTTTAGATGTAACACAAAATTCACAGGTTGACGTCACTCCGGCGACGTGGGTTCGATTCCAATATTATTGCCATAACAACAGCTGAAGGACAATGACATGAAAGGATCGAAACAAAAATTGTTGATGTGTCAAAAATGTGTATAGGTTTGAAAGTTTGTTTGCCAACTGTTTTCCTTTTGACTCCAGTTTTGAGTGCTCAGTAGGTACTTCTCATTGCATTCAACAATTTAAAAAAATCATGAATTCTCTGTCTTTTATTGAACGATAATGAATTAAATAAATAAATTGGCACTCGAATTTCGAGAGCTAGGTCGGCTAGTTAATAGAAAAAGTTTAATTATTGTCAATCAGACAGACACTGCGTGGTCCTTTTAGGGGTCCCAACCCACACTTTGAAACACACTTTCCTAAATGATCAACTGAGTTAAAAACGAAACTCACGACTCCGTGTGTGACTCATCTCTGATCACATTGCTTAATTTAGCTTAATTGATTTTAGAATCTGAAAGTAATTATGCAATGTGAGCTATATTTTAGCAACCTACCAAAAAACATAGTTAGCTAAGTCCTTAAATACGAAAGACTAACGCTATAGAATCATGTTATTCTTCCATCCGAGAGGTTCCATCAATACCAATTATTCTTTTGCTCAATTTTGGTGGCGATTATTATCATACAACTCACTTCTTGTCATCCCTATATAAATTCCATTCACCACCATTCTGGGAAGCAGGCTACTTCCTCCTGTCCCAAATCATCATGTAGATGAGACAAGAACAACTAGTGTGTAAAATCTAAAATTTGGTTTCCTAACACTGAGCCTCCACTTGAAATAAATGATTGCAAGAAATGTGCCATGTAGCCAATATTTCTTGTGAGAATGAGAGCCACTCTCTCTTGTTCAGGCATACCCAAACTGTGAAATCAAACTGTTTTCGAACTTGAATGACAGCTGGGAGCCTGGAAGCAGGAAGTGAGAATCCTTCGGTCAATTTCGTATTTTGCTTGGGGAGCGTTGATGGTGACCATAACTGGTTTTGGTTTTGCACTCACCGTCGCGTCGTTTGTTTAGTTTGTTTAGTTTTCGAATTTTCGAACAAACTTTCGAAGAGAGCGCTCGTAAGTTTAGGAGTGGTCGGGATTCGGGACCATTCCTAACTTTTAAGAGTGCTCGTAGATCTTCACTAATATTGCTTGTTGAATAGGTTTATGAGCTTTTTAAGTTATGAGCGCTCGGTGAATACCAGCCTAAAAGAATTAAACATTGAAGATAGTAAATATTTTGATTAATATTTTTAAATTAATTAGGGCATTCAGAGACTTTCCATGCTTGTGGGACTACACAATTATGTCTTGGAGCAAATGTTCTTCAAGATCGTGCAAATCTCTTTTGCTCAAAAATGGATTGACCTATAACTTGTGCTTCCTTTTGTATTCTTCCCGTTTTGTTTCTTCCAGTTTTTCCACTGCGTTGATCGCTAAAATAAAATGACGTGATTTACCTGGTGAGATCATGCCGACGAATAAATAATCACGAGATAATTTGCCCACAGAGTTAAAGAAATATAATTTTCAGATATAATGTCTGACATAATAGCAGAAATAAATATTGCTATTGGATGTGCGGCCTAACCATTGATGAATTTTTGAATTACTTATCGCGTTCTCACTGGGATAAACTTCTTTCGTTTAATAAAGCAGCGTACGGATCAATACATTTTATACCCGCACCCTGTACACAATTAATGTGCTTTTTTAATTTCATTTATGAAGAAAGCATGAGACTGTAAAGTTCTACAATTTCTTTATTCCTCCTCCATCCTAATCTGGTGGTAAGTAAGCTTTTGTTAACCGGCGAGGTAAGCTATCCGATCCGATTTGAATTTGATTGATTCTCAAGAATTACTTTTTCCATAATTAAAATAAATAGATAAATTTGGTGGTGCAACAGCTCAAAGAGAATCAGGCCCTAGTGACTTACAACTCTCAACCATTCCTGTCTGCATGTTACCAGGAATGGAGCGGACCTATAATTTTCTACCGATTCCGAACGGCTATAATGAGCAGTACTTTTTATGACAAGAGATACTATTAAAGAAATTATCAATTCCTCGCAAGAGGCAGTACAACCCTGAAAAAAAAATGATTTGCAGCGACTGAGAATCGAACCAAAGACCTTTTGCATGACAGTCCAACGCACTAACCATTTTACCAAAGGGTACTACTTTTCTCGTCTCTTTATTGAATTCCACGGACTTTCAATAATTGTAAGTGCCCGATAGCCCCAACATGTAGTAGTATTTTTGCCGTACATTTTAGTCATGTAAGAATTTTGTTCTTCGAATTAAGATTTGTGTTGTAGCTTCTATTAATTTCTCTCATCGGGAAATCTCAGCCCGATATTATAGTTATTAAACCAGCTTTGGGACTTCAATTTATTTTTAAACGCGATTATATCTGTTGTAGTTGTAGCAGGCTTAAATCCAGCTTGTAATTACTTCGTCAGTCCAAGAACTATGTCGTCTTTAAAGTATAGATGTAAATATTTTATAAGTTTCGTTAAAAAACTTATCCCACAATAGGTTTCGGGTTTATCGGGCATCTTTTTTTGTAGATTAGTTGAATCGAAGATTCCTTTAGCTTCTGCGGAATACTTAATGTATCAGTAATATTGTAAAACGACAAATTAAGCTTATTTATCAACTCTGTAGTCTCATATTTGTAAGTCTCTGCGGGAATTCCATCAGACCCAGAGCAGCCTCTCCATCCTTTAAGCTGTTTAAACCACTTAACATTTCTGCATTAGTTATACAACCATGAAAATTCTATATGTTTAAAGTGAAATAGCGCATTAAATTAATTAGAAATCATATATCTAACCAAACTCGGGTTCCTATAAATGAAGCCAGCCAGGATGATGTGCTTAACTGACAGAAGTTTAAAGCCACATAAAATTATTGTTCGTATTCGCACAGTAGACGTACAATATGAGACCATGGTTCAAGAAAAATATTAATATTAAATTTTAACCCTATGCTAAATTCTGAGATCATAATTTTCACCTACTAGGGTTTTACTTAGCCCCAAAATATCTGGCCCTTACCTACCTAACATAGTGAATGTGGGCAGAAAATTCTTTCTAAAATGACGAATGCCATAACCAAAATTGCACCTTATCAATATAACAGATAGGGAATTAATAAAAAATAAGTACACTGAAACGAAGCGTTACAAGATCTATGTACATACCCATAATATCATTGCCGAGCGAAACGCTACAACACGTATGTACATACCCTTGATCATATTATCGAGCGAAATGCTACGACACCTGCTTACCGCCTTATTAAAAGTTAACATTCAGTCATTTTATCATTACTTACTTGGAATTCCATACAATTTTGTATCTTATCTTCTCAATTCACAGCGACTTAGCCGCAGATTTGATAAGTGTAAGTTAAGAAAATGACTCGTCTAAGTGTTGTGATGCGCTCTGAAGAAAACACGAAACTTAAGTAGGAAGGTCTTTAAAACCTTATACAAAAACTTTATTGAAAACCACTCTTAAATTCATATAACAACTAAAACATTCTAGACTTCAATTAATTTATACCTTGTATTGTGTATCTGGTAAACATGCATCGGTTATTCTCCTTGTATTGTGCTCCTGTCGGTTTACTTTAGAAAGCTCTATTCTGGCATCTGGTTCCTCATTAACTGGTATTCGGTATCCGGTTACACTTGTACAAGTACGGACTATGCTTACAAGATAAGCAGGTTTGAGGCCCCTGGTGGCACTAGATCAGCAGGTTCAAGGCCCCTGGTGGCACAAGATCAGCAGGCTTAAGACCCCTGGTGGCACTAGATCAGCAGATTAAGGGCCCCTGGTGGCACTAGATCAGCAGGTTCAAGGCCCCTGGTGGCACAAGATCAGCAGGCTTATGACCCCTGGTTGCACTAGATCAGCAGATTTAAGGCCCCTGGTGGCACTAGATCAGCAGGTTCAAGGCCCCTGGTGGCACTAGATCAGCAGGTTCAAGGCCCCTGGTGGCACAAAATCAGCAGGCTTATGACCCCTGGTGGCACTAGATCAGCAGATTTAAGGCCCCTGGTGGCACTAGATCAGCAGGTTCAAGGCTCCTGGTGGCACAAGATAAGCAGGCTTATGACCACTGGTGGCACTAGATCAGCAGGTTTAAGGCCCTTGGTGGCACTAGATCAGAAGGTTCAAGGCCCCTGGTGGCACTAGATCAGCAGGTTCAAGGCCCCTGGTGGCACAAGATCAGCAGGCTTATGACCCCTGGTGGCACTAGATCAGCAGATTAAGGGCCCCTGGTGGCACTAGATCAGCAGGTTCAAGGCCCCTGGTGTCACAAGATCAGCAGGCTTATGACCCCTGGTGACACTAGATCAGCAGATTCAAGGCCCCTAGTGGCACAAGATAAGCAGGCTTATGACCACTGGTGGCACTAAATCAGCAGGTTTAAGGCCCTTGGTGGCACTAGATCAGAAGGTTCAAGGCCCCTGGTGGCACTAGATCAGCAGGTTCAAGGCCCCTGGTGGCACAAGATCAGCAGGCTTATGACCCCTGGTGGCACTAGCTCAGCAGATTAAGGGCCCCTGCTGGCACTAGATCAGCAGGTTCAAGGCCCCTGGTGGCATTAGATCAGCAGGTTCAAGGCCCCTGGTTGCACTAGATCAGGAGGTTTATGTCCCCTGGTGGCATTGGATCAAAAGGTACGAGGCTCCTGGTGGCACAAGATCAGCAGGTTTAAGGCCCCTGGTGGCACTAGATCAGCAGGTTCAAGCCCCTGCTGGTGGCAAAAGATCAATGCATATACCCCGACAGATCAGCAGATACAAAAGCCCCTGTTGGTAATAAGGACGTTTATTCTTCGAACCAAACTGAGGAACGAAATAGCTGGACAATTTCAGTTGCCTTGTAAGCTAAAATCAAGCTCGTCAGCTTCGACCGGTGCAAACAAGTGACTTTCCTGTTTCCTTCATAAAAGTAGGTCCTCTTGTTATATTTTCTGTATAAACTGCGTGTGAACTATATACGGGTCGAACGCAAATTACCAAATGTGTTCACTCGGCTGTGACGTCATGATCTTATATTGACTGTGTTATTTTAAGCTTTTGAATATTGTATTATACGAAATAATATGTTACTCATCTTAAGAGAAAAAAAGAAATACTGTAACCTACATTATATGAAATACCGTGTTAGAAATGAAAACTAAGAAATAAATTAATTGAGAATTCAGTAGTAGGTATAAATAAAAGCTATTGCATTCGCTGTTTAGACGCTCCAAGTCCAAGTTTTGTTGCTTCTTTGCGAAGAATTCTGGCCACCGACGAGTTTACCTCAGCTTCGAAGAAAAAGCATCACAATACTCAGTACAAAAACATTAATAACTGACAATTTGAGCGTTTTAAAAGATACTGTCGATACTGAAGATGTATCTTTACAGAGATACAGAATGAAATTTTTAACAAAGTCACGTAAATATATAGGTCATACGAGTAGATTCTTAATTGTTCATCGGTATAAATTTATGATTATTTATAAAATACTTGTATGCCATACGCACATTATGGTTTGTTGCCCTTGCTTTTTTTCCTGGATTAATCACCTCGGTGGAGGCAAGGGTGTACGACAAATAAAAATTTCCCAAAAATATTTGTATTTTATTTGTTTTTTTTTTTTTATTAACATATGATGTATACATACTTATATTTGTTTATGATAATAAATACAATATATTAAATACGTGGCTGTACATACATACATATTATTTGTTTTTTTTTTCTAATTTTAAATACACGTACTTTGTGCAAATGTTTTTCATAAAAATTAATGAGTTTTTTTTTTTTTTAATTTTCAGACTTTGAACTACGAAAACAAAAGGTAAATATACTATTAATCTTATTTCTTTTTCGAAAACAAACATATTTTCGTTTTATTGTAATTTTGTGTTCAGGTTATATTTTCCTTGTCAAAAAATTAACAAAGGAATTCGAATTATTTACTTTCCTAAATATTTGAGAGATTTTGATGGGTTTTATTTTTCTCATAGTCCTGAGATTTATCAAGAATATCTCAGAATAATAAACTGTATGTACGAGTATGAATGCATGTTTATGATGTATCTAATATAATGTAGAATATTTCTATGGATGTTTAATTAGCTTGTGTCGAATTTTTGACATTTGTATGTCCTGTAAAAAATGTATCTTATTTTAGTTATAACATTAATAAAGAGTTACTTATGAAGACAAAATGTCTGTTTAATAAATATTTTCATATATAAAACAAAGTTGGGTTTGTTCGAACACTCTTATAACTCGAGAACGGCTGGACCGATTTTCATGGTTTTTGATAAGTTGTATTTGTCTCCGTCCCAAATATCAGAATAACTATTAAAAACATTGGAAAATTGAGAAAAAAAAAATAAAAATATCCACAATATTCTGATAATGGCGTATATTAGATTTTAAAAATGTAGAATTATGTCAGTAATGGAAAGGATTGTCACACATATTGGTTATCAAATATTTATGTTGCGTTCAGAAATTTTTGTGTAAACTAAGAAAAATATATCATGCTACTAAAATATACAAGAAATGACAAATGACTTAATTAAACAAAAAAAAAAACTCTCTCACTGAATCATTCCAGGTTATTCCGTCAATCCAGTCCGAGTCAGTATATTATATAAATTTTTGCGTCGCGAAAGTGTAATTTATTTAATTAATGTTGTTTGTGATTTTGTTTTTGATGTGTCAGTATTATTGTTAAAAATTCTGCAACCAAGAAGCTCTAATCTTTTCGAACGGAGGCGTAATTTACACAATTTTAAAAAAATTTAAACTGGCATTCCAATTTTTACTTGCGACTTATAGGTACTATAAGGCAAATTATGCATTCGGAAAAAAAATCGATCTCGAGATTTTGATCAAAGTTGACATTACGATAATAGCGAAGACCGAAAAAGTGGGTCTCGCAATTCTGTCTGTCTGTCTGTCAGTTCGACTACAGCTAAACGGCTCGGCCGATTTTCTTTAAACTTGGTAGATATGGGTTTTATTTTTTTTCCCCTGGATGTTTTTTGATTTGATTTTTTAAGACCAAAAATAACGGTACCTGCCATACGATTTTTTTTCGAAATTATGTAAATATATTTTTTCTTAAAAGCTGACCTATAGATTTAAAAAAAAAAAAACAAATTCATAAAATTTCATTTAGTTAAACCTAGGTACTGAATGAAAAAAAATTCCAAAAAATTATTATTTTTGGTACCCCCCTTGGAACCATTTTGTTCGTTTTTGATTTTCTCAAAAACGGTTCGAACGGTTTTGATCATTTTTCTTATATTAAGGCTCCCCAGCAGTTTAAATATTATTGTCTATTCAAAAAAAAAATGTTTTGGATTTTTTAAAAAAAATTTCAAATTGTTTTTTTTTTGAAAACTCTATATTTCGAAAACCTCATGCTCGATTTCTGCAAAACTTGATAAATAAAAGTTTCTTAAAATAATCTACAAGATATGAGAAAAAAAAATTATTTTACCTAAAAATAACGGTACCCTCCATACAAATGTTAAAAAATGGTTTTCGAAAATCATATTTTTCTCGAAAACGGTTCCGAGAATTTTGGTTAAATTTTTAATCTTTCGATTAATTTTTAAGATCTATAATTTAATACAAAAAATTTTGAAAACAAGACATTACTGACTGTACCTACCATAAAACGATTTTTTAAAACTTTGAATTTCTCATTATCTACATAACGGATTTTAATGAAATTTTTTATAGAGATGCTTCTAAGAACTTTAAGAAAAATTGCATTTCAAAACTTAAAAAAAAAATATTTTTTGAATTTTGAAAAAAAAAATCATTTTTTTTTGGAAAATTAACTATATCAAAAATGGGTCAATATTTTTTTTTGCAAATTTAATTTTCATTCGTACAGTAATAAAAACCTAAAGTTGACGCGCCAAGTTTTTTTTTTAAATATTTTATATATAAAACCTTATTTTATTAAGAAACCACTACAACGACTTATAATTTTTGTACTTGCATAAATTCATATTTGCATAGCATTCTGTTTTTGTCTCTTACTACTAAAAGAATTTAAAAAATTATGTAAATTTTATCCTTATGAGCAGTTTTTTCTAATAACATTCGTTTTTAAAATTCCTAGTCTATTACATAGGAGGAAGTTCAGTCGCACGAACTGTTGCGCATTTTATTTTTCTTATAACTGTTTTAAAAAATTTATATACACCATTTGCAGATCTATTTAAAAAGACTAGCCGACCCAGCTCTCGAAATTCGAGTGCCAATTTATTTATTATTTCTTATTTATTATTTATATTATTGGCAGTGTTTTCAAGCAAATTTATTAAATTAAATTTTATTTTATGTAATATGCAAAGTGTTCGAAAGTGCAAAAACAAAAATGACCCACAGTGTGTACATGCGTGTCTCAAGTAACTCCGTAACTGTGGCTTTCCAACCATATAAAATTTATCGAAATCGGTTAAATACTTTTGGAGAAAAGTGTACCACAAAAAACATGTTTGCCGTTTTATTATATGATTTAAATAAATTCAACCAAAACGCAAATTTATTTTACTTATTAGGCTTGAGGTTGGGTTTTATATATTTTAATTTAGGTTAAATTGATTTTTAATTTTGATAAAAAAAATTTCCGATTGGTACAAGCTTATTTTTTCTAAATTACTCCTGCGATTTAAAATTTTTGTGCTTGCATAAGTTCATATTTTTATACAAAGTCACATGTCATTCACGAACCTTCAAAAAATTTATAATTTATGTTTATAAGATTAATTTTTTTATTTAGAACACTTGTACTTTTTTTTTTAATTTTAAGTCTCTAAAACATAAGAATAGGTTCGTTTGACTCAGTTGTGCAATTTATTTTGTATTGTATTTGTATTATTTTGCATGGCAGAAGGTCTTGGAATCGATTCCTGAACGAACCCCAAAACATCGTGACCGATTTTGATGAAATTTTCGGGAAATCTTAAGATTAGCCCAGTCAACGGATCAACTGAATTTTTGTTTGCTTTTTTTTGCACAAAAGAAACATAATTTTGCATTTGGCGTAATTAATTGTATTTTTTTTTAGCTAGCTGGGGCGTAGCAAGGGTATTGATATCAGCTAAACTTAGCCACGATCATTCAGCCAGAAGTTATCTGGCTTGTACGGGAAGCACTTATTATCAAGTGTTTTCCGTGCAAAGCCGGGACACATCGCTAGTATGTATAAAACAGGGTACGGCACGGAAACCGAAAGGATTTTAAATCATAACAGCGCCACCTGTAGGCAACGCAGGAAAACGAGCTTGCTCGCGTTCGAAGGAAGAAGAAAGAGCAAGTTTTTTAAACTAATAACGAACAAACATGGGTGAGCGGACAGTTCAGCAGCGCGCGTTCGCGGTAGAAGTGTTTTTTAGAAACAATGAGTCTTATCTTAAAAATAGAATGCAGTTCGTGAAAGTTCAAAACAGCTTCATCATCATCATCATCATCGGCTCGACAACCGGGTTCCGGTCCTGGCCTCTTTCAACAAGTCTCTCCACCTATCCCGGTCTCTAGCCGACGCCATCCAGTTGCGCACCCCAAGGCTTCGGGCGTCCTGGTCTACGCCATCTCTCCAGCGCAAGCATGGTCTACCACGCTGTCGTCTACCATAGAATGTACCACAAAGAACTTTCCGAGCAGGTTCCTCTTCGCTCATGCGAGCTAGGTGCCCTGCCCACCGGAGTCTACCGAGCTTAATTTTTGTCACGATATCTGCTTCTAGGTAGATTGCGTACAATTCATGATTGTACCGTCTCCGGAATCGTCCTTCCTCACATATGGGGCCAACAATTCTCCTTAAGACTTTTCTCTCGAACGCAGCTAAGAGGTCGGAGTGCCTTTTGCTAAGCACCCAAGTCTCGGATCCATATGTGAGTACTGGCAGGACCATGGTCCTGTACAGCAGCAGTTTTGAAGTTATGGTGAGATTTCTGGATTTGAAGAGCTTTGACAGACTATAGTAGGCTCTGTTGGATTTGAGAAGCCGCCCGCGTATTTCTTCTTCTATGTTGTTATCGGCTGCTACTATTGACCCAAGGTATTTAAAGGATTGCACCACTTCAAATTCGTGCTCCGCTACCTTGATTGTTTGACCAACTGTTCCTCTCGCATTCGACGCCACCATGTACTTTGTTTTACCTTCACTAATGTGCAGCCCCAGATTTTGTGCCGCCTGCTCGATCTGGATGAAGGAATCGTGTACAGCTTGTTCGGTTCTTCCGATGATGTCAATGTCGTCTGCGTAAGCCAGTAACTGGCTGGACCTGTTGACGATGGTCCCTCTTGTTGCCGTGCCAGAGTCACGGATTGCTTTCTCCAACGCCAGGTTGAAGAGGAGGCAGGCCAAACCGTCCCCTTGTCGGAGTCCATTAAAGATGTTGACTGGTCTGGATAGCAATCCGGCTATTTTTACTTGGCTTGTTACGTTGGTCATGGTCAACCTACATAGTCGTGTCAATTTATTTGGGATGCCGAATTCTCTCATGGCTTTGTAAAGTTCTACCCTGGCTATGCTATCATAGGCGGCCTTAAAGTCTATAAACAGATGGTATGTTGGGATGTTAAATTCTAGACATTTTTCCATCGCCTGACTAAGGGTAAAGATCTGATCAGTTGTTGATTTGCCTGGAATGAAACCACACTGATATTGCCCGATGACGGTTTTAGTGTATGGGGTTATCCGGTCTTGTAGGATAGAGGAGAGTATCTTATAGGCGGTACTCAACAACGTGATACCTCTATAATTGCTGCACGTTGTGACATCTCCCTTCTTATGTATGGGGCATATTAAACCTTTTCGCCAGTCTTCTGGCATTTCTTCCTGCTCCCATACCTGTACTATAATATCATGAATTGCTTGACGTAAGGCTGGCCCGCCGTAATGGAATAATTCGCCTGGTATGCCATCGACTCCCGGGGCTTTGTTCTGTTTAAGCCGGCCTATAGCCTTCTCAACCTCTTCTATGCTTGGTGGCGGCAACATAGGGTATTCTTCTTGAAGTAGTGGAGCCTCCACTTCTGCAGTGAGCTGACCATTTAGCAATTCATTAAAGTACACTTCCCATCGCTCCAGTATGCTTTCAGGATCGGTGATCAGATTTCCCTCTCCGTCCTTGCAGTATGTGCAGCGTGGTGTGTACTGCGTCATGTTTCGGACGGATTGGTAGAACTTCCGCGCCTGGTGCGGACCTCGCTCTCGGCTGTTTTCTATTTCACAGATTAGGTTCTTCTTCAAAACAGCTTCAGTTACCCTAAAATTAGTCACTTAGAAGTCCCACAAGGTTCTGTACTTGGACCAGTTTTATTTCTAATTTACATAAATTCTCTTTTCTCACTTCCAATAATTGGGAGAATCAAAGCCTTTGCAGATGACCTTGGAATTGCCTATTGTTCATCTAGTCCTTTAAATCAAATATAGCAAATAAATCATGATGTTCATCTGCTTAGATGTTGGTTTGCGAAACATGAGCTTATAGTTAGCAACAAAACTAAACTTATGTTCTTTAGTCTTACTCGTAAAATATCGCCCGACATTCTCATTGTTTTCCATTCACATGAATGTACTAATTATCAAGTTTGTAGTAAAAACTACTTTACAATCGAAAGTGTAGAAGAATTTAAATATCTTGGTATTACTTTTGACCAAAATTTAAGTTGGACCAAACACATATCGCTTATAAAGAACTATCTGTTTTCATCTAATCGCAATTTTTATCATTTGAGGAATCATTGCTCCTTGTTGAAGATGATCTACTATGGAATTTTCCATTCAAAATTGGAATATGGTATTTGCTGCTGGGTCGGAGCATATGTGAATCATCTTAAACCGCTTACTGTCTTACAAAAATCAGCGATTCGAAATATTTGTAAAACTCATCGACTAGCTATAGCTAACTCAATGCAATTATTTAGATACCTGCAAGTCCTACCTGTTCGTTATTCTTTTTATTTTAAAGTTCTGAAAGATTTTTTTAAAAGATCAGGTTATTTGCAAAGTCCAATTTCGGACTTAAGAAATCTTCGTAGTAATTCTGCTTATTTGGTCAATATTCCCTCTTTTCGCACCACTAGTTACAGAAACTCTTACCCAATTATTTCTTGTAAACTGTTTAATACACTACCGGTTAATATTCGTAAGATAAGAAATCTGAATGTCTTTTTGAAAGAATTAAAAGTGTTAATGTTTTGATTTAGGGCGTAAAAAACCTGTATTCTCTGAAAAAACACTGCAGACATGGGTGAAAAATTTTCGCGAAACTGGGTCGGTTTGTAAAAAAAGCCCCCGGGTCCGTCAACAGTGATAAGGACCCCGCAAAACATCGCGCGTGTCCACACTGCCGTTCAAGCCAGTCCGAGGCGCTCCGCTTGCATGCACGCCAAGAATTTAAATTTATCCGATCGTACCGTACGCCGAATACTTCATTCTGACTTAAATTTCCATCCGTACAAAATTTTGTATACTCAACAGCTCCAATCCACTGATTATGACGCAAAAATCGCGTTCAGTGAAGTGATGTTACCCGATCTCTCCGTCTGCGATTTTTTCTGTGGGGCTACTTAAAATCAAAAGTATACGAAAATAAACCTCGAGACCTAGAAGCCCTAAAAACTGAAATTCGATGTCATTCCTCTGCAATTCCGACCACTATGTTGACTAAAGTGTACGATAATTTTATATCTTTAAAACTAAAAAGCTTTCAACTTAAGTAAGTATATCAAAAAAATTTCTCTTTTTTCTTCTTTCGAACGCGACCAAGACCGTTTCCCTACGTTGCCTACAGGTGGTGCTGTTACGATTTAAAATCCTTTCGGTTTCCGTGCCGCACCCTGTATAATATATTATTAAAATTTTTTGGGTAATTTTTTTTAAAAAAGTAGATAACTTTTAAAAATTTTCGGAATTCTTCTTAAGTGGGTGGATGGAAAGAAAAATAATAACAAATGTGTTATTTAAGAAATGACAGAACAATTACGTTGAATATTTATTATTCTTACAAAATGACAGACCGCTACATCTGAGTATTTAAGACCAATAATTCTCTTTGCTATTCATATTATTATTTTCTTTTATTTTTGAAACGTTTTACCTTGAATATTCAATTTGTTTAAATTGGTATGCCAATCAAAGAACCATATTTTCTGTGAGAGTAAACAATTTAAAAATTTGCAGAATCAACACGATTTTGCGAAAACAAGACGAAATCTTAAATATTTCATTTTTATGCTGATATAATTGTCAAAATGTTAATAGTTTCGTTTTTGTAAGAATTATCTTACCTACTAATTTAAAGAGACAAATAAACATATTAAACGGAAAACATTTACAGAGGAAAAATAAAATGCTCGACTGGATCGTACGAACTTGCTCTTCTTTAAACAATATGGAACTTATTAAGGAAATAAATTCAAAAGTATTCATTATTTCTAGTTTGAAATTTAAAAATAATGCAGTGTGTTTTCCTTAACAGACTAGTTTTTCTATGAATACCAAATTTTGAAAACAGATTTCAAAACAAAATACTATTTAAACTTTTAAGAGGCTTTGGAATAAAAAATGGATCAAAATTTGGTTGACAGTTTTTGAGAAAATTGAAAATTAAAAAAATGTCCATTATCTGCTTTTAGTTAATAAAAATTTTGTCGAACAGTTTTTGAGAAAAACAATATTTTCTAAAATTTGGAAAAAAATGTATGGCAGTTACCGTTATTTTTGGCCTTAAAAAAAAAAAAAAGGAGTAGGCGGACAAAATTAAAAGTGATATCTACCAATTTTAAGGAAAATCGACCTAGCCGTTTCAGCTTTAATCCAACAGACACAGTTAATCGACCCGTCCGCTGTGTGACACGAAGAGCCGTGTTGCTGGAACTACAAGTTCAGTTTGGGCCATAAGAAATTGGCATTGGCACACCAAATGGTAACTTTTGCAGGACGCATTGTCCCCTGGTGTACCTCATGTGGTTTGGTGTCGTCCCATATACGGCAATCTTGCTTATTACAACAGCCATTCATCCAAAAATGCGCCTCGTCGCTAAATATGCTTTTTCGGACAAATTTGGGGTTCTCTTCCAAATGCTCCGAAACCCAATCAGCGAACAAACGGCATTGTATATGGTCAATGGTCATTAACTTTGAGCACATAGAATCTAGGTCCTACATTATGTATCTTGTGTAGATGTATGCCCAAGTTCCCACGCAAAATTTACCAAACTGAAGTCTGCGAAAGTCCGAAAGGCGAGGAATCGACAAACTTTGATCTGCTGTACATTTCACGGACCGCGGCGATGTTCGCGGCCAATCATATGAATATTGGCTGACTGAATACGAAACCAGTCGTTTCAAACTTAGTCACCAAACGTTAAAAAAACACGACTATGAAAGGCCACAACATCGGCCAAAAAATGGACGCAAAGCGCCCAACATTTGCACTAACGAACACTCATTTTGATTATAAAATTTTATCATTGTGGACATGCTGTTCAATCGTGTTAAGGTGCGTGTCCATTTGAGAGTTCTTTCGCTAGTAAACTCTCGAGAGTTGCTCTCGGGTGCCTGTCCATTTGAGAGTAATTTTTTTGAGATTTTACTATCGCGAGTTTACTAGTTAAGTTTTGGGAGATGATTTTCTGAGAGTACTTTCATAACCGTGTCCACTTGATATATTTTTGCAAAACTATAGTTTTGCCCGAACAAATAGAAACTCACGATGTACTGAATGGAAGCTGGCGTTTACACAACAATTTCGAAAACTCATTTTCCGATCTTCAAAATGGAATAAGGCACAACTATAACACTTCTTAAAAGGATTTCAGGGATGAATTCAAAAATTACTTTATGAGCCCATAAGGTGAAGTTCCTTGGCAGTACAGGCACATCACAGAAAATAATTAAGAAATCAAATACGTACCAGATTTGACTTAGTTGAAGCAGCCATTAAAAATGGAATAAAAACCTGCAAACCCCGAAAATATGGCCACCTAGTGCTATACTTCATCAGTTCCGGCTCCACTTTTCGTTTTTTATTTTTTTTTTTAAATCTTGTGACATCCGTTAATATTTTCATGATTATTAACTAAATGTACATAATAGATTCAATATGATTGACAAAAATTATTTTCTTTACCTGGTTTCGCAAATTATGAAGCTTTCTCTTGATTTTATTTTCATAAGTTCGTTTGTCCCCTTCTGTTCAATGTTTTTACATGTCAACTCTCGGACAGCTAATCGCAAAATACGAACTGTGTTGGAATTCTGCGAGCTCGTCTCCGATAGTAATAAAAAAGTGTGTCCACTTGCGAGTAACTCTCAAAAAATTCGTATGTCGAGAGTGAAAAGTCAACTCTCCGCTAGCTTCTCTCAAGGCTGTGTACACTTGAGAGTTTACTCTCAAGAGTGGTCTGATAGCTACTCTCAGTGTTTTTGCTCTCAAATGGACACGCACCTTTACATGCGATGGTAAATTGGCATCAGTTACTGATTTGGCCATAACAACATGGCCATCAAAATCTACCTGTTGCAATTGGAAAACCCTTTATGTATCGCTATAGTTAAAAGGTAAAATAGCTATAGGCCTGTATTCACTTTTGCTCCTTTTTCTTTCCAATTATATTCTTGAACCGATTTATTTCAATTTCATCTCGTTGGGGAGAAAAGGTGTTTAAGCAAAAAATATAAGGCTGGCAATTTTGGAGATTTGTTGTCATAGGTTGAATTTTCTGAAAATTTTGCCACTCAGAGATTTGGACGAATGACAAGAAATGTTTAAATTCTTCAGCTGAATATTTTTACTTCGCACTATTTCTCTTCGATTAATAAAAATTTAATTAAATGGGTCTTAAAAAACGAGATAAAATATGGAGGTAAGCTTTCAAAAAATAAAAAAATAACAATATACTATTTTCTTCTTGTTAATTGTTTTGGCTAACTAAAAATAACGTACAGAATGTAAGCTACAAGTTTGAATATGTTGACAGTGCAAACAATAACATATCACACTTACAATTAGCTCATATATCACGAGTATTCTTGTGAGTGTAAAAATTAACTTAATATAGTAGATTAATACCTTTTTTAAAGTACTTAGCATGTTGTTTAATTTTAATACCTTCATCTTGACCCAGAGATTTCACTATGGGCCTTACCAACAATCAAATTAAGAGACGACTTTAATATTTTAGTGAAATGAACCATTTTGTAATGAGCTCTATATGGTTAGCCATACATGTTATGAACTTAATATTTAAGTGGACTCTAAATTATGAACCATTTATTGAACGGAACCTAAAAAATAAAATGTAGCATGTATGGCCAGTTATATAGAGCCCATTAAATAATGGTTCATTTCGCTCAAATATTAAAGTCGTCTCTTAATTTGATTGTTGGTAAGGCCCTATATGTATTATATATTTTTCAATTAAATCGACTAAATTGTTTCAACTTCTGTTTTACCTGTCTGGGGTCACATACAGGTCAGCTTATTGACAATAATTAAATCGTTTTATATTTTATTCGTTGTTCGTTCTTCTCTCAACAACGAACAACGAAGAAGCATTCACATTAATTCGGTTTTGTTTTTAGTTCGTTCTTAACAACAAAATGGAAAACAACACATTGTTGGCAGTAGCGGCACTATTAATTGTTCAAAAAATAAGAAGATCCTGTTGGCGAAGGGTTGGTTGCTGAAAAGAAAACATTTATCACACACAAACATAATAGAAGAGTTAAGACTTAAGCCAGACGATTTCCGGAATTATTTGCGAATGCCCGAAGAAACACACGTTAAGCTTCTTGGTTTGGTGAAAGCTTTTGTATAAGTCAATAAACTCCTCAATTACTTCTTTTGATAAATTTCTTGAATCAGACATTTTTTAATCAATGCAATATCAATATGAACGTACACGATGAAAGTATTTAAAAAAATGATTATAAAGAACATGTGATAGGTGTATTTTTTTTTTTTTTTCAATTCTCCTCATTGTTTTTGTTCGTCGGCTACTATGAACTGAATAGACTAAGAGCCCACAGCAATTTTTGGGTGTGATTGATAACAAAAAATAATTAGCATAATTAGATAGGCCTTTTATAGGTATTTACAAATTTGAAAGTCTTGCATACTCTAGTGGGAGTGCATAATAATAGTGCATCAAGTATGCAGTTCTTTCCAAGTCCAAATAATTGTGATAACAACTTTGCCAAAATGTAGAGTTAAGCCCCCTGATTGAAAATATCGAGGTGCAAGACGTTTTACAGACAGCCTTCTGCCTGCCAGATGCGATAAGAATAGGCTACTTCTTGCACTAAGAAGGCCAACTTCAAAACGTCTTGTACCTCGATATTTGCAATGAGGGCACTTAGTTGGTCATTTTGAAGTTATGGCAAATTTTGTATCCCAATTTTTTAGAAAGGAAAGAACTGCATACTTGATGCACTATTGTGCCCACTAGAGTATGCAAGACGTTCACATTCATAAATAACTATAAAAGGCCTATCTAATTATGCTAATTATTTTTGGTTATCAATCACACCCAAAAATTGCTGTGGGCTCTCGGTCTAGAAGGATAATTAAAAATATAGTGATAGTTGTACAAGTTAACACGATCACCTAACATCCGCCGAGCCACACATCGTCATCAACAACGAACCATGCTGACACAGCTGATTCTATAAACGAAACAGACCAATGTCAAGAACCGACGACGAGAAGGATGAAATGCGATATCTTGCACAAGCCGCAAGATATCCAAAGCATTGCAGGTTTGAGGGTTCTAGATATTAAGTTAGCGATAAGTTTGTTAGTCTTTTACGAGTCTCAATAAAGTAATAATAATAAAACTGAATTCTAACGAATTTCATTACTACCGAATTCTAACGAATCTCATTACTTACATATATATAAATATATACATATATAAAAAAAAATTATAAATGTCCCTACAAGTTGCACGCTACTGCCAAACATTGTTTATTTAAACAGTTTTCATATTTAAACACACGTTGCCGGGGTAACAACGAACAACGAATATGGAAATTTCCGAGCTCCTTTGAATTTGTACGTTCTTCATTCGTTGTTAGTTCGTTGTTCGTTTTTATCATTTACATTCTCGTTGCTCCGTGTACGTACAACAACGTACACAGACGACAAGAACGAAAGTCTAAATGAAGCTTAATTGTTATTTTTTTTTTTTTACTTTCAATGATATATGAATTCTCTATACATATGTATACAGGGTGATTGGCATAAGGTGTGACAAAAAGCTAGGGCGTGTAGGTTGGACTTAGACAAGAAAAAAATCGTATGGGAGGGGGGGGTCTATTTCCCCCCGTTTAGGCGGGAGGGGCAATTTAAGAAAAAAATCACTTAAAACAGAAAAAAAATTATTAAAAAATAACGGTGATACCTACAGAGTAATAGTATAGCATTTTGAAAAGCCAGAAATACATTCTTTAATCTTGTTTTTAAATAAAGTTGTTCGAGTGAATAGTTTTTGAAAAATTAATTTTCAAAATCAAAATTTTGAAAAAAAAATGAAAATTTTTTTTTTTAAACAAATTTTTTTCAAAATTTCACGTAATTAAGTATTATTTTTTTATTCAATATTCAATGCTCATATTAATTTTTGATCAAACACAAAAAACCGGATGTCAAAATGTTTTGTAGTTTTTGAGAAAATCAAAAATAAGAAAAACTACTTTTGTTCTAAGAAAAGCCTTTTATTTTAGTTTTTATACGTTTTTGGATTCTTAGGTGAATACGATTGAAAGGATTAACTTTCTTTTTACTATTTTTTTAATTATCGTCTTATAAACATACAATAAAGTGACAAAGTACTGGATTAACCATATTTCACACATTTTTTTCATTGAGAACACCTGCCTGAGAGCATTGGGTTAATATTGACCTGCGAATGTTTTTTAAGTAATGCAACGTTACACGCCCTAACTAGTGACAGAAAAGTGCAAATGCGAAATAAGAACAAGAATGTTCCTGAATCTTGAAATCAATTAAAATAAGAAATACATGCATATTTAGATAAAATACATAATTATTGTTTATTTAAATTTTTAACAATTTTTTAACTAAAGCTTATTACAAAAAATTATTTGAAAAACATTCGCAGGTTAATATTAATCCAATGCTCTCACGCAGGTGTTCTCAATGAAAAAATGTGTTAATCCAGTACTTTGTCACTTTATTGTATGCTTATAAGACTGATAATAAAAATTTTTTTAAAAAAAGTTAATCCCTTCTTTCGTAAATGCACCTACGCCAAGCCGACCCCACCATAATAAAAAAGTGGCAGGTCAATTTTAAACCAATGCTCTCACGCAGGTGTTCTCAATGAAAAAATGTGTGAAATATGGTTAATCCAGTACTTTGTCACATTATTGTATGTTTATAAGACGATAATTAAAAAAATAGTAAAAAGAAAGTTAATCCTTTCAATCGTAAATTCACCTAAGAATCCAAAAACGTATAAAAACTAAAATAAAAGGCTTTTCTTAGAACAAAAGTAATTTTTCTTATTTTTGATTTTCTCAAAAACTACAAAACATTTTGACATCCGGTTTTTTGTGTTTGATCAAAAATTAATATGAGCATTGAATATTGAATAAAAAAATAATACTTAATTACGTAAAATTTTGAAAAAAATTTGTTTAAAAAAAAAAAATTTCATTTTTTTTTCAAAATTTTGATTTTGAAAATTAATTTTTCAAAAACTATTCACTCGAACAACTTTATTTAAAAACAAGATTAAAGAATGTATTTCTGGCTTTTCAAAATGCTATACTATTACTCTGTAGGTATCACCGTTATTTTTTAATAATTTTTTTTCTGTTTTAAGTGATTTTTTTCTTAAATTGCCCCTCCCGCCTAAACGGGGGGAAATAGACCCCCCCATCCCATACGATTTTTTTCTTGTCTAAGTCCAACCTACACGCCCTAGCTTTTTGTCACACCTTATGCCAATCACCCTGTATATAGAGTATATATTTTTATGTACTTCGATCAAACTATTTTGAAAGCTATTCAAAAGGACATTTATAATGTTTAATGGCAAGAAAATTATAAATCACATACCAACATGTTTCGGGAGGAAGACACCGCTTTAGCAACAAATGTCCTCAAATAAAAATAACACATTCTAATTCATATTCAAATAAAATGCACGACTGGGTCGCACGACCTTGCTCCTATGTAATAGACTAGGAATTATAAAAAGGAATGTTATTAGAGAAAACTGTTCATAAGGATAAAATGAATTTTTTAAATTCTTTTAGTAGTAAGAGATAAAAACAGAATGCTATGCAAATATGGATTTATGCAGGAACAAAAATTATAAGTCGTTGTAGTGGTTCCTTAAAAAAATAAGCTTTTATGTACAAAATTTTTAAAACATTTAAAAAAAAAAATTGGTACGTAAACCTTAAGTTTTTATTATTGTACGAATAAAAGTCTAATTTCCAAAAAAAAAAAAATACTAAGCCGTTCTTGAGATATCGAATTTAAAAAAAAAATGACTTTTTTTTCTAAAAATTGAAAAAGTATTTTTTCTTAAGTTTTTAAATGCAATGTTTTTTAAACTTTTTAGGAGCTTCTTTATAAAAAATTTCGTTAAAATCCATTATGCCGATAATGAGTAATTCAAAATTCGAAAGAATCGTTCTATGGTAGGTACAGTCAGTAATATCTAGATTTCAATTTTTTTTATTAAATTATAGATCGTAAAGATTAATCAAAAGAAAAAAAATTTTAGCAAAATTCTCGGAACCGTTTTCGAGAAAAATACGATTTTCGAAAACCATTTTTTAAAATTTGTATGGAAGGTACCGTTAGTTTTAGATAAAACAAAATTTTTTTCTCAAATCTTGTAGATCATGTTAAGAAACTTTTATTTGTCAAGTTTGACAAAAATCGAGCATGGGGTTTTCGAAATATTGAGTTCCCAAAAAAAAATTTTTTTTTAAATCCAAAAAATTAAAAATTGAAAATTTGAAGTTATAATATTCAAACTTTGGAGGAGCTTTGGCATACAAAAAATTATTTAAATCGGCTGTACCGTTTTCGAGAAAATCAAAAACAAAAAAAATGGACCCAGCGGGAAACCAAAAATAACAATTTTTTGTAAAATTTTTTTCAACCATTAGCTAGTTTTAACCAAATGAAATTTTTAAATTTTTTTTTTTTTAAATTCTGTGGGACAGTTTTTGAGAAAAAAAATATTTATAAAATTTCGAAAAAAAATCGTATGGCAGGTACCGTTATTTTTGGTCTTAAAAAAACAGAAAAAAACGTCCGGGGGGGGGGAATTAAAACCCATTTCTACCAAGTTTGAAGAAAATCAGCCGAGCCGTTTCGGCTGCAGTTGAACCGACAGACAGACAGACAGAATTGCGAGACCCACTTTTTTGGTCTTCGCTATCATCGTAATGTCAACTTTGATCAAAATCTCGAGTTACATTTTTTTACGAATGCATAACTTGCCTTATAGTATCTACCTATAAGTCTCCAAGTAAAAATAACAAATACGAAAGGATTTAAGGTCATAAGTGGATTTCGACAAGTAAGAAATGACAGTTTTAATTCTGAAAAGAAGAGAAATTTGTTTGTGGATTTGAAATCAGGATCGAAACCAGAAGCACCCACAGATTCATATATCTAAACGTCGCAAGTAAAAAGACAAAACACAGCGGCTTAGCACTTATAAATCTCATACTTTACTCACCAACGATATTTGGAAACAAAGTTTAATTTTATATCACTTAAATCTTTAACTATTATAACCATGTGCTGATCGATGCAGGGCTCTTATCGGACATCTTAGACGTACGTACCTTCCTAGGGGAAGAAATTTGACATTGGATACCTTAGCATACCTGTGAGTGATTTTTTAAGAGCTATCTGAAATAAAAAAAACACATAAAATTCAGAAAAATGCATGAAATATTTATTTGAATCGATAGTACGGTCGATACAATTTAATGTTTTAAGATTATTTCATGCAAAATTTTGGCCGCGGCTGCTCCCCAAATGGTCCACCCACTAAATCCAATTTTGGCATACTCTTTCTAATATTTCGGCCGGTATCTCACGAATAAATGCTTCAATGTTGGCTTCCGGTGTGTCAATCGAAGCGGGCTTGTCGCTATAGATATGAGCCTTAACATAAACCCACAAAAAATAGTCTAGAGGCATTAAATCGCATGATCACGACCGGCCCCAAACTTGAAATAAACTGTTCACCGAACTCGCCTCTCAATTGATTGGTCCATTGTTAAGCGTGTCGTGTGGCATGTGGCACCGTCTTGTTGAAACCACATGTCATGCAGGTCAACCTCTTCCATTTTGCGCAAAAACGTTGCCATTCGCATCATCTTTGAAGAAATACGCCCCAATGATTCCGCCAGCCAATAATCTGCACCAAACAGTGACTTTTTCTAAATGCAGCTCTTGCAATGCTTCTGGCTGCACTTCACTCCAAATACGGCAGTTTAACTTGTTCACGTATCCATTCAACCAGAAATGAGCTTCGACGCTGAACACAATTTTTCGATAAAAAATGGATCTTCGGGAAAATTTCGCCAAAAATTCGGCGTTGTGGTAGGTCGTTCGGCTTCAATTCTTGCACCAAACTGTATTTTGAAGAGCTTCACACCCAAATCCTTCCGCAAAATTTTCCACGTAGTGGCGTAACAGAGGCCCAATAGCTGCGAACGGCGCCGAATCGATAACTCACGGTCATCACTCATCACTAACACTGGCCGATACAACTTTATTAATGTGCTTAGAGTGAACACCTGCAAGTAATGCTTAATTTCACTTTTTGGCCATACCAAAAGTGTCGGGTTCATAGGCTGCTTATGAACGAAGCCCCAGGACCGTAGTCCCAGTAGCATTTTATCATTACTTCCTTTATTATATACTTTGCCATATGTTCTATTGGAGGAAAGGTTGCTTATACCCTTCCAGTAAGAAACCACTATCACTCCTTGACTAACCTGCTCGATTAATACTAACCCAATATAAATCTTGCTAGGTATGTCTCAGAGATCAAGTAAGCGTCCTACTGTTCCAACTTGTACTGTATAAGTGCAGTACCACCTTGGTCCGTTTTTTCCTATCTAACTATTGTGGTTACAATAGCCAATCGCGTAACTCGATTGGTATAACCACAGCCACCTCGAGCTCTCTTTACAGAAAGCCAACCCAATTGATGATGAGGGGCTCTAATTAGCGGGGATAATTGTGTACATCTCATCATCCCCGAGGTACCCAATTAGGGTATTGTTGTTCGAAGTATCATTGTATTATTTCTACCGTCATAACCTTGGAGTAAACTCCCATTTCTTGTGGTATGCAGTCGAGCGACAAGTCAGTCAACCGCATCCAACACACCAAATCAACTCGACTTGGTCTTGTTTGTACTTATAACCAAACTAGGAAAGATAGTCCCAAGCAAAACCTTTTTATAATAACAGCATTGGGTTGGACTATCAGTAATCTACATAGTTCTGCTATATCCAAAACACCGAGCAAAAGAGTTAATTTTAACAACTTCAATTGCTTTAATTCATGTTTTGGTCGTGACTCCCCTTATCACTAGCCCAAGATTTTTATTTAGAATCTTTTAACTTATCTAGCACCAAGTATCCGTTGCTCAGCGTGTGTCCTAAGATTGGGCTTGGTACTAGATTTTTTGAATACTAGTTCGGGCTAACTAAGTATCCTTATTTGGGTGCCTTAACTATTAGTCGTCCCTTCAGAAGAGGTATGTCAGGATGTAATATCCATCTCTCTTCTTTATGGGCTTATCCAGCGGTCGCCACGAGGAGGCTGTTAAGACTTGTAACCATGATTCTCAAGAGAGGGTCGTCACATCCAACCACTGCAGTTTCACGCAAAAGAATATGCTATGCAGCAACGATCCCGGCCAATCCTACTTTTAGTTGTTCAGAAAGACAAGGAGTCGTTACTCGTACCACTCACACATCATATTAACACAATTTTGTACAAAATTACGCTAACTTCACATGCTGTAGTTAAGGACAGTAGGAAACCCCCTAAAGAAAGTCATAGCTACTCCCGCCACTGGCCGATACAGCTGCATTGTATGGTTGATACACTGGTGGTTTAATGTCCAACAATGTAAATTTGGTGCGAAATTTAGTCACAATAGTCTGAATAGCCGCCTCAGTACGTCGATTAAACTAACCATAAAATGGAAGAAGCGCGCGATTAACTTTCTTAACAGAGCACGCATTATGATAATTAAATTCAATAACTTGCAGTGTTGTTCGTTTGTAAGACGATTCATGGTTAAATTGTAGACCAAACTGAAGATGTGACACAAGACACGAAACGGTCGTGAGCTGTCAAAACGTATCGCCTCCGTAACACCATGTTCACAATCAACGAATAGAAGCAGTTCATCGTACATTCATCTGATTTTTTTTGTTGCCTTTGTTGGCTTGACCCATATAATACACCACGATACCAGACCGTCTAAAATTCTTTGAATAAACTCCATGGTACGAAAATGAACCTATTAGAAGAATTATTCGAAAATAAGTAACTCCAAAGTTTTTAATTTAAACCTCTCAAAATTGCTCTTTAATCATAATCTTCCTGTTACCCAAATTAACTTAGCTTTAATTTCTCAATTGTTATAAGTTTCAAGATGTTATTCTTATTTTGAGCTAATTAATAAAGAACTAAATAAATAAATAAGCAAAATTGGCAATCCCCTAAATAGGAGTTTATAAGTATTATCGGGTCGTATGCCCAGGAGAAAATCGACACAATTCAAAAAACTTATTGTTTCTGACGAGTCTTAAGATTGCAATTAACCTAAGATCTCAAAACGACACAAATGCACCCACTTAGTTCCAAGTGTGGAATTTAATTTTTCTGTTTATTTTTTTTTTCTTAAATTAAAATTAGGTAGCAATCTTCGTTGGCCATTTGGTAATTCTGCTGTTGGAAATAGCACATCATTCATCACTTAACTTCAAATTCATGAAGATGGACTATAGAGGTCTTTTGGCGAGCATAAAAGACCATAACTCAAACTCTCATCTCCTTCATAAATTGTTACCTGTAAATTTTCGAGGACGAATATTTATTGCATTGTTTGTTTGTTGAGGTACTGTTGGGGCTGAGTTTGATCGCTTAAAACATATTTACACAAGAAACGTGGAACAACAGCATTTTCATTGGAAAACAAGAGTCTATTTAAAGTCATCTGGATATGATAACAGGAAAGAGGTAAACCAACACGATGTTGAATAAATTTCTGTAGAATGTTATTTGCATTTTGAGTTCGGAAGTGCGAAAGAATGTTGTTTATGTTTATATTTTGATAATTTAACACATTACTCGTATTTATTTTGAACTTGTGCGTCTTTGAACTTTAATTTAAAAACACATAAGCAACAGACACTTATTTTCCGGTCTATAACCGATTTCATTAACAAGGCTGTCAATTTTCTGTGGCAGCAGCATTCGAAGAAATCCTTGTGGGAAGGGAAGTTCATTATTTTGTTTTAACTGATGAATGATGAAGTTGCGTGTTCACGCGCGGTAATTGACTCTTAAAATATGCACGGCCATTTATTTGTGTTTGGAAATAGATTAAAAATTTCAATATCAATTTTTGTTTAATTTATGTGTACATACATTAACATTTACTGTTTTATCGTAAACATACATATTTCGAAGTGTGATAGGAATAATAAATGAATGTGAAATGGGAGAGATAGTAATATATTTTGAAACGGAAATTGAAGAATTCAAGCATCAAAGAAGGAAACTAATCAATTATTATGTACTTTGAAGCTTTCAAAGAGTTTACTATACGATTTTAATCTTAATCTGGAAAATAATGACAACAATACAGATTTTTCAAAAGGGACTTGCCGTTCTGCCTGAAAAAAACAAATAAAGCTATTTACATACTTGTACATAGAAGAACTATTTAATTAATTTATTAATTTCCTAGAATATCCTGATTCAAGTGAATGCTAAAGGTTTCATAAATCATTACGATATTCAAAAGGAAAAAGTCACATAAATGTTAATGGTATTGCAGAATATTAATGATTATCCTTTGTTCTTCTGGATGTGTTAATATTTTGGTTGAATTCAAAGAATTCAAGATTTATACTTAACATTGTCAAAGCTTATTACATTTTTTGAAGAATGAAAAGGATGAATTGTCAGGCTCTAGATAAACAGTTTTCATGTTTAGATAAAATGCACGATTGGGTCACACGAACTTGTTAATATGTAATAGACTAGGAATTCTAAAAACAAAAACGAATGTTATTAGAGAAAATTGTTCATAAGGATAAAATTAATATTTATATTTTTTTAATAGTGCGGGATAAGAACAGAATTCTATGCAATTATGAATTTATGCAAAAACAAAAATTATAATTCTTTGTAGTGGTTTCTTAAAAAAATAAGCTTTAATATACAAAATGTTTAAAACATTTTTAAAAAAAAGTTTTTATTTAAAATTTAATTTAAAAAAAAAAAAAAATACTGAGCCGTTTTTGAGATATCGTATTTTCCAAAAAAAAAAAACTTTTTTTTCCAAGAATTCAAAAAACATGTTCTTTTAAGGTTTTGAAATGCAATGGTTCTTAAACTTCTAAGAAGCATCTCTAAAAAATTTCATTGAAATCCGTTATGTAGATAATCCGTTATGTGGATAAGATAAAAATTAAAAAAAAACGTTCTATAGTAGGTACAATCCATAATATCTTGATTTCAAATTTTTTTTATTAAATTAAAGAACATAAAAATTAATTGAACGAAAAAAAACTAATAAAATTCTAGGTGGCGTTTTCGAGAAAAATACGATTTTTGAAAACAATTTTTCAACATTTGTATGTTGGGTACATTTCAAAAACAAAAAAATGGTTCCATGGGGGTACCCTCAATAACCACTTTTCGGATTTTTTTTTCAACCATTACCTAGCCATAACTAAATAAATTTTTGTTTTGTATTTTTATTTCTTAAATCTGTCGAGCAGTTGTTGAGAAAAAAAAAAATATTTATAAAATTTCGGAAAAAACGTATGCCAGGTACCGTTGTTTTTGGTCTTAGAAAAAAAAAAAGAAAAAACGTATGGGGGGAAAAAGTTAAAAATGATATCTAACAAGTTTAAAGAAAATCGGCCTAGTCGTTTAGGCTGTATTCGAACAGACAGACAGACGGACAAACAGAATTGCGGGACCCACTGTTTTAGTCTTTTTTCAGGTATCTCTATTTATTTTTGTACATTTATACTATACATATACCTACATACATACATATAAGTATTTAATCCTGTTGTTAGAAAACAAGTTGCTTAAGTATTCCCTTAAAGTCATAATTAATTCTATGTTTCTATCTACATTAGTTTGCTGATGGGGTGTTTGTCAAATTTGTTTTAATTATATGCGACTACCAGGGTTGTAATTGAATGCAGTCTTTTGTGAATCAAATCCGTAAAAGGAATTCATTAAATTCAAATAAGATTAATGCCTTAATTCACTTAAGAATTTGACTTTTCTCCATTCATTATAAAACAATCAATTGAATGCAATCTTTTACGAATTCCTTGTATTCTTTTTAGTTGCTTGCAGTTTTTTGCATTCTTTTGGATTTCTTTGCATTTTTTAGAGTTATTTATAAAATAGCTTTTTTAACCTCTCTTTTCTTAACTATCAATGTTAAGGGCCGATGTTGATTTTGAATAAAACACAAAAGAAAAATCATAAATCTAACTTGGCCCTTATTCCTTTTTTTTGATCAGGCTAGCAGTAGGAATCGGAAAAGAGAAATGAAAAGTATAGAAGAAGATAAATAACCGACTAAAGATAAATAAAAAAACCAAAAAAAAAGAAACCGAAACGGCCGACGAAAAGAAAATTCGACCCTTCCTTTTGTCCGTGATAATTCACGTCAAGGAATATTAACAAAGACGGACCGAAGAGGAAGAAGGCAAGGATAAAAAAATAAAAATAAAAATAAAACGATAAAACAACTCAAAGCTATCGTTGGTGATCTCTCTTTTCTTTTCCTCGGCTGGAAAAATTGGGAAATACTCAATTTAGTTCCCCTCCCCAGGTATAAGTCCCTTCATAAGAGACATCTCGTCTCCAACCAAAGCTCGACCAAAAAAATTACAGAAGAAGAATATAAACCAGAAAACAGAATTCAACATTAAAACAATTCGCATCGTAGCTTTCCAGTGACCTACTGAAAGGAGATGGAATACGACACCTTTAATATCGCGTTGTATCCGATAAATCCAAATGCAAGCCATTGTTTAGCGAGAAAATAATATAAGTGATAGTTTACTTAACGGCCTATAAGTTAATGAGTGCTAATTTTTTTTTTTTTTTGTAAATTTTCGTTCGTTCATAAGAATACCTTAAATAAGGATGACCAGAATATAGGAAAGAAAAAGAATCAAAGAGCTTTAAAAGGGTCCCCAAAAAGGACAACAGAAAAAAACTGTGAAAGATAAAGTGATTAAATTTGAAAATTTGAGTTTATCAGCTACCATTAAAGTTTAAATAGTAAAAAAAAAAAGGAAAAATAATAAACAAAACAAAAAAAAAGTAAATAGAAAAAGAAAAAAAGAAGAATTTAGCCCTAATGTAATATATATGTATATTAAAAAAAAAAAAAAAAAAAACATAGTATATTTTTTTGTTTACATACATATATTGGTTTCGGGTGGTGTTTTACTATTAAAGTATTAACGGTGTTCAGTGCGAAGGTACATCATTTTTTTTAACTAAAGTTTTACTTCAACAGAAACAACTTCGATAAACAATTGATTGGATACCACATTCAGGAGCTGTGCACAACTTCGTGGATCGTGGGGTAAGTTAATTCATTACATTTTTCTCTACCCATTATATATTTCGAATTGGGAGCGGTTGTTGGGGAAAATGATATCTATTTTCGCGCCTTTTTTTTAAACATTTCATAGGGTACAGCATAAAGGTCTGCATGAATACATTCATTTACCTTCTCTGAGTAAGCACAGTACTTCAGTGTATTCTGTTTGTTGCATGCATACAAAGTAGTGTACACTGAAAATGAATACACTATTCTAAAAGAACAAACACTGCACACCATTCGATTCCTTTATAACAAAACGAATACACTGTTTGGTTTCTCTCCTAGGCTTGAATGCTTGAACCAAATAGAACAGAACAAGCCTAACAGTTATAAACACACCGAATACAGCGAACGCAGCGAGTATAAAAACGAATACACTGTTTGGTGTCTCTCCTAAGGCTAGCCGCGCACTAGCAACTTTTAGTTGCGAAACTGCTTGGTTCGAGCAACTAAAAAGTTTGTGTTTTGACACAAACTAAACGATTGCCTAAAATAAGTTCGCCATTTTATTGAACATATAATTATCTGCAAATTCACGGACATTCAACCAAACAGTTCATCTGTTTTCTATAAGTAACCAAACAGTTTGGCAACTAAAAGTTGCTAGTGCGCGGCTAGCCTAAGTGTTTCTGGAATTATAGATAATTTTGTATAGCAAAATCGATAATAATTTACAAATTTTAATTATATGGGCTTATCCGTGCAAATTTTAACTTTTGCCATGCGTCGAAATATATAGACATTATTATTAAATATTCAGGTTTTAGAACTTATAATATTATATATATCATTGAGTTTTAACTATTCAATTTATAAAATGAACCATCGAGATAGTGCGAAAGTGTTTGAAATCGAAAAAATCATCGAATATTGAGATTTTTGGCTGCGTGCGTGGATAATTAACGTTTTGTATTATTGCAAAAATAATGTTTAACATAAGATTACTTAGTACAATTTTTGTTTTTTTCAGATAAATGAAGGTCAAAATTAATTGAAATCATTCATTTTTAATGCGTGCCTTCCTTATAAATAATCCTATATGATATAAATTTTAGAAAAAACTGCCATGCGTGATTTTTCGTAAATGTTTAATTTGTTTAATCGTCACAAATTTTCGTGTCTATTTTTTTAACATTGATCATTGGGCATTTTTTTATGGTCTGGATCATTATTTAAGCTATCTAGAGTAAAATGCTTTAATGCGTCATTCATTATGTACAAATTTTATGAAGTTAAAAAAACGAACGTGAAAAACGTAACTGTTTCAAAAAAAGCACATTTTTTACTAGCACGGTTCTTAAAATAAATTATTTTAAATTAATTTTTCTATACTTTATACCTTTATACTCTTCAACAAACAATACATATTACATATATGAGTTATTTTGAAGTTTTTTATTTATTCGTGGTTTATAATTGAAGAAAAACTCAAATTTACATGCGTGCCTTAATTTTTTTTTTTGTTTTTTTTTTCAAACTCAAGAAGTTAAAATTTACGGGGATAAGCCCATATCTTTCTTAAAAATGAAATATGTTCAAGGAAAATGTACTAAAACTTTTTTTGCAAATTTTATAGAACATTATAATACAGTTTCTATGTCATTCATGGTAATGTTTTATATATTTGAATAAGAGCTTATTTATAGACAAGATAATTTTTCAAAATGCGTTAATAATGTCAAAACTAATGAGTGATATATGTATGTATACTGGAACAAGCCTTTAAAAAAAAACTTAATTGAAAATACTTTTATATCAGCTTTCCTCTTAGATTTAAGGTTTTGTAATCTTTTACATATATGTTTATTTAAAGTATAAGCAAACCAATAATATAAAAATACTTATTTTCTCCATTTTTAATTTTGTATACAGATTTTACATTTTTAGTCAATGGAAAAGAAACACTACTTCAATTTCTTTTAATATTATTTTTTCAGATTAATCATGTAGAGTTGGATAATTTCTTTTCAGAAATTGTATATTTGCTTTAATGACAGTATTCTTAGACCTTAATTTTATAGATCTGTTGACGATTTCGGAAGTTAGAAACTAGTTTATGAACCATCTCGTTTGAATTGTTTTATGAAAATTGTTTTTTTTTTTTCGATATGACCAATTTTAGTGTGTAACTTGTTGAACTGATCGTAAAATATTGTTTGGCATTATCTTAGAACAGGGTTGGGGCAATAAATGAGTTTTAATTTTTGTTCAATATTCAGAAATTTTTCATCAACTTTTGAATTTTTAATTATAAGAACCTATCCCAGTTTTGCTTCACACAGCTTTTTAGTATTAAATTTGGTGTCAGTTTGGAAAAAATATTAACAAAAATAAAGATGACCATATTTCATTGAACTATTGACCTCAATCATAAAGACTCGTAATACTCAAGTTAGAATCGATACAGTAAAATCGGCATTTTTTCACGATTTTAATTTTTAATCTTATAGTGAGAAATTAAATAAAGTTTCTCTACCTCGTCTCCCGTTGCATATATCAAGTTATTGCCTATGAATCATTATAGAGAATCATTACGATAGTAAATTTGCATCATAAGATTCTTAAGATTATTCAATTTTTCATCAACTTTTGAATTTTTCATAACAAAAGTTGAAATTAAAAGAACTTTACCCATTCTTTTAATATGGTCAGTTTTACCCTTTCCCAATAGTTCTTATCAAAATTTAGCTTGAATTTTCCACTTTCTTTATTGATCTTCACCTTAATGATCGGATAATTTGATTAAAAGTTAAAGTAAAATTTGCCGTGAACAACTTTTCTATTTGTTCACCCTCACATTCTTTAGCAATTGAAAGTTCTCAGTTCGCTTGGTGTACTCGGTGTACTCGGTGTGTTTAGTGTATTATTTGGTGTATTCGATGTTTTCGATATAAACTCGCTGTATTCGATGCATTTGAGAAAACAAATCAAATGGTGTATTCGTTTCGAGTGAATACACGATTCTTTTGTTTTGGTATGGGGTGATGATTCATTTGTTTTGTTTTAGAAGAAGTGAAAGCAGCAAATAGTGTATTTGAAAAAATATAGAATGGCTTGGAAGTGGTTTCAAGCCATTCGTTGCAGATGTTTAGTACAGCACCTTTGCGAGTACTTGATTTGACCTTAATCATAAAGTAAAAAAAAAGAGGAAATTAAAACAGTTAAATAGTTATACCTATCAGGAACCAATAAATAGATCAAATTAAATCTAATTATATTTGAGATACGTAAATTGTATAAACGTACACTGAAAATAAAATCTAGGTATATATGATCAAAATCTAGGTTGATTTAATAAAAATTTTGTCAATATACGTCCAACAAAAAGTTTTATCAAATTGACAAAAATTATAGAATTTTGTTGAGGTAACAAAAAATATTTTGTTGTATCCACAAAATTATTTTGTTGTGCTAACAGATAAATTTGTTGGAATAACAAAAATATTTTGTCAATATGACAAAATTTCGTAGGATTTACAAAATTAATTTGTCATATTAACAATTCCTTTGTTGTATTAACAATTTTTTTGTTAGTGTTATTGTTTTTTTATTATTATCGGATTAACAAATTTTTTTTGTTAAATTAACAAAATTGTTTTGTTAAATTAACAAAATTGTTTTGTTACATTAACAAAATATTTTGTTAAATTAACAAAAATTTCTTGATATATTTTGTCAAATTAACAAAATATTTTGTCAATTAAACAAAATATTTTGTCAATTTTACAAATTTCTTTTGTTGAATCCACAAAAAAACAAAATTAATTTTGTCAAAATAGTTTTTTTTTTTTTGGATTTAAGTCCACAAAAATTGGCGTTTCGTCCCTACGATCTCACATGCAACCATCTGTGAGGGCGTATGGACAATACGCAATTTTTGTTAAGTTCAGTTAATCTTACATCGATTTTTCAACAAAAAGCAAGTGTGAACTATATCATACACAAAAGAAATTTTTTGGTTTCCTTACAAAATAGTTTTATCTATCTGATAATATTATTTTATCAATATTACAAAATAATTCAACCCCAAAACAAAATATTTGTCATTTTAACAAAAATGTTTTCATGTTTTGTTAAATTGACAAAAAAAAATTAACAAAAACTTTGTGATATTGACAAACATTTACAAAACAGATTTTTTGTAGATAGAACAAACATTTTGTTAACATCACAAAAAAGTTTGTCGATGTGACAAAAATCTCTGATTTATTTTGTTAAATTAACAAAACTTGGTTTGTTAAACTGACAATATTATATTTGTAGTGCATATTTTGTTAAACTGACAAAAAATCATGCTGGATTATAAAAATTTTGTGAAATCAACAAAATCATTCTTTCGTATTGACAAAAATTTTATCATAACGATAAAATTGTTTTGTTAAAGGTCAACAAAACGTTTTTGTCAATATTACCTAGGAATTTATTTTCAGTGTAGTAAGAATTTGTTAATTCTACAAAAAAAAAAAGATTGGTAAGAGGATGGTTGCTAATTAGACTAATTTTTTTTTGTTTACGTACCATACTACAAAAACAGAAATAAGTTTGTATCAAAAAAAAAAAAAAAAAATGTTAATGAAATTTAAGAATGTCTTATGTTAAGTTTAGACGGTAAAAATAAAAAAAAAAAAATTGAAAAGAAAATCGCCTATGTTCTTGATTTCATGGACTCGTTTAGGGTTTATCTGGTTGATGATGGTCATGGTAGAAAAGATGTTGCTGTGGTGAGGAGGAAAGAGGAAATATGAGGTGAGGATGCGAACAAAAGTGGAGTTAAGAAACAACGAGATGGTTTTTTTTTTTTTAGCAGAATCCTTTTATAGTTTTTCTTTGCTTTTGACTATTGTTTGGGGTTCCTCTGTTTCTAATGAGGGACGGCAGAGAAAGCGTAAGAGGTGCAATTGTTGGGCACGACGACGAGTTGAGGTGGACGGCTCTTCAGCCACACTATCGCGAACAGCAGCAATATTTTCTGCAGTACGAGCATGCACTGGTGTTTTCACATCTCCTAAAGATCCGGTTTGCTCAAATTTTTGGACGATTTTTCCGAAAAAATCACAAACGCATTTTGATTTGAACGCCCATTTTCATAATAAACCTGAATAACTTTAACGCGTTGATCGATTGTGTATCTTTCCATGGTTCAAATTGTATTAGTCTAAAACTGAGAAATGTCAAATGAAATGCAGAAAAAAAACTTGACGTTTAGGTGTGGTTCACATTCAACATCGGCCCTTAAAATTTAACCTACCTTTACTTACTTCAGAAATCGGACCTGAAAGACAAGGCATTTTCAGAATTTAAAATTGAACATTTTCTCTATAAATATTTAAGTTTTGAATATTACAACAACAACTTGAATGGACTACCACCAAGTGTGTAGTGTTGGCTGCAGCTATAGCTATTTCACAAAGCCGATCATCAGCAGTGGTGCTTAGCCTTAATACTTTCAAGTTAAATGGAAAAATTTGTTTGCCTTGACTGAGATTTGAAACCAGACATAAACTACAAGATCAGGTTCATCACAATGTAGAATTTATTGTTTATCAATTATTACCTGAGGACTAGCATTTTTACTACTCACCCAAGCTTTTAATAGTTACAAATGCAAACACATACTTGGATGTTGTTGTTGTAATATTCAAAACTTTAATATTCATATGAAGGTTTGCAGGCTTACTGCACGTATTTAATCATACAAAACCCCCTAATTTTCTCTATATATGTTGTATGTATATGCATTTTTAATACTTATCGAAATAAATCGAAAATTTGTTTTGAATATGCTAAGATGTTCATTATGCTTTTGAGATAGTGTTAAAATGTAAGATCAATACTGTTAAAAATCTTTCTCGTGCTGTTAAGTATAACACGAAAACTATGTAACATAATCTTTTAAATATTTTTTTAAGAAAATTGATCTTCAATGCTAGTTAAAATAAAATGCACGACTGGATCGCACGAACTTGCTCTTATGTAAAAGTACTTTGGAATTTAAGATACATATAAATATAAAACATGGATTTAATGAGATAATAATGTTCAAATGCATAAAATTGCCGTCTGGTTTCCGGAAAAGTGTGAATTTATGCAAATAAACCTTAAAAAATCGTTTTATTATTAAATAAATTTTTTATATAAGAAATTTCTCTAAAATGTTTCTAAAAAAATGTGGGATGCGGATTTTAAGTATTTAATAATATTGGTTTTAGGAAATAATTTCAAAAAATAATCGTTCATAGGTTTTGAAGATATTGATTTTAATTTTTTTTTTTTTTTTTAAAACCCAATAAATATTTTTTCGAATATTTTTATATACAATATTATTTTAAACTAAAGGGGACTCCTGCTAAAAATTTTGGGTTAAAATCCTTAGAGCCGTTAATGAGAAAGTCAAAAATTAAAAACACGGGTCTATGGCAGGTACCCCTAATAACATTTTGCCCCAAAATTTTTTTGACCAAAATGTAGTCCATGTCTATAATATCACACTTAATTTTTGTTATCGAAATCGTTATGAGCCGTTTTCGAGATAAATAAGATTTTGCATTACGGGTGTATGCTGGGGGGTACCGTTAGTTTTGGAGCTAAAAAAAAATTTCAATTTCTCCTCTAGGGAATCACCGAAGACCCTTAACTACCGAGATTGAAAGAAATAGGTCCAGTGGTTTAGGCTGTAGTGAGAAGTACAGACATACAGACACACTGAAACATGTTTTTTGTGTACTAAATTTTCCTTAAAATTTTTATAAAAAAAATTGATATGCAAATTATTAGTATTTAATAAAATACATTTTAATTTAAAAATTTAATCGTGTATCGGTTTTCAAGATATTGAATTTTCAAAAAAAAAAATTGTATTATTTTTTTAAAAATCCAAAAACTATTTTTTCGAAAAAATTTTTATTTTATATTTTTTCAAATGCAAAGCAGCTCCTGCATACAAATTTTGGTTAAAATCGTTAGAGCCGTTGGTGAGAAATTCGAAAATCAAAAAAACCGTTCTATGACAGGTACCCCTAATAACATTTCCCCCCAAATTTTTTTTTCACCAAAATATAGTCCATGTCCATAATATCACACTTAATTTTTTTTATCAAAATCGTTAGAGCCGTTTTCGAGATAAATAAGATTTTGCATTACGGGTGTATGCTGGGGGGTACCGTTAGTTTTGGAGCTAAAAAAAAATTTCAATTTCTCCTCTAGGGAATCACCGAAGACCCTTAACTACCGAGTTTGAAGAAAATACCTCCGGTAGTTTGGGCTGTAGTTCGAGGTACAGACATACAGACATACAGACAGACAGACGGAATTGTCGGACCCACTTTTTTGGTCTTCGCTATCATCGTAATGTCAACTTTGATCAAAATCTCGAGTTCGATTTTTTTTTCCAAATGCAGAACTTGCCCTATAGTACCTATATCGCAAGTAAAAAATTAGTAACAAAATTGTTAAAAATTCTCCTAAATTTTAGTTTGAAATTGTTACCACTATGACAAAGTTAATGTTATGATTGTGACTAAATAAATACTCGTACACTAGATTCTAATCAAAAATTACTATCATTTCTCTTACTGGTAGGATAGGTTAAAGTGGCTGTCATTAAAGCGTCTGACACAGTAGAGGTCCATTGTGATACCACGATCTAATAGGGATAGCAAAAAGGTTCCCTACTAGTTAAAACCATTTGGAGCTTCTGATGAAGCGAAGGAGACTTTTAATGTGTTTATGAGATCGCTTGGTTCATTATAGAAATATTCTCCTAGATGAAGTTTGCGTCTGTAAGAGAGAGCAGGGCATGTACAAAGAAGGTGTGGGATTGTTGCCTCTTCCTCCTCGTCCAAGCAACTCCTGCAAAAATCGTTTGATAGTACACCGAGTCGTGCGGCGTGATTGCCTATGGGACAGTGTCCAGTTATGACACCTATTACGGAGCTGATCTGAGATCTACTGAGGGACAATAGACATTTTGACCGTTTCAAATCCAGTCTAGGCCAGGTTTGTTTGGTCGCCATACAAGTGGTAGTGTAAAGCCATCTTGTGTTTGATTGTTCAAGAGCAATTCGTTTCAGCATAAGTTTACTTGTAGCTATAGGCATACCTGTATTTGCCTCTTCGTGGAAGATAGGCATATCCGTTCCAATTCTGGCGAGTTCGTCGGCCTTACAACTCCCCAGAATGTCCCTGTGATCCGGCACCCAGGATAGGTGAATATTAAACTGTTTGGCCATCTCCATCAGAGACGTTCGACAGTCTTGGGCTGTAATGGAGTTTAAAGAGACTGATGCGAGGGATTTCAAGCAGCCTGACTATCTGAGAAGATACGGATATACGTGCTAGATATCACGTTTTGTTTAAGTCAAGACAGTACTTCCTTTATCGCCAGAATTTCCGCTTGGAATATGGTACGCTACAATGGTTTGGTAGGCGGAAGGAGAGACCAGTCCATCTGAGTACACTCCACCACCCAATCCGTTTTCAGTCTTCGATCCATCTGTATAAAAATGTACTGCTTTATTTTCTATCAAAGCCCCTTCCTCCCAAGCTGACCTTGAGAGAATGCTGACTTCAACACGTTTTTATCGAAAACCAACAAGGAAAGTTCCGTGGCCAATAGAGTTATTGGTCCATTGAGAGATGGCTTTGGGACGTATGGCTGTGCTCGTGGCCATTTGTTTGCTGTAAATATCTAGGGGTGTCAGGTTGAGTAGTATGTGTAGTGTAGCGGAAGGTGTCGAGCGGAGAGCTCCACTGATGCACATACACGCTGAACGTTGTACTTTGCTTAGTTTATCGCGATTTGTCGCTTTATTTAAGGCCGTCCCCCATACGCTCAACCCGTAAGTAAGTATCGGTCTAATGACCGCAGTATATAGCCAGTGGGTGATTTGTGGAGGCAAGCCCTACTTGTTCCCCACGGCTTTCTTACAAGAAAAGGGAGGTTTCCAACTTAACTTTTTATCTAAAATAAGACCCAGATATTTAGCTTCATCTGAGAAAGTAAGTAGAACACCTTTGATCGATGGAGGGTCTAGTTGAGGAATTTTGTATTTATAGCGGCAATGGAAATATCGTCAGCGTATGCAATCACTTTGAATCCCTCTTCTTCTAGGTCTATTAGCAGTTCATTAACTACCATATTCCATAGAAGTAGGGATAGGACTCCACCTTATTGAGTACCTCTACTGACTCTGACTGACCTTCTTGTAGTAAAGCTACCTAATTCCGCATTTATAATTCTGCTTTTCAGCATGGAATTTATTAGGTCACCAAGTGAGCCATCTACGTTGAGATTCTGCAGTGCCTTCGCTATTGCAGCGCTATTGACATTGTTAAAGGCGCCTTCTATATATAGGAATGGAACTAGAGTGTATTATTTTTGATTTAGGGAGTGTTCGATGGTGCGTGCCAAGGTATGTAACGCAGTTTCTACCGATTTTCCCTTACAGTAATGCGTGCTGTGCTGTAGAAAAAAGGTTTGGTTCTATAAAACTACGCAGATAAATGTCAATCAATCGTTCCAGAGTTTTAAGAAGAAATGACGATAGACTGATTCGTCTAAGATCCTTGGGCGTAACGTGGGAGCATTTACCAGCTTTGGGTATGAAAACTACTTGACCTTCTCTCCATTAAGGGGAATATGAACCAGGTTCAGACAACCATTCAGTATTATCTCTAAGGTGGGTAAGATAATATCTGAAGAACTTGCAGTTCAGCTGGTCCCGCCGATTTGTATGGATCGAAGCTATTAGTTGCCCATTTAAGTTTGTCCCTTGTTATTAACCCTTGAACATTTATAAGTTTGTTGTTTGACTCCATTGAGCTCATGTTACAAATGTTTTTCGAGCTACCTGGGAAGTTAGTGTCAAGTAGCAAGTTGAGTGATTCTTCACATGAATTTGTCCAGGAGCCATTTGGCATTTTCAAAGAGCATGGCATGACTGGATTTGTTGAGACGATTTTCCTCAATCTAGATGCTTCGGAGGTATCTTCTATTTTATCACAGAAGTTCCTCCATGAAGATCTTTTACTTGTCCTCAATTGTTTCTAATAAATCTATAAGGATTCTTTATATAAGTCCCAGTCTTAGGATTCTTTTGTGTATTTAGCTCGATTGAAGAGTTTTCTACAACTTATTCTGAGCGGTTCTAGTCCTGAATTCCACCAATAAGTTTTCTTTTTTCCTCTAACTTGAAGAAGAGGACACGAAATATTCATTGCATTATTCAGAGTTAATGTAAGATCCTTGACTTTGTTATCTAGACCTAAGGTATTGGAGGGGATGTCTAGATATCCGGCTTTGAGCGATCTTTTCAGATACGTTTGCCAATTTGTTTTCCGATAATTGCGGAAAACTGGCCGTTTGGTTGGTTCATCATTTAAACTGAATGGGATGTATCTATGGTCTGAGAATGATTGTTCCTCTGATACTTTCCAATTCGTTATCATTTGTTATAAGGTGTCAGAGACAAGAGTGATGTCTAGCACTGGTAGAGCAGAAATAAAACTCAAAAACTTGGTCTTAAAATATTGTAAGAATATTCAAAGAAATTCGGTTCTAAACCTTTAACTTCAACTTCTTTTCGGCATTGGACTTTTGGTCAATTATCTAATATATTTCTGTTTATTTTTTTTTTTTTCGAAAATAATACCTTTCGTTTGTGTTAGTTATCTGAATTGATTTCAACTTCCGTTGCTCATCAATTCTAATGTTAAAATTAAATAAAATAAAATAGATAAGATAGCGATGTACACTTTTTTTATCATTTAAATATTGTCTAGCCAATAGATAATTAACTTTTTATGCATTTTATTTAAAAAATCGAACAAAGTCCATTTAAAATATTAGTGTATCAATCAAAAATATATCTTATAGAACATTCGTACCGCAATTAAAATGTTTGCATTGATTTATTAACTTGCTTAATTAATTTAGCTGGCATAAAATTGCGCATTTTATTTTAGATTTTCAAGGGAAATCATAATATGGTGGTTTCTAAAACAAATTTACAAAATTGACAGAAATTCATGGGTAAAAATGGATTGGAAAATTAAGAGTCCACTCAGGATATTGTTTACGTATTTCTATTATTGTACTATTTTTAAGTTTATTAAGATATAATAAAGTGTAATTGTGAATGTTTTAAGAGAATTGGATTGAATTAAACATTTACCCAAATATTATTAGATTTCTTGATTATATTAAACTAACTGTTATCATGCATCTTCGCTGGCCCTATCACAACAACCTTTTTTATATTAAATACTAGCTGACCCGGCAAACTTCGTACCAATTCGTAGTCAGTGAATGTCGTGATACAGATTAGCTGAACTTAATTTATGATTTTATGAAAGTAATACAATGAATACAAAATATGTAAATATTAAGTTCACTACTTTATTAAGATAATAATACAAAAAGAAATAAAAAAGTATAAAAACTAAGCATATCAATCGCGTGTCAGCAAGACATATTGTGCAGCATGAGATACACTCGGTATAATTCTTTTCATGGAAGCATCTTGTGATATACATTTTTTTTTATCCGGTGCAAGAAAATGTGAGTAATATGATAAACTTAGGTAGGTGGGTCAGGTGGAATAAAATGGTGTTGTTTGACCTATATCCTTTGCAGCTGTAGGCACGCTTGCGATCGCACAGTCATTAGCTCGTCGGTGGGGTGGGATCTTGCTGCATATACCCTAAGCACACATGCTATCGTGCCTGTATATTTTTATTTTATTTTATACTAGCGTAAAATACCCGGCGTTGCCGGGTTCTTGCGGAGAAAATTTCTTTCGCACAGAAAGTCCTATGTAATAACAACTAATTATCCTAGAAAGTTTATTTCCGATACCAACAAATTCTGAGAGAATCTCTAGAGCATCATTCACCTACCCTAAGTTTAGTAAACGGGAAATATTCCGAGGAAAATTTATTCGCGAAAGCCCTTTACAGTTACATGATTTATCAAACCACAAATTGTTGGGGTAGATTTTTGCATATTTCATCCAAAATGAATATTTTTGCATACCATGCACACGTAGAATAGGTGAACTAAACATATTTAGTATTGATTACTATTTGTAAACATTGAAAAAGAATAAATTTATTGAAGCATATGCACCATTAACATTATGTAAGTTAAGCGCTTCAAACTTTTTTTTAGAGCATACTTTTATTTGCCGTAGTTATCACTATCTGTTGTTTCTTCATTTTGGGCTTCTTTAGTCACTTTATTTTAATTTATGTTTTTCATTTTCATAAAATTGATTGAAAAAAGTACTTGCTTTCAGATTCTAAATCGATTTTAATAATATTTCTGAAAAGACTCCGTAATTATCGAAGAATTCCATTTTTGTTTCGTTCAAAAAAAAAATGTTGTCTCTACATTTAAAATGAAATTGCTTGAAACCACTAATACTTTCAAGAAATATGCATTTGGAATAACTTTATTTTTGCTGTCGATTTCATTTTTTTAAATATACATACCTAAGCATGCGATTTTAAATTATTGGCCATTAAATACTTTAAGAATGTATTTTATTAACTTCGTTAAGTAATTAATTTTATTGAATTTTTAAATAATTTTTAAATTAATTTTTATTGAAGCATATGTTCATATGTATGTATTTAATTAATAACATATTTTATTAAAACTAATATTTCAAAGCATATTTTTGCCCTAGTCATCACTATCTGTTTCGTCGGTTATTACTTCATTTTTATTATTTTTTTTCATTTTCATCGTTTTTAAAGGACGAATGCCAGTCAAATTCAAAGAAAATAGAGCAAACAAAATGTAAGCAAAGAGTAAAAGAAAATGATAAAAAATTCACAACAATCAGTTTCTGTCTATTTTCTGTTTAATATAATCATATGCAACTGCGCGCACATTCAACTAAATATTTGAGTTGTTTTTTAGCTAGTTTTTTCCTTCATATGTTCTTGATTGCATGGGAAGTGTTACACAATTCACATATTTCGGGTGAAACAAAACATTTTTTTCAACCAAAGAGGAAAATAGTACTACTTGAAGATACCCTGTTAAGATATCATAAAGACGTTTTAGTGAAAACGTCCACAGAATATCTTCAAGATGTATTCGAAAGATTAAAATGAAAAACTCTTTCAGCATTTTAAAATTACTCCTTTTAAAAAGGTTTTATAGAGAGGGTATATAGAGAGTCAATATAATGACATTTGTCATGAATATCTTTAAGATGTTTAAAAGATGTTTTATTAATAGTATAACAGAAAGAACACTTTTAAAGAGTGAATTAGGAGATTATAAGGTGAAATGGTATTAAAAAGATTGAACTAATAGCTTGTTAAGATCTGATGCATTTATTGAAGTACTCTCCAAGAGTTTATGTGTTGCTTGGGTATGTTATCGGGTTTTACCAACGATAAAAAATAAACATTATATATTTCTGGACGCACCCTTTAGCCAAAGAGCATTAAATTTGTCTGAACGCAGTCAAAACTTCCCCTTGCCGCCATTGCAAATTTTTGCACATGTGTAAGTAGCTACATCTGTCCGAATTGAAACAAATACATGCTGAACTGAAATGGAACAAAAATAAACGGTTCAAGCCTAAACTGAAATGAAACCACTATTCACTTTCCTGTTTTCTTTCACCAAATTTAAGGATCTGATTACACGACTCATTTTTTGCGGCCATATGGTTTTTCAAGTAACTGACTTTATCGATATTGCGAAATTTTGATGCACAAAAAGATGTGCTCAATGTGTAAACTTGTGCTTTTTTGATATTTAAAAATTTTGATCGCAGAAAATCGTGCGCAAAAGCTTGCATAATATAAATGCTGACTCTGTAAGCATCGATGATTTTATCACTTGAATGTGAATGTTAAAACATAATTTCTGTAAAAATTAACATCATACAATATTGACGAAAGTAATATTGCAAGGCATTTTATGTGTAAACTAAAATCCACGCGTTTTTTGAACGAAGTTTGTATGCACACAAAGTCGTGTGAAATGTATTAACAGAAATCCGTGGCTTTATCGAACATCGATGTTGTAAAATTTTGATGCACAAAAAGTCGTGTTCAATGTGTCAACTAAGATCTGTGCTCTTTCGATTTGGCAAAATTTTGAACGGAGAAAATCGTGCGCAAAAACTTGCATATATAAATGCTGTCTTTCTAAGCATCGATGAATTTATCACTTGAATATGAATGTTAAAACATAAATTCTGCAAAAATTAACATCATACAAAATTGACGAAAGTAATATTGCAAAGCATTTTATGTGTAAACTGAAATCCACACGTTTTTGAACGAAGTTTGTATGCACACAAAGTCGTGTGAAATGTATTAACAGAAATCCGTGGCTTTATCGAACATCGATGTTGTAAAATTTTGATGCACAAAAAGTCGTGTTCAATGTGTCAACTAAGATCTGTGCTCTTTCGATTTGACAAAATTTTCAACGTAGAAAATCGTGCGCAAAAACTTGCATATGTAAAAGCTGTTTTTCTGAGAATCGATGATTTTATGACTTGAATATGAATGTTGAAACATAATTTTTGCAAAAATTGACGAAAGCAATATTGCAAGGCATTTCTTCTTAAATCCACACGTTTCTTTAACGAATTTTTTTGCACACAAAGTCGTGTGGAATGTGTTAACAGAAATCCGTGACTTTATCTAACAACGATTTTGCGAACTGTTGATGCACAGAGAGTTAAAACTAAAATCCGTGCCTTTTTTAAATATTGATAGATACTACAAAATTTATATGCACGAAAAAATCATGCGCTAGAACTTGCGTGTATCCATGGCCGTGTAAACAGTTTCTTACTCCAATAGCCCAAGTAGGTGTTCAGCCTCAAAATATATAGAGGAATAAAATGAAATGAAATGCGGAATAGTTGGAAACGGCAGACAGTTCTCAATCTGCTGCTTTCAATTTTCTATTTTGGAAATATTTTTTGGAGGTAAGTGAAAGTAATTTAAATTTTAATATATTATTTATTAGTTTTTTCATTTTCAGATGGCCCTATGTTACTGTCGACATATAAAGGTAAGTATATAAAATGTTTATAAAGTAATACTTTTGTTTGTTTGTCTGCTATCAGAGTATTTACAAACAAACTGACAAACAAACAAAAGTCTTACTTTATATAATAGTATAGATTTAAAAAGAAAGTTGAAGAGAAGAAATTAGATTGAAAGATAATGAAGCGAAAACAAGAAAAATTAACAGAGAAGTAGAAAAGAAGAGAAATGCACACTTGACTTATCGCGACCCTAGAACAACAAGGTTCTAAGTACACCAAAGTGTGTTTTGAGAAAAACGCATCTGAATATTTGAAGTCTTTCATTCGGATACTATTCAAGAAAATTAAATTTTTTTTTTTATAACCCGATGAATACCTATGCACACAATCTATAAAATTTCTACTTTAAAATCTAATAAAACCAGATTTTTAACCCTGAAATTTGACTTTAAAAATCATTATAGGACTTTGCTGCTAAACGATGCGACACTATATTCTAGAACAATAAGGTTCTATGTAGCACTTAGAACCTTGTTAACTTATATTTTCATATTTTTTTTCACATAGAACCTTGTGAACTTAATTTTTTCGATTACGGAGGATAATTGATATTGGATGAAATAAAAAGATTTAAATAAGTTTTCTTTATTGTGAAAGAGATGTGGATTATTATTTTGTTAATAAAAAGATAGTAACTTGAATTTTGAGTGACTGTAAATAAATAAATAATATTGTTGTTACAGCTGATAAATACACGACAAAAAAAATATAGAATAAATTAAGGTTAGCTAGGTAGTTAAAAATCCAAGAGTTTAAGTTCATTATATGCTACGGTTGTGAATATCTGGGTACCTTACTTGGCATTCTCGCATACGCACGGCTAGGTGACGTCGGATTGGGGAGTAGTTCTTGCCCATAGATACCAAGTCGCACCAAAGGAAACATCTATTCATGCCAAGATTTAAAACACAGAACTGCGGACGAATATCTTCATCTATACCCACCCAAGCTTCATAGACGACAGATGTTGTTGTTGTCTTGGGTACCTATTTCCCTCCCTTCACCTGCTTATGCAGACGCCTTGACAGATCATGTACCCCTGTGGTTTTTGGAACTGTCCCTGTTTTAATGGAAGTTGTTAAATTAAGCTACACAAAAAGGCATTGCCTCGGCATCATAACTTCGCCCACTTACCCCCATGATCTTTCCAATTTAAAACATTATGTTTTAGATCTACGCAATTTTTATTCGGAGGATATAATTATGTTTAAAGACATTTTTATATTTAGTTGTAATATTTAGTGCTTCAAGATTAGTTTTGTAATTCTTTTAATTTTTAGATATTCTCTTAGCAAATTCATGGGTTTAAGTTTTTAGTTTTTTCTTATATTCGTAGTGCAATTCTGTTTTAGATAATTAGCAAAATTTTATAGTTTTAAGTAGTTCAAATGTTTTTGTCTATAGGTTCTTAATTTATGTAGTTACTGTATCAATTTTTGTAGATTTTTTTAGGCAGGTAATTCAAAGTTTTTTTAAAAAGGTAAATTAGTTAAATATTTAATCCAAAAAAAGTTAATCAAAATGAAAGTAAACAAACAATTTCTATCAAAAAAAACTAGTGGTAGTTTGGCCTATGGAAAAGAGAAAAACTGTTATAATTTTGTTGGAAACTTACCGCTTACGGAGATCCTGTGCACAGAGTTTCATTGGTTCCAATTGAGCAAATTTATTTTACACTGGTTATGAGTGGAATGCCAAACCAACACTATTACACTTATTTTTTTTTTCTATTTTTTTTTTGTTTAACTTTAATTAGATTTTTTTTTTTTGGTTTCCTACTCCTATTTCTTTTGCTATTTTTTTTTCTTCCTTTTTTTTTGTATCTCCTTTAATTTCACTTTTCAAGGTAGGTAACAAAACTGCGCCTTCGCGTGACACTCGCTTATCGGAGCAGCTTCTCCCCTTTCCCGCACTTCACCGCACCCCGCCCGTATAGCTCGATCGCAACTTGAGCCAGCCGATTGCTCCCACGACTTTAAATAAACTGAGCTTTGGGATAACTCAGATGGTTTCTTCGTTGGTATTAAACCTTGGGTCGATGTTCTCTTGGGGAAAATCGCCGTTACTGAGCTATATGGCTGGGTGAAACGGCAAGTGCTCCAGTCAATATCGGTTCAAGAAGAGAGCTTGGCCTTGGCCTTGAACTTGAACTTGAAGTCTTTGCTGGTTCTTCTTTTGTTCTCTTTCGCTGTCCGTATGCTTGATGCAACTGACCAGGAGACAGGTGCACGTGGTGCAAATGTCAAAACGAAGAATTATGTTTCGCTCAGAGCAGTCTATATAATTAAGATAAAAGGGCCTTTTAGATTTAAGAAAAAACATATCTTTTACATTTCTACTTTTCTTGCTATTTAAACTATTTTAATTACTACTTAAAATTTTACCTCGAGATACTCTTGGTCCTGGTTTAAGTTAATTTTCTGTTTTATCTTTATTAATGCCACACAAGTTTAGGATTCTTGTGGCTACTTAGATTTTTCCCCTTCGCTGACCACGTAATAAATTTGGAATATTCCCGAAAGGGATACTTGGATATCCAGAAAATAGATATTCTAGATAAAAAAAAGTTTCTTAAAATATATAATTCTTTCTTTCTATTGGATAAGTTAGTACCTTAAGTGAAGATGCTGCTCGCTCGGTGGTCGAAAGGAAAAGACCTATCAAAGTTTTTTTGTTCGTTTAGGCGGGAATCTAGCCACTGTACAAAGTTGGCACTCACTGTTTCCTGAGTGGATTCAGTGACTAACAAAACCTTTCGAATTTCGAATTCCACATACCGAAAAAACAGGGTGCAACCAATGAAGACTATTATATTTGATTTATTTTTTTTTCATGGGAAATTCCAGAGATTCGTAACATATAGTAGTTTGTTAATTTTGAATGAAATAATTAGTTCTTCGAGGCAAATTCTTCTATGCGAAACGAAAATAAAAAATTGTGTTAATAATAATGTGAGAAAAAATTTTAATAATATTTTACCTATTTTTAAAATGACTTTATAATACTCCTTGTCGGTTGCACTCATGTATTTGAACATAGATTGCAAATGTTTAGATTTCTCTTCCGAAATGCAGTTCTTTGTAGTTGTTATAGGATTGATTTTTATAACTTGAGAAAAATCTTGAGGTCCAACGTCTGAATCAGATTTTCTTTTTCGAGCTCTTGTAACTCTTCGCCTGATAGATGCTTGTACCATGTTTTGCATTTCATAGTCCAGTGAATAACGAACTTCATTTTCAGATTTTGAAAGTTTCAACATTTTGAGAGAAGAAAACGGAATTTGCTTGTATTCGAAACATGTTTTAAAAAATTTGCCAAAATCCTTAAAATCGTTTGGTTGCATTTGAATTATTATAAAAGGTTTTCGAACATTCATGCATTTTAAATGACGTAAGAGCCCAATAGGTGAAAAATATTTATTAACTGAAAGATATTTTTCAATCTGACTGTGAACTTCTTGCAGAGCTGAATGTCCTGGCAAGGAGTACTTCATTGTGATACTCTCGAGACTATGTGTTTTTAAAAAGTATTGCCTTGCCAAGGTCATTATTGAATTTTTGTTCTGTGGAACGCAAGAATCACTCCAAGTAATGAGGTTTTTAATATCATGTTCTTCGCAAACTTTTTCTAAAATTTTAAATAATGCCGAAGCAATATCGTCGCCACTTCTGCCACCTGTATATTCGGCCCATAATGCGCAATAAATTTTCTTTGCTGTTGAGAGATATGCAGTTAGGTTATAAACATTTAATTTTGAATTATAGAACATAGGCCCGATTTCTGCTCGTGGACAAGTTAGCACATTCTCGAGATCAAATGTTATAACAGGAATATCTGAACTTTTATCCATTGCTTTTTGTTCTCTCATAGCAGATTTAAGCTTCAGATGTACGTCCATTTCAGATTTCATTAAGTCTGTCAGTTCATTTTCCCTTGTTGCGACGAAATATGTTTCACACTTACCAAATCGATCAGATTTTGGTCGATGAAAATCTAAGTTAAAGTTCGTATTGAAGATTGTCCGGTAAAAACTTTCTTTAACTGGATTTTCAGTCCGATCCTCATAAAGATTGTACATTTTTTGTTATATTAAGGTTGGAATCTAAGTACATCGTTGACGTTTTGGTTCGAGAATAGTGAAATTCAACTTTAGGGAATGAATTTATATGAGCCTTGACTTCTAAAACTTTGTTTTCTGATATTCTTTTATTTGATGTTAAACCACGTGTATTTTTTTTTAGCAATACCAGTAACCTCATTTTTAAATTTGTGGGCATTTTACACTGGCTTTTGAGATATGCAAAAAGTTCCTAACCAAAACGTCTTACGAACTTGCACCCTATCTGCGCACAAGTCCAAAAAATACCCAAACGTAAAATTTCGACGCGACTGCTCAGACTTATTTGTTTTTCGATAACTTTCAGTTCTGGTCGTACATTAAAGGATGAAATTAGTTTTACCTTCTTGATCTAAAGAGTAAAAGGCCTTGAACATTTCCTCACGCTCTGATTGAGACACAAGATTTTCACAATAGAATTTGCACTTGGAGAAACAGTCCTTTGTATTTTTTATCTCTTTTTTATTGATGTTTTTTCCCCTAGAACTTACATATGCTTTTCCGACCTGACAATTTGCTTTTCGAACATTTCTTTTCCATTTCTTTTGGTTAACCAATCTTTTCCGAGTATTTCTACTATCAACAAGAAATTCAGAGTCTTCCACGATGGCATTACTCAAAGCAGAGTTGTTTAAATCTTGAGCAACATTTTCGACGATTGTGACCTCTTCAAATGTTATTGAAGGGTCCAGTTCGATGATATCGTCCTCGCATAGTGTGGTTATAATTTCTTCAAAATTCATTGTATGTGAGAATCTATTTTAAGAAAACCACTAAGCCCAAATAATAAATAAATTCCGAACAATAAGGTTCTAACTGCATTTAAAATACTTAGGAAATGAAAGAGCTAAGATAGGCGGATTTCCGTCGAAGAAAATGTGCAAATGGGCTTTCGATACTCGACTTAGCTTTTCAAGATGTTCAGAATTCGAAGATAGGTTTTCACACAACCTGTTTACACTATGCATTCCGATTATGATGCGTTTGCATTAAATAATTTTTAAATAATTTAAATTTATGGATCTAATATTTTTAAGGTGTACGCTACAAACAAATACAGCGTATGATTTGCCGACACGTGAACATATAACTGACCATGAGAAAAACATGAATTTTCTTAGTTGAGACCACAAATATGGTGAAATATGTAAAATTATTTTTTAAATTTTAATTAATAAGACGTTTTAAATTTGAGTGTTTGGATTTTTTTTAACGTTTAAACAATGGTCGCTCTCCCTCGCCCTTATCTCGAAAATGATTTTAAATAAAATCTGAAATAACTCAATTTAAAATTGGTGGTCGTTTTAAAGTACATCATTTACTCATACAAACTCATGAACAGGCAGTTTTTAAAGTGATTTTTGGAATTCATTTTTTTAAACGTTAAGAAGACGTTTTTATAATTTTGTTAAGCTATTTTTCTTAAATTTCTACGATAGTCCCATGCACCCATCTCCAAAATTGAATAAAAGAGCTTCTGTAAGGCAAACTGCATACGCACTTCTCTGCACTTATGAAATGTATATGTACCTCCCTTCATCAATGTGTTGAATTAAATCCGTTTTCTTCTGGAATTTCCGCTCCAAATGAAGTCATTTGAAAGAGGACATTGTATTTGTCAGAGTTCTCTAGAAAATGTCGTGATTCTGGTGTTTTACCACGAAACGAGAAATGCAATGGCTCTGGTGGCGGAACCAATAATGGCAATTTCACTTGGCCATCAAGGCAGCACAATTCAGCCGTTTTTGTAGCAAATGCCACACAATGCCCGCAAACGAAAGGATGCGATTTTAGTTAATTGTGCAATCGTATAAAAACGCTGCACGATTCAAATAAACACTTGAAGTAACATATTTCTTCTGGCAATTCGAAGATCTGTGCGATTAGCTCTACGATTTCTCGTTTCTAATCTAGCCGTTTCATGGGCTGCCTCTCTTCGCTTTTTTTAATAGTTATTCTGCTATTCGGGATGGAGGCAAACACAAAAACATCAAAAACCATGAAAATCGGTCCAGCCGTTCTCGAGTTATAAGTGTTCGAACAAACCCGACTTTGTCTTATACAGGGTGTCCGGTAATTCGTCTGCCATACTTTGGGATGTGATTCTTGCTCATGTCCTAAGAAAAAAATTGTTCCACAGTCAAGTCTGATTTTCAACTTTGACATAACTTTTTGACGATTTAAAAAAAGGCTAACTTTGGTGTTCCCTGACTTATGTTAAAGTCAATTTCTCTGTCGGTACTGATGGTAGGAACCTCATTTTCGACCTTTAAAACTACGTTTAAATTGAGCTAATAGTATGTTTTTAGGGTTGCCAGATATTTAATTTTAAATGATATTCAATTTTGTTTGCGCGAGCAAAATTTTGACTTTCAGGTCAATTAAAAAAAAAATGCGTAATGAACATAAAGTTTTCGTATTTTTACCTGATGAACAAAACAATAATAAAAATAAACTTAATAATAAGTGCACCCAAAAACCCATACATTTTATGATACTTGGGAATGTCTAAAACAGCGAAGAAATCGAATTTTGGGTTTTTTAGCTACTTGGCAATTAGAATGGTTTTCCAAGAATTGATAGTTTTTAGGTAATTTTTAAGACTGTGAACTCATGAAAAGAGTTAAAAGTGTTCTTATGCCTACTTGACTTGCTGTTAAAACTCTAATTACCTTACCTCTTCTCAGGGAGATTTAAATTTGGGGTATGAATGTTTAATGGGTAAATTAACTAAATAAGTGGCATAAAATAATAGAAAAACAAATTCATTCATCAGATTATCAAGTTAAGTGACGATTACAGTTGGATAAGAATACGAGAGAAGAATACGCATTGCCTTTCAAGAAGAGCACAACCAAGATATACCTACTCTACTCAGGAATTTTATCCTACAAGACGACTTCCTTCTCGAAATGTTTTTTGGAAATACCTTTCGAAGGCTTTGAGGAACTGAATCAGTTTCAACTGCAAGACCTAACGCGGGAGCTGCAAGCACAAGAAGAGTTTCGACCGATGAAAGAATACTGTCAGCTGTTGAAATCGATCTTTCCATCAGCATTTGACGCTTGGCTCTACAGTTTAATGTTTCCAAACATAGAATTTCCAGTATATTGGATGGAGAAAATATGTATCCATATCACCATACACCTCTGCCAGAACTGCTACTCAATTATTTTGAAAAGAGAGTTGAATTTTGTAACTGGATGCTAGAGAGAAACTTGTATGACAACCAGTTTATAAACAGAATTCCTTGGACAGACGAATCTCAATTCACAAGAGATGGTATTACGAATTTCCATAATCTCCATACATGGGCTTCGAGCAATCCACATTCAAGACGGAAAAGATCATTTCAGCACAGATTCAGTGTCAATATGTGGACAGGTGTAATTGGAGATAAATTAATCGGGAATTTCAAACTACCACCCCAACTTAATTCTACCAACTATGTGGAGTTCTTACAAAATAATCTACAAGACCAGAAGGATGTTCCACTGCTTCAACTAGCTTTATCATATTTCCAACAAGATGCTGCTTCTGTCCCCTATGGTCGTGCAGTTAAGGATTGGCTGGATGAAGAATACGGTGATCGATGGATAGGCAGAAATGCACCAATTCACTGGCCTGCAAGATCTCCCGATCTCACTGTCCTGCATTTTTTTTGTATGAGGACTAATGAAAGAAATCGCTTACTCATCTAAAATAACAACTTTAACTGAATTTGAACAGCAGATTTCCGAAGGATCACTAAAAGTAAGGCAAGAGTTATCGAGAATATACATTGAAAATGAAATCCAAAAACGGGCTCTAGCATGCACTCAAAGCGCAGGAAGGCACTTTGGGCACTTATTGTGACTATATTTGTGTGTACATAAAATATAAAATTTATTGTTTTATTCGAACCCTTTACACCTCCTCAGAGCAAAAAATCATTTTTTTTTTAATTTTCCCTGTTTTAGATTATTGTTTTTTTATTATTGTTTTGTTCATCAGGCAAAAATAAGAAAACTTTATGTTTATTTAGCATTTTTTGAAAAAAAAAATGACCTCAAAGTCAAAATTTTGCTCGGGCAAGAAAAATTGAACACCATTTAAAATTTAATATCTGCAACCCTAAGAAAATATCAGCTCAATTTAAACGCAGTCTTAAAGGTTAGTATTTCTACTAAAAACAAGTCGAAAATGAGGTTCCTTCCATTAGTACTGACAGAGAAATTGACATGGGACAGGGTACACCAAAGTTAGCCTTTTTTTAAATCGTTAAAAAGTGATGTTAAAGTTGAAAATCAGAAACATGACTAAGAATCACATCCCAAAGTATGGCAGACGAGTTACCCGACACCCTGTATATTGAGATTCTTAAAAAAAAAATGTCACTTTTTTATCGACTTCTATACGGTAAATTTCATTAGAATCTAGCTCTCTGTGATTTCACAGTTTTATAGTACTAAGACTTAAGTTTATATTTTATATTTATAGAGACTCATGAATCAGGTTTATTTATCAAGAAAGCATGTAAAGAAAATTCATCTTCCATACGACCTAAAATAAAGTCTGATGGTCTTAAACTACACCTGCTAGTTTGGTCTTAAATTTCCCAAAATAAAAATGAGTTCATGGCCTTTGGTCTATACAAAATTTAAAAAGTATGATATATAAAGATAGAGGGTATCGCCATAACTCCTTGGCTCAAAATAAAAGCCTTACGTCATATGGAAAAAATATTGTGGATTACGTACACACTTGTAGGGATTTAAGCCAAAAGAAGGCTTTGCATGATAACCTTCAAAATATATTTGGTTTTCCCCACTGTATCTCGAATGGAAGATATTGATATACGAGTATGTATGTATAAAATGTACCTGCTCTATTAAACGACAACACAAATAAATAATAATTGCAATCAAATATATATTTTATCAAAAGGTTCAATCGTCAACCTGGATTGGCAAGGACAAAAATAGAAAAACAATTGTTGTTTTGACTTGACATGCAAGGTACCGAGAGCTTCTGAAGAAAACAAACCAATTCCCATTCCTAATGACGTATCTTATTGACAACAAATCGCCGCTCAATAGGTACCTTCACTATACTCGTACCTAACACAAATCTATTCTGAATTCATTAGAAGTATCCATTTGAACTGCTCCATTCCCCACAGAAATGTATTAGGTCGTGAAGGTTTCCTATTTCGATACATGAAATGTGATGCATTAATGCATCGAAAAAGGAAATCGATGTCTGCCATTTATATATTCCTTGCCATCCATTGCAAGTGCATGTTACCCATTCGTTTGGCTCAATTTCCGTTCTAAATTGGATGGAAATTGATTTTCAAATAAAATGCATCCGTGCGTTGAATTTTCTGAGATTTTTTTTTAAGAACAAACATGCAACACAATAAGAAGAAAATTTCGATATTATTTACATTTTATTTATTTTGGCTTTTCTCTATTGTAAAAATATTGTTCCAGGATTTAATAAAACCAAGCATTTTTATTGAGAAAGAAAAGGAAAATATATTTTTTTGCTAACCGTCGTCGGTCGCCACTTAAGTTGTCGTTCAGTTGGTGCATTTTTCGGAATAGGATTCTGGCTTAAATAGATTTGATTTAAATTTTATTTTATGAGGAAAAAACTTTAAAATATTGTTTCATACCCAGACCAAATAAATAAAATGCACAACTGGATCGCACGTACTAATTCTTATGTAAAATTTATTTTGAATTAAAAAATTGTTTTTTTAATTTATAAATATGGAATTAATTTGAAAAAAAAAATACATAAAATTGCCTTCTGATTTCTAGAAAAGTATAAATTTAAGCGAAAAAAAAGCTTAAGAATCGTTTTATTATTAAATTAAAATTTTATTTAATATATTTCTTTAAAATATTTCTTTAAAAAAATTTGGCATTTCATTTTAAAGTATATATAAATATACATGTAAGGAAATAATTTGAAAAAGAAACTAATCGTCACTCGTTTTTAAGACATTGATTTTTCAAAAAAAATCGAATTTCTTTTTCGGAAATCCAAAAAATATTTTTTCGAACATTTGTATATACAATATTATTTCAAATTAGAAGGAGTTCCTGTATAAAAATGTCCACGGCCTATCCACGGTGGAAACGCCTCTTCATACATTGGCAAGAACCATCGACTGCTCCCTCCATCAAAAAGAGTATCCTACATTTGCCTTCGTTGATACAGGGCGCTTTTAACAATATTGACACATCTGCAATCGGCTTGGCACTGTCATCTCTGAATGTAGAAAGTTCGCTTGGAGAATTGATCAACCAGATGTAAAGTAGCAGAAAAGGGACGCCCGCAAGGTAGTGCCCTATCTCCCCTTCTTTAGAACTTTGTAGCGAATGAGCTGCTGAGATATCTGGCAGTGGAGAGTTACAGTATGATTGTCTATGCAGATGAAATTACTATTGCTGTATCAGGAAAGCATCGTAATACAGTAAAAACACAATCAGGCGAATCTATAAACAAATCTTAAAGGTTACTTAACTTTAAAATACCTCTAAATAGCTCTTAAGTATGAAATCGGTATCTATAATCAATTTTCACATTTAAGTAACGTTACTTAAAGGCCTCTTAACTTAAACGCCATCAACCGCGTTTAAGGATCACTTAGAGGCATTTTAAAATGTATTTTGACATATCAATTGTCATTTTTGAAATTTTGAAGTTTCAAATTGTGAGTTTGTATTGTTTGTTGTGATATTTTAGAATTAGAAAATGCAAATAGTTAAGAAACCGAAAATTTGTATTGATTAAAGAACGTGTACGTGCAAAGAAGTTTCGTCAACGCTTTCCGCTTAGCCTTTGAAGTGTTTGTATCGACACTAACTTTATTCCTCGTTGTTGGAAGAGAATCTGTGCATAAAATAATTTGTTTTGTAGTGTTGTGTATTATTGCAAATTCTAAAATAAAAAAGTTTTCTTGTCGGAAGCATTCCAATTTTCAGATATTTTTCTTTTGTTTGTGGCGGCGGGTGTGGGTTTGTGTTCCATGGCCATTTTTTTTTTTTCTATTTCACAAATAAAAAAATGTGTTCCAAATATTTACTGATTGAAAGTGGCACAAAACAGCTGTGTTGTATAAAATGAAGCAGAATTTGTTTTTTTTTGTACTAGATTTTCACATTCTTTTACGTTACGTGACATAACCATTGTTTAGTTAAGTACCAACGAAAAATCGATTATAGATACGAATTGAAGTTTCGTCATTTAAAGGCAAATTAAATATTTAAGTATGCTTAACTAAATAACCTCTAAGATGCAGTTTAAGAAAATCTTATAGATACGGCTGAATATGTTTTAAGCAAGCTTAGAAAGACAGAACACGGCATTCCATTTCTACAACGATGCACAAAATCTAATGAGGTGCTTACTCAGACAGACTAAATTTAAATCTGCCTTTTCCTCTTCCCAATAATTGTTACGTGTTCCAGGCGGAACATTTGGAGATTAAAAAAGTCCTGACTTGGTTTTAAGAAAACGTGATATCAACTAAAGATATCTGCATCTTCTCAGACTTCCAAGCAGCCATTAAATCTCTTGATTCTGTTTCTACCAGCTCAATAACAGCATTTAACTGCCGATGGTCTTTGATGGAGACTGCGCTGCGCAGCAATTTAACATTCACCTCTACTGGATACTGGGCCACAGGGACATTTCAGGAAATTGTGAAGCTGACGATCTCGCCAAAAATGAAAAAATAATATCTTTATTGCCAAATTCAGCAAAAATAGGTATTACAATCCCTACACGTAAGCTTATGCTAAAGTTAGATGATATACAGAGAATATACCTTAGGTGGAACAATACCACTACTTGCTTGGCGACAAAACAGATTTCGCCAATGCTGGATCTGAAGCGCTGCAAAGGTTTAATAATCGAACAGAACAAAAATTTGCTAGTTTTCCTTATTAAATAAATTATTTTTGTATTATTTAATCGTTGTTTTATTTTACTTCTTTCAAGGCAAGTCCAAAAGATAAAAACAATATTGTTTCTAGCATTAAATCTCCGCTTAATGGAATTTTTAAATCCGCTTAAGTGAATTTTTTTTTTCACTTATCCAAACTCGCTTAAGTGAAAATATTTTTCACTTAAGCGGGGTTCGTTTAAGTGTAAAACCCGCTTAAGTGAAAGAAAGACTGTGCCATTTTGCCGTTTCTCTTAAGCGGGTTTTACTGTACTTGCAAGTATGTACTTCAGTTTAATGCATATGGTCCAATAATAAGAACATTTCAGCTATATCACCTATTATACTATATCACCCTTACTCGTTAAACCATTTTGAGCTAACAATGAAGCGTTTGAGACAGTGAATGTCGGAGTTATTTAGATCGCTAGTATCGTTATAGTAGTAGTCTCCTAAGTGGAGTCTACGTCTTTGTGCTAGGGCAGGACCAAAACATAGACGGTGAGGAACTGACACCTCTTCTTCTTCATCCATGCAGATTCTGCAAAAATCATTTGCAGGAACTCCAAGACGGAAAGCATGTCTTCCTATTAGGCAGTGTCCAGTAAGGACACATTTATAATGGAGCTAATATGCAATCTACCAATAGAAATTAGTTGTTTTGAGCGTTTAGCATCAAACAATGGCCAAATCAGTTTATTAGACCGGCAAGTTGGGGTGCTGGTCCATCTGTGGTTAGCTTTCTTCATGGTATCATGCTTTAGCATAAGTTTGCAAGTAGCTAGGGGTATACTGATGTTAGATTTGCTATCCAACAAAGGTAAGATTGTTCCATTTTTTGCAAGTTCGTCGGCTTTACAATTTCCTGGAATGTATCTATACCCCGACACCCATGTAAGGTGAATGTTAAACTGTTTTGACATCTCCACCAGAGATGATCGATAATTTTGGGCTGTTAGTGAGTTAATGGAGACAGAGTCCAGTGACTTTATGGCAGCTTGACTGTCTGAGAAGATACGTATATCAGTAGTCGATATAACATTTCCTTTGAGCCAAGAGAGGACTTCTTTTATTGTTAAAAGCTCTGCCTGGAACACGCTACATTGATTGGGAAGACGAAAAGATAGACAAAGATTTAATCTTTCGGAGTATACGCCTCCACCGACCCCGTCATCGGTTTTAGATCCATCTGTATAGAAATTACTTCGTCCATCAAAAACGACTCATTTTCCCAAGAAGACCTGGAAGGATGGACACTTGAAAGTTTTTATTAAATTTTGGATGAGGGATGGTGTAATCGACGTTACTAGGTAGGGTTATGAACGAGTTCAGTATAGTGGAGTGGACAATATCGTTATTGATCCATCACTGCGAATAGGCTTTAAGCCGAATGGCTGTGCTAGCGGCCGATTGTTTGCTAAAGATATCTAGCGGTATAAGATGAAACAGAACATCAAGTGTAGCGGAGGGAGTTGAGCGGAGAGCTCCACCCATGATTAAGCAGGCTGTTCGTTGGACTTTGCTGAGCTTATCGCGGTTTGTTGCTGTTTCCAGCGCAGTCCACCATACTGTTACTCCATATGTAAGTATCGGTCTATAATGACTGAGATGTATAGCCAGTGTGTAATATGAGTTTGTAGACCCCATTTGTTACCTACGGCTTTTTTGCAAGAGAATAGAGCTATGTTCGCTTTGTTGATTCTCTCTTGGATATTGGGCTTCCAGCTTAATTTCTTGTCCAAAATAAGACCCAAATATTTTGCTTTATCTGAAAATTTAAGCGGTAAACCTTTGATGTGGGGAGGGTCTATGTGTGGGATTTTATATTTCCTGGCAAATAGGACAAGTTCAGTTTTGTGGTGATTGACACCGAGTCCACATTGATCTGCCCAGGTAGTAAGCTTGTTTAAAGCACTTTGTAGGAGTTTCTTCAAAGTGTTAGGATGCTTACTTCTTCTTACTTCTTGATGAAACGTTGAAAGTCTTTTATGTAAGTAAATCGCATTCCTTGAGAATATTAAAAATTAATAAGAATTTTTGGAATCTGTATGTGAGTTGATACATTTCTATCAAATCTCCAACACATGTTTAGTGGATTCTACTTGTCTGTCATAGAAATACCTGCAAAAATATATAATCAACATTCACAAGAAAGTTGAACATCGTCAAAATATGAATCATGCTTTATCTGTATACGAGTATTATTCACATCCTCTTTTTGATAACGAAATTTTAACAACATGTCAAAAAGTTGTCATCAATAACTTTCTATTGAAAAATGTGACAGGGCCGGGAGTTGAAGATTGATATATGATTTTAATCCTAATATTTGACACCTTAAAGTATTTGAAGAAAAATATTAATAAAAAGTCTGTTTTATTTTAGTGCACTGTAGAAATGGAACACATCCGTCTTTCCATGCTGACTTTAGAAATACTAAGCATGTCTGTTTCTTCGACGCAAGTTGGAAGAAATTCTGAGAAATCTGAGAAATTAATAGGCGTATCAATGGGCACGGTAGTGCCCAGCCAAGTTCTGGAACTACACCCTTTTTACAGGAACAAACTCAGGCGATTTTTGACCCCTCCCTATCTTCAATACCAATGAAGTCAGAAACTTAAAATTCCGAATATTTGCTAAGCTAGCCAGGCACAGGCGCATCAGCAAATTTCAATTTTCAAGCATAAGCTGTTCCTGAGATATAAGTTACAAAAACCGTAACTGACTGACTCACTGACTGACAGATCATCAAAATTATGGAGCACTTCCCGACATCGTAGAATCCTGTAATTTTGCACAGCGGTAGAACTTGTCATGCAAGCAGAGAAAAAAATCGAAAATTTGAAGTTTTCCATTCAGGGGGCGTGATATCCGCCCACTTTGTCCGATTGCTGTAAAACGATGAAATTTGGTGAACCGGTAGGGCTTATATTGCATATAAAGAACCAAAAATAAACAGCAAGGTTTTCCTTTCCAGGGGCGTGGTATCCGCCCACTTTCTCCGTATTGGTATTGGTTGAATGGAGCATTTCCGACTGCTGTAAAACGATGAAATTTGGTAGAGTGGTAGGGCTTAACTTAAATTGCATTCAAAGAAAAAAATAAAAAATTAGCGGTTTTCCATTCAGGGGCGTGGTATCCGCCCACTTCTTCAGAACTGATGTAAGTTATATATGGCACACTTCCGATTGCAGTAGAACAATGAAATTTGGTAGAACGGCAAAGCTCAAATTGCATATAAAGGATCAAAAATAAAAATTGAGGTTTTCCATTCAGGGGGCGTGGTATCCGCCCACTTTCTGAGAAAATGTTTAATTTATATGGAGCACTTCCGATTGCTGTAATTAAGGTAGGTATGTTAGTGTTAGGTATCTTGCCAGGATAAGAAGAAATAATTGAAGCGCAAATCAAAACAACCAATAACAAAAAGAAAATATACCAAAAGAAATAGGAAGCTACAAACTAAGTTGATTTTAGTAGGTAGAGTCCACCCTTCTATCTTTCCGTATCTTTCGAGATTTTGACATGGCAAAATATTAAAATCTTTGCAAAAAGGAGTGAGATCAGACCAAGAAACATAAATGTTAAAAAAAGAGCCAAGTTTTTCTATACAAAAACCTTTGTGTAAAAAGTCAGCCGTGAAAAGTACTGAGATCTAAAATTACACCAAGTTCTTACTTCATAAAGGTTTAATACCGAATATTTAAAGTAGAATAATATTGAAACAGCTACAATGTAAAAGAAAAATTTTATTATTTAATGATTACTGACTAAAATTTGATGGGCTTACTTGGCAAGTTTTTTTGTATGCTCCATTCGAAAGGTTTTAAAAACTTGACAAGTGAACCCATCAAATTTTAGTCAGTAATCATTTAATAATAAAATATCTCTATTACGTACATTGTAGCTGTTTCAATATTATTCTACTTTAAATATTCGGTATTAAACCTTGATGAAGTAAGAACTTGGCGTACTTTTAGATCTCAGTACTTTTCACGGCTGACTTGTTACACAAAGGTTCTTGTATAGAAGAACTTGGCTCTTTTTTTAACATTTATGTTTTTTGGTCTGATATATTTTACTTTAAAGAACAAGGAGAATGAATCATTTTCTCTGGACTACGAAGAGGAAGATGACGAAAATGTTTGCTATAACATTATGCCTTAATTGTTAAACTCACGTGACTAAGAATTCAATTGTTTTTCTGATTTTAAATAAATTAGTTCAAGAGTCATTTTGTATCGTTTTTTCGTATCGTCTCGATTTATGTACTGTTTTTTTTTTCATCAGTCCAAAATATGTAAAAATGTTAAAATAAATTAATCACGCTAAGTGTTGTACATGCAAGAAAACTATTAAAATACTTGGAGTAAATAAACACTCAACATATCACTCCCTAATTACAAGTAGCACATCCCAGTAATAGTGTTTGCTGATGTTCAAATGCACAAATTGAATAATTGAAGAAAATTGCGCAAACTCACTTTTTGTTGCCAAAAATATCTTCATCTCAAATCTATCGATGGTATACGAAAAAAATTTCAAAAAAAGAAATATACGAGTACATACAGAATTAAAGAACTTTGAACCTAAGATTTAAGCAAAATTTGATAGTCAATATGCTTTTGCTTACTTTCGAATTTATAATTGTATCATATAGTAAGTGATTTATAGACACATATAATCTGTTTTATTTTTCTTGTTTATGAATGGGCTGGCTGGTTTATATTAGCTACTGGCGGCGATGATTTATAAATCAATTTGGACGCGACTAATTTACTGGTCGGTCAATGTATACCTATACAGTGGCGTGGAATCGTGCAAAATCAAATAATAATTTTATCAACCAACCGTCCATTCTGGATGTTCTATTTTCAGTGACAAAGAGCTTTGAATGAATTCTATTTCTACGATTTATTTAATTTGTAGTTATTGCCCACTATTGTTCATTTGTTGAAAAAATCCCTAAAACTAATATTAATTTTAAAATTAGTTGAAAAAAAAAAACACAGAAAATAAATGATTTTATTAAATTAAAATTGATCCATTAATGTCGTCAGTTTTCTCATACAAGGTGGCGTAAATTTAATCACCATATCGGAAGATGTCACAATTTTTGCAAATGGCGTCGTACGTCAATCATCTTTGTCATTTTGAGCTAGAAAACTTCAGTATACAAACAGACAAACAATGGAGCGCTATACTCCGCAAGAGCGTGGAATAATTGTGTCGAATTTTGTGTGTGGTGTTAGCGCAGCTTGAATTTCGTTGTCGATTTCCTAATCGTGTGGCGTCTACTGGGCAAACATTCCGCCACTTAGCTATTTAACTCGAACAGGGAGACCATGCAGAAATGATCGCCGCCGGACTAATCTGCTGATGTCTCTGAGAACGAAAAACATCAACTAGACGACGGGTAACGCAATTGGACATCATTAGACCGACCATATAGTGAATTTTAGTGAAAGACTCACACATGTTTCCGTACAAATTTTAAACAGTGAATCAGTTAATGCCTGCTGACTGACGGTTCGTTGCTTGTGAATAACTGTCAAGCCATCCTCAATCTCAACAAGGAAGAGGAAGATTTTGTGTCGAAAATCAATAAGCAAAATCTTCATTTCTGGGGTACTCAAAATGCACGTGTGATGCTCGAAGAGCCATTACATCCACTCACAGCGACTGTGTGGTGCGGCGTTCACTCGTATTCTTTTTAGGTGTCGGCAATACGGTCACTGTTACTGGCGAACGCTGCAGGGCGACTTCTTACTGCCGAAATTCGTTGCGTTGGCCTTTGTGAACGTGTGGTTTTAACAAGACCGCACACATATCACGCGCCACAATGGTTATTGTGAAGGAAGCGTTTCCTGGACGCGTAATCCTCCGTTTTGGCAATTCGGCATGGCCAGCAAGATCGCACGAATTAAGCATTCCAGACTTCTTTCTTAGGAGCTACTTCAAGTCGCGGGCTTATGGCATCAAGCCTCTAACAATCGCAGCCTTAAGGAGAATATTCGACAGAAAAGGAAACAGTTATCACCGGAAAATCATGAAAAATGCGATAAAACGGGCACAAATGTGTATCAACATTGGTGGCAACCACTTGACGTATTATCATCCATTCCACTTAAAGCCTAGTATTCACCTAGCGTTAAATGAAAAATAAATACGTTCCAAATTACACGCGGAGAATAAAAATGAAAATAGAATAATCTTTTCCACGTGAATTTTTGATACTCACCTGAAATATTTTTTTTTTTTTTTTTTTTTCGTGGGTAGGTGAAGAATCTTCATAGACACTATGAGCCCGGTAGTCATAGTAGTGTGAGATTTTTGCTCACTAAAAAACACCTCCCTTTTGTTCTTGCGACAACAACTAAGTTACCTTATCAAGTAGTTTTAATTTCATTATTTTATAATCACGTTTGGCAGGAAGCTCCCCATTGAGAGGACCTGCGGATACCACATTTGAAAGCGGATACTCCTTATGGCGCTAGGTCGAACGGTCTCGTTCTTTGAAGCGGCGCACAAGGTTTGTCTCATCAATTGTTTGTCGAATAATTCTATTGCTATGGTTATTTAAGTGAGTTCGTAGCTTCCCAGCGAAAACTGCTATTTCATCTTCAACAGTTGGTAATCGTAAGTCTCTGTGTAAATCACTGTTTCTAATGTACCACGGAGCATTAACGATTTCTCTGAGAACTTTGCTCTGAGAAGATTGTAGTATTTGTCTATTGCTTGGTTTAGTACAACCCCAAAGTTGTATACCGTACGTCCATACTGGTTTTATCACTTGCTTATAGATAAGCATTTTATTGTAAATGCTGAGTTTGGAGTATCTTCCAATGAGCCAATTTATTTCACGTAATTTATTTTCAAGTTGATCTCGTTTCTTTTTAACGTGAGTTTTCCATTTAAGCTTAGCGTCTAGTGTCATTCCTAGGTACTTTGCTTCATTAGCATATGGCATTTGCACCGAATTAATGTAGGTGGGCAGATTGGTAATTTTTTTGTAAGTAAAATTAATATGTGTTGATTTGGACTCATTAAGAACAATTCGCCATTTCTTAGTCCATACCGAAATTTTATCTAGAGCTCGTTGGAGCTTCTCGGTTGCAGATTCAACTGAATCGGATATTGCAAGTATAGCCGTATCGTCTGCAAAAGTACCTATTATGGTATTTTCTTCTTGAGGAATATCGCTAGTGTATAGTACGAATAGAATCGGACCGAGAATACTTCCCCGGGGAACACCAGCATTGATTTCCTTAAAATCCGAATATTCCCTTCCTTGCTTAACTCGAAATAGCCTATCTTCGAGGTACGACTCAAGAATGTAATATATTTGATCCGGAAAGACCTGTCTTAGTTTAAACTTGAGACCATCGTGCCAGACCTTGTCGAAGGCTTGAGAGACGTCTAGAAATGCGGAAATGCGCTTGAACTTACATTTTTTCGCTCTAGTGATTTCTCAATTTCGTTGGTTATCCTGTACACCTGATCAATTGTTGAGTGACTTTTTCGGCAACGAAATTGATGGTCAGGACCAGCGTTACCACTTCTGGACAAAAAGTCGAAGTAGGTTTGAAGAAAAAAGTGAAGTAACTTGAGAAAAATCGAAGTAAATTTGAAAATGACTTTTTTCTTGCAATAAGAAAAAAATTGAACCCAAGATTTTTATCAGTTGTAATTACAACACGAAAAAAAGTGATTCAGTCTGTCTGCGAAATTTTATAGTTTGTGTATTTATATTGCGTTGAACCAAATTTTGTTCATGGAAATTCTGGGGTTTTATACTATCTGGAGTGGAATAGAGAAAAAGTAGTAGATTTGGGTTTTTTTTTTGTAAAATTGAAGTAGGTTGAAACGAAGATTTTTAAAAGGAAGTAGATTTCAGTATTTTGCTGATGGTGCGAAGTAGGAAGTAGATTTAAAAATATTTTGAAAAAAAGAAGTAGATCTACTTCAATTGAAGTAAAGTGGTACCACTGGTCAGGACTAAGCCGCTTTTCTTCGATAATAGGAAGCAGTCGCTTTAATAAGATTTTCTCAAATACCTTCGAGATCAGTGGCAAGAGGGAAATCGGTCTATAAGATTTCTTTTCGTTCAGAGACTTTCCCAGTTTTGGAACCATTAAAATTTCTGCGACTTTCCATTGGCGTGGAACGTATGAAAGCCTTAATGCCGCATTCATAAGGTGCTGAAGTTTAATTGCTGCTTTTCTGGGTAGCTCTTTAAGCACGCGAGCATTTATAAGGTCGTACCCAGGAGCTTTATTATTTTTAAGATTTTTAATAGCTTGATAACCTGAAATAATAAATACTTTCATTAAGTAAACTCTCGAGAGCAGTATCAAAAAATTCGTTATCCATTCTTTATTTCTGTTAATAAATTTTTAATTTTTTATTTTGAAACAAAATATTTAAATTAACTGACAAATGTCACAGTTTTCCACGCTGACTTACACTTTTTCCTGATGGTTGTACATTGACAAATGAAAATTTGGCGTGGAAAAAGTTGTGGAACATAATTGTTTTTCCAATCCACATTTTGGTACTCACCTCTCGTTGGGGATTTCATGCGTCTGAAAAAGCCGCCACATTAATGTGAAATTTTCATTTTCACTTGAACTGAGTACTAGGCTTAACAGAAAAAATTGTAAAGGTGTCCAACTAAAGACTTCCAGCACTCAAAATCATTTATTTTATTTAGTAAAAAAGTAATTCAAAAACAAAATTGGATAATTAATTTTGCGGTACCTTGATTTCTGATAAAAACTAAACTTATTTACAAAATTTCGTACTATGTTTAATCGTTTAAATGACAGTTTAACCTCGTTTAGTTTATTTTTCTTTTGTCGTATTTTAAAAAATTAATCATAATTCATTTTTTTATTCAATTTTTTAATTCGTGTCGATTTCGCAAGATAGACCGCTCCACTGTTTAAACTTCCGAGACTAAGAGTCACCGGTGGATTTTTATGTGATCTGAATTTCCATAAAAATGTATGATATCATTTTTAAAAATTTATTCATTCTATTAATAATTTTTTTGGCAGAGATAGTTCTTTGTTGGATAATAAAGCATTAATTTTTCTATTCTAGTAGCAAATTGTGCATTTTTCTTAATAAAAAAAATGATAAATTTCTGTGCATGACTTATGCCTAGCTTATTCAAGAAAAACATCTCTTTTTTTTACATTTACAGTAGAACTCTATAAACATAAATCCTTCAATTATTTCCTTTCATTTCCTTTCGTTGATCATATTTAACTCATTCACAACATGGGGGCACAATACGTATATTTCGGTTCAAGTGATAGATGGGACCTGCCGCATCTACTATTAAACCTTTTCACGTCTAATCTAATGTAAACTTATCTAATCTTAGTCCTTTTTCTAAATAATGTTCTTAATCTATCACTTTTGTATATATAAAGGGTGGTTAAATTTTAAGGGCCGATGTTGATTTTGAATCAAACACAAATTATTTAGGAAATTATTATCATTTCTTTTTATTATGATAATATGGTATGGTTCAATTATGTATGGAACAAAATATTGGCCAAATGGCCGCCGCAACCTCGGCGGTACACCTCCATCCGATGGTGATGGTCCAAATTTTTGATGACGCTGAGGCATAATTGAGGTTCTATGCCGTTAATGTACCGAATTACCTCATCCTTTAGCTCTTAAATTCTTGTTGGCTTATCGACGTACACCTTTTGTTTCAAATAACCCCAAAGAAAGAAGTCCAACGGTGTGAAATCACATGATCTGCAAAGATCATGCCAATTGACATCGCCACCACGTGAGATAACACGGCCATTGAATTTGTCGGGCAAAAGAGCCATTGTTTCGTTAGCTGTACGAGCATGCACTGGTGTTTTCACATCTCCTACAGACCCATGAACGCCCATTTTCATAATAAGCCTGAATAACTTTAACGCGTTGCTCGATTTTGTATCTTTCCATGGTTCAAATTGAGTAAGTCTGAAACTGAGAAATGTCAAATTAAATGCAGAAAAAAACTTGATGTTTAGGTGTGGTTCACATTCAATATCGGCCCTTAAAATTTAACCACCCTTTATAATTTTCAAAAGCTGCAAAATAATTATGTAGATATACGCGTATCGACGCGAATAAAATTACGGCGTTGCTTAAGAGATAGTTCTATCACCTATTTTTCTAAAGCATTCATTCGAAATTATTAAAAACTGAACTTTGAACAACATATCTTGGAAAATTTTAAATGAATGTTGTTATTTTCTTCTTACGAATTTGTGTGTCCTCAATGGGAATTTAAAATTAATGAGAGAATGAATGATAAATTCATATCAATTTGTCGCATATGAGACATGAGTTTGCAATATAACTCAATAAAAAATTCATTCTGTCAAAACAGAATGTACTGTGCTGTTCAATTGGATAGGCTTCCTCTTTTATTATTTCATCAATTTTTTTTTCAAACAATTCAAATGAGGTAAAAATTCTTAAGTTCTCCATTCACTAAAAATTAAAGCGAAAAATGTCATTAAAATCCGTTTTGCTTAAAATGAGAAATTCCACAATTGAAAAAATTCTGCTATGGTTTGTACATGCAGTAATATCTTAATTAAATTTTTTTTATTAAATTATAGATCGTAAAAATTAATCGAATGGAAAAAATTTTTATCAAAATTGTAGGAGGTGCCGTTTTCGAGAAATATACGATTTTTGAAAACCATTTTTAACATTTGTATATGGTGGGTACCATTATTTTTAGGTATCTTGCTTAGAAACTTTTATTTATTAAGCTTAAAATAAATCGAGCGTGGGGTTTTTAAAAAAAATTAATTTAAAAAAATGAAAATGTTTTTAAAAATCTAAAAAAAAAAATCTTGAAAATTTGAATACGCAATAATATTCAAACTTTTGGAGAGCCTTAGCATACAAAATATTATTATCAAAAGCAGTTGTATCTATAAAATCAATTATCATTTAATTACCAGTTTTAGGAATTTTTTTTTCAACCATTACTTAACTTTATCTAAATGAATTTTTTTGAATTTTCTTAAAAAAAATGTCACACATGGGGGGAAAAATTAAAAAATACTATCTACAAAGCTTAAAGAAAATCAGCCGAGCTGTTTAGGCTGTAGTCGAAAAGACAGACAGACAGAATTGCGAGACCCACTTTTTTCGTCTTCGCTATCATCGTAATTTCAACTTTGATCAAAATCTCGAGTTCGATCTTTTTTACGAATGCATAACTTGCAGAAACAAACAACTAAATCAAAGAAGAATTATTTATGTTTTATCATAAAGATGTGCGTCTTTTCAAGTAAACAAAAAAAAAAAATATAAAAAAGATGCATCTATCCAAATAAACCGCACTGTAATAAACAATATAATGTACGTACTCGTAGGTCATCGAAATCATGTTCCAAAATAAAAGCATTTTTGATCGATTGGTTACCAGTTGGTTGCAGAAGAAGGTCGCAATTTTCAACCAAAAGCAAGCAAATAAAATATGGTAAGCATCTCTAAGAGTTATGTAGCTCCTTTGAATCCTAAATTCCAAACAAATGATGTCGATATTCGATGACAATGTGGAGCTATTTCACATCTTCTGCTTCTGTGACACATATTAAAAAATTGATACTTGCTGTCGGAAGGTATTTTGAACTGAAGACTTATATGTATTATAAAAGATCCAAAACGTTTGACTTTTTCTACCATTTATATTGTTAAATGGTTCCGATTTATATTCAATCTCAACTCAATGGTAAGTTTGGGTATGATGTTATCTAAGAGAAGTTGAAAAATCCAATATATATATATCTATATAGGGTGTCCCTTAATTCGTGCATAATATCTTAGAGTGTGATTCTTGGGTATATTCTAAGAAAAATAAAATGCACGACTGGGTCGCACGAACTTGCTCCTATGTAAGAGTATAAGAATTTTAAAAATAAATGTTATTAGAGAAAAACTGTTCATTAGCTTAAAATTCATTTTTTAAATCCCTTAAACAACGTCTCTAGTAGTTGGAGCTAAAAATAGGATGCCATGTGATTCCATTGTATATAAATATACAAAGGTGATTCAAGCAAATATTAGTTCATACAAGAACAAACATTTTAAGTCTGTACTGGTTTCTTAAAAAAATAATCTTTTATATCCAAATTTTTAAAACGTTTTTTTTTTTCCCACGAATAAACCGATATCGTTTTTGCCTTTAGACTCAGCATTTGTTACATAACGAAGTTCTAAAGATTTTGAGCAGCATGGCTCTTCGTTAAAGCTTAAATTTTCCACATTAATTTGATTTCCACCAGCTCTTCCATTTTTGGATACTTTTTTGTTCCTATTAGCAGTTTTTTCATCATCTTCAGGCGCTGAAACTCAACTTGACAAAAATGTACATTACCTACAACTACAACTAAATTTACTCGAAGAGAACGGACTCTTTTTGCAAAAAAATTTAAAAACTAATACATTTTTCTCAATTATTAATAATTTTAATTGCTAGCTTTACAAGTAGAAAAAAGTTAAATTTTTTCCAAAAGTTTCAAATTCTGTTAATCTGTAAAGTAGGAAGTAAGAAAATTGGAATGAAACGTGTCACCTTTTTGGCGTTTAATCAAACCCGAGAGACATTAAATGTACCAGTACATACAAAAGTACGAAAAGAACCAGAAACAATGTGCATGTGAACAAATACACTGAGTGGTGTTTCAACGAAAAATAAAAAATAAATAAATTTGGGGGTGCAACAGCTCGGAGTGAACGCAGACCTAGTGACTTAACTACAATTCTCAACCATTCCTATTGTGCTAATGAGCAGCAGTTTCCATGACAAGAGATACTCTTGGCGAATTTGTCAATTCCTCGCAAGAGGCAGTACACCCCGGAAAAAAAACCTATTGCAGCGGCTGAGAATCGAACTCGAGACCTTCCGCATGACAGTCCAACGCACTAACCATTATGCCAAGGGCTACTACTTCAAGGAAAAATGATCGATTTAATTCAATATTTATTTATTTAAAAAATCCTAATTGAAATAATAAACTAAAAAAACAATATCAAATTATTTAAATATTTATTCCTTTCGTAATCCTTGGACTCAGTTCTGCCGCTACCGCTGGCGTCAGAATTGAATTTCTTATTAATCAGCCTCTTGGGTGGCGTTGGTTGTCAAATAATAATTGACAGTTCTGAGTAATACATTTTTAAATTATTCAAAAATTGAACTCAGCATATGGATACATGGGGTTATGATGGTATACCGGTGTTATAATAGTTCAAATATTAATATGTATTTGTTAAAAGACAACAAATAAAATTTCTGAATAAAACAATCACAAGTTAATCTCTGTAAAACCAAGGAAATTTTGTTACAAATTCTAAGTTGTGAATTACAAAGGCTGGCATTTTTTCTAAAAGTAAACGCGTAGGTAAATGAAGTTTCTCTCATTAGTACTAAAAGCTCAATTGCCATTAACATGGGTCAGGCAGGGTACAACAAAGTAAGCCTTTTCTTAATTCCCTGATATATGGATATTATGCATGTATGATACAAAAATTGGAGATAGGCTCTTATTGTGGAATGATTTTTACTTGCGACTTATAGGTACTATAAGGCAAGTTATGTATTCGGAAAAACATTACTACGATAGCGAAGACTAAAAAAGTGGGTCTCGCAATTCTGTCTGTCTGCTTTTCCACTACAGCCTTAACGGCTCGGCTGATTTTCTTTAAAATTGGTGGATAATATTTTTAATTTTTTCCCTCCTCTTTTTTTTTCTTTTTTTTTTAAGACCGAAAATAACGGTACCTGCCATACGATTTTTTTCGAAGTTTTATAAACATTTTTTCTCAAAAACTGTCCAACAGGTTAAAAAAAAAAATAAAATTTTTTTATTTAGTTAAAGCTAATAAATGGTTGAAAAAAAAATCAAAAAAAAATTTATTTTTGATACCCCCGTTGGAACCATTTTTCTGGTTTTTGATTTTCTCAAAAACGCTACAGCCGATTTTGATAATTTTTCTTATGCTAAAGCTTCCAAGCAAGAACATTTTGGATTTAAAAAAAAAATAATTTTTTTCAAAACTCAATCTTTCAAAAATGCCATGCTCGATTTTTTAAAACTTGATAAATAAAAGTTTTTTAATATAAATTATAAGTTGTAAGACAAAAATTTATTTTACCTTAAAATAACGGTACCCTCCATACAAATGTTAAAAAACGGATTTCGAATATCATATTTTTTCTCGAAAACGGTTCCGAGAATTTTGCTGAAAATTTTTTTTTTGGTTAATTTTTACTGTCTTTAACCTAATAAAAATAAAATGCACGACTGGGTTGCACGAACTTGCTTCTATGTAAGAGTATAAGAATTTCAAAAATGAATGTTATTAGAGAAAAACTGTTCATAAGCATAAAATTATTTTTTTAAATCCTTAAACAACTTCTTTTAGCAAGCAAATATAGGTTTATGCAAGAACAAAAATTATAAGCCTTTGTAGTGGTTTCTTAAAAAAATAAGCTTTTACGTAAAATTTTTTTAAAACATTTTTCAGAAAAAAATTTGGTATGCCAATTTAAAGGTTTTATTATTGTTCGAATAAAAATTAAATTTACAAAAAAAATAGTGAACCGTTTTTAGGTATTGAATTTAACAAAACAAAAAATAGATAGGTATTTTTTTTTTTCAAAATTCAAAACAAACGTTCTTTTGGTTGGTACAGTCAGTAATATCTTGTTTTCAAAATTTTGTTTATTAAATAATTGATCTTAAAAATTAATCGAAAGAAAAAAATATAAACAAAATTCTCGGGTTTTCGAGAAAAATACGATTTTTGAAAACCATTTTTTAACATTTGTATACAGGGTACAGTTACTTTTGGCTAAAATAAATTTGTTTTTCTTCATCTTGTAGATTGTATCAAAAAAATTTTATTTATAAAGTTTTCAGAAATCGAGCAACGGGTTTTCGAAATATTGAGTTTTCAAACAAAAAATTTGAAATTTTTTTTTTTGAAAATCCAAAAAATTATTTTTGGAAAATTTTAATGCACAATAATATTCAAACTATTGGGGACCTTTAGCAGATGAAAAATGATGAAAATCGGTCGTACCGTTTTTGAGACAGACAGAATTGCGAGACCCACTTTTTTCGTCTTTGCTATCATCGTAATGTCAACTTTGATCAAAATCTCGAGTTCGATTTTTTTTACGTATGCATAACTTGCCTTATAGTACTTATAAGTCGCAAGTAAAAATTTAAATCAAGATATTACTGACTGTACCTACCATAGAACCATTTTTTCAAATTTATAATTTCTCATAATCGACAAAACGGACTTTAATGAAATTTTGTACAGAGAAGCTTTAAGAAAAAATTGCATTTTAAAACTTTAAGAAATAATAATTTTTGAATTTTTGAAAAAAAAAAATAGATTTTTTTCTTGGAAAATTCGATATCTCAGAAACGGCTCAATATTTTTGTTTGTAATTTTAATTTTTAATAGAACAATAATAAAAACTTTCAATTGGCGTACCAAAATATAGAGATATTGACGATTAAACAAAATAAGATCATTGGAAAAATCCATGGATTCCAAAGCCAAATTATTAACACTTGGCTGAGTTACTACCAAAAATTATAAGGTGCTCTCTGCCACACATGTGTATTATTTGCACCGAATATAAACAAAGATGTACTAGAAGCATTGATCATTATTTGTGGAAAACGATGCCCCAAAAATGCAAAATATACATCTCAAAATGAATTTCTTTCTTTCTGTGAAGAGTAGATAAAAGCTACTTCAGTCAAGGAAGCTAATCTAGCCAATGCTTTTTCAGTCGTTGCGGATGAAACGTCAGACATTTAAGAACTAGCTTTCAATCGGAGTTCGATTTGTAAAAATGGTAACAGAGAGAAATGCTAAAGTTTGTGAGGAATTTCCAGTGCAATACTCAAGTTTTTAGAAGACTCCGGATTTGACTTACAAAAATGATCTGGTCAAGTTCATGCAGGTTGTTCTTCCAGTGAGGCAAATAAAGCTTCTAGGCAGGCACCTAGCAACCTATATTTTTCTGCAGCAAATTCAGACTTTATTTTGACTATTTGTATCATAGCAAAATATATCGCCATTTTAGAAAAAGCAAAAATCCTGCGGGCGCTCATGAGGAGGACTTTTTGGTTGCACTTTTACACTTTTTTCTTGCTCTATAGATGTACCCTGTGGGATAATGGTTAGTGCGTTAGACAGTCACGTCGAAGATTCGCCTGCCACCTAAAACTTATCATTTTTACTTCATCTTCATCTTGCCAGAAAGTGACATAAGACATATCAGTATATTTTTTTGTGAAAAGTCATTCTCGTTGGAGACTGCAGAAAATGTTAGGTCCCCTCCATTTCTAACGAAATGGCGTACACTAGGTTCAAGAGACGCAACAACAAAAATTTACAAAATATTTTCTTAGAAATGATACAAAAGCCGTGTTTTTTGAAAGAGTGAATAGAGTTAGCAAAATTTTACATGCAAAACGATAAAAACATCAAGAGTGAATATAATTTGGTCAGCAATCGGAGTGAATATAGAATGAATAAAAATTGTTGATATATGTACTCGTATTGAGATGTAGATGAGATTTTTATTATGTCAAGACATTTGGAAACAAAGCTTCATGTCTATTTTGTAAAAGACGTACAAAAAATCTCAAATATCAATTGATTTAAAAACTTCTGAAAAATCTTAATTTTTTCACCGAAAAATCGAAATTTTTTGGATTTTTTTTTTGTTCAGGAAAATTGCGATTTTAAGGCTTTTGGAAAGTATCTAGAAAGAAATACTCTAAATAGATCTAAGTAAATTTGAAATTACTCTAAAATTCGTATCATACTTTGAGATTAAAAGAGAGTGAATATAAAAGTGACATAATGGTTTTTTTTTTTTTATATTTTCTTTACTGAGTGGCTATCAATTTCAATTTCCATAAAACACGGCTAAAATATATAAGAACTATTTATTTGGGAGAAGTGAAATCCAAATCTTAAGCTCTCTGCTGTAAAATAACGTTTGGTTTACTTAAGTTATTTGTGCACTTAACCATCGATTGATTTGTTATAAACCCCGAAAGGGAAGGTCTGAAAACTTTCCGTTGGGATTATGAAAAATAAATAATTGCTTTTCTAAGGGTTATGTATAATAATAGATACCATCTGCTTTATGTCAACTGAATTTGAATAAGTAAGGACCGTTTTTGAAGGATTATCTCTAAAAAACACACAGATAAAATTCTGTGAGTGTCCAAACAATGCCTGCAATTTGCCTAAATCATCACTCTATTTTAAAAGATGGAGATTTGCCTTTTTTGGTTGGGCGGTTTTCGGATAAATGTTCTAATCCAACGTAGGCAGACAAATGAGACTTTTTTAATTATATTTTAAGAAAAGGGTCATTTTGGTTGGTTGGCTTGAAACTATTGTGATAGAAAATCTTTTGAACCTAAATTATGATTCCGGTTTTGTTTTAATGAAGTAAAACTCTTGATCATTATGTGTGTGAAAAGGTTTAAATAAATAAATCAAAAACTTAAAAAACAAGTAAGATAAATTATGAATATTAAAAGAAGTTTTCAAAAAAAAAAAAATATGAGATTTTCATAAATATATTATTTTATTACTATATTGTAGGTACTTGTTAATTACTTATTCTTCAAATATGCTATAACTAAACAATATTTGCTCTTAGGGATAGGACCTATCGGAACAATTTCATACAGCTAATCGCAAAAACAAAACATCATAAAGATGTTGCAACGGATACCTATTTGGTGGTTTCTTAAAAAAATAAGCTTTTGTATACAAAATTTTTAAAACTTATTATTTAAGAAAAAATTTTGGTACGCATATTTAAACTTTTTATTATTGTTCGAATAAAAATTTAATTTACAAAAGAAATATTGATCTGTTATTGAGATATCGAGCTTTCAAAAAAAATTGATTTTCTCGGAGCCGTTTTTGAGAAAAATACGATTTTCGAAAATAATTTTTTATCATTTGTATGGTGGGTCCCTTTATTTTTAGGTAAAACAATTTTTTTTCCTCAGATCTTGTAGATTATATTAAGAAACTTTTATTTATCGAGTTTAAAAAAAATCGAGCATGGGGTTTTCGAAATATTGAGTTTCCAAACAAAAAATTTTGAAATTTTTTTTTAGAATGCAAAAAAATTTTGTTTTAAATTTGTATACGCAATAATATTTAAACCTTAGAGGGGCTTCATAATGATTAAAATCGGTTGTACTGTTTTCGAGAAAATAAAAATCAAAAAAAATTTTCTCAATGAAATTTTATGATTTTTTTTTTAATTCTGTGGGACAGTTTTTGAGAAAAAAATATTTATAAAATTTCAAAAAAAATTCGTTTGGCAGGTACCGTTATTTTTGGCCTTAAAAAAAGTCACAAAAAGTGTGGGGGAAAAATTCAAAACTATATCTACCAAGTTTAACGAAAATCGGCCCAGACTTTTAGGCTATAGTCGAACAGACAGACAGATAGACAGAATTTTGGGACCCACTTTTTTCGTCTTCAATATCATCGAAATGTCAACTTTGATAAAAATCTTGAGTTTTTTTTTACGAATGTAAACCCACACCGAGAGCCCACAGCAATTTTTGGGTGTGACTGAACCCCTAAGACCCCCACCTGCGTACACCCCTGCGAATGTCTAACGTTGAACAGTAATAATAACAGTTAAGAACGCAGATGAGTTTCCAGTAACATTTGCTAACCGTTAACAGAAAGCTTGTCAATGAAAGTTGAATAAGTTAAAAGTTTTTTCTTCTATTATAATACTACGTGTTTCAATTCCAATTATTTCGGTTTCAACTTATAGCTACGTAACACAACTGTAACTGACTATCAGTGATGATTATAATTACAAGTAATTTTTTCAAAACTTTATTATGTAGGTAACCGTATTTTAAACCTACATAACAATCCCGCCCTTGCATAGTCCTAAAGTAAAAATTCCAAGAAATTGTGTGTACAAAATTATACATTTTCAGCAGTGACTGTCTTTCCTATCAAGACAATTTGATATTTGATCTACTTATAAAAGTTAAGGAAATATTCCAGAATTCCTTAAAACAATAATCACTCTAGAAAGTCATTGTCCCAAAATTCTCTCCCGCTTCAGTCCTGAACCATCAGTAATTGCATTAAAACAACCGTTAGGGGCACTGTTATTGAAAAAGTCATTAAAATCTTGAAAAACCATTTCGTTTGCTTCCATCAGTAAAAGGCTTAAATCTTGTTTTTAATGGCCGAAAATTTAGTGTTAATGTTTTTACAGCATAAATATAAATTTGAAATTTTACCGTTGAGCTAGTTACAAACTGCATGAATTTCCAAAATTTATTACGACTTGGTCGATTTTATTTGGTTGCCATTTTTGTGTGAATGAAATGACCATAAACGTCGGCAAGACTGGATTGCTTGAGTTTTACAGCTCTCTATAGACGACCGCCATTTTTGGCAAAAAATCATTATCATTGAAGCATATTTCGACTTCACTGGCTTTGATAATAAACATATTCGCTATTGGGGTACTTAAAGCCCTCGATAGATACACCAAAGACCACTCCATTCGCGTATAGAAACAATATGGTGCGCCATTTTAGCGGGCGCGTGGCCACTTCGGTGCCACTTCGCAAACAGCTCCTGCTACGATGCGAATCTTTGCGGCCAAATAATGTTAAAAAGTGGTGATATCGAATGGCCCCCATGATCCCCCTGATTTGACGCCTATCAAAAAAAAGTTGAATATCAACAAACCAACCACGACCTCGACGCTTAAGGTCATTATTAGAGGGGAAGTTGTCTGCGAAATTGTTATGAAAAATATGCTTAAATCATCATAATCATCGCGTAAGCGTAGGGTGGATGAAGTGGCGGGAAAATTCTGCTATCTTCTGTGACCGAAAAATGCGCCCTAAGCTGAAAGGAAAGCTCTACACTTCAGTTGTGCGTCCAGCACTCACATACGGTTCACAATGTTGGACAATGTACAAAAAGTATGAGAGTAAGCTAACGGCAGCTGAGATGAAGATGCTTCGTATGACAGCAGGAGTTACAAAGCTTGATCGAATTAGAAGTACGAAGATCTGAGGAAGCCTTCATGTTAAGAATACCATTTCCCAAAAAATTGAACACGACCGACTCAGTTGGTATTGCCATGTTCAAAGGAGAGATCCTGAGAACCCCGTCAAAAAGGCAATATCATACAACGTTCCAATTCGAAATAAAAAGAAAGGTAGGCCTAAACACTCCTGGTACAAACATTATGCAAAAACACCAGCATTCAGTTGGCCTCAGAAATGGAACAATACAAAACCGGGAGGCTTGCCGCCGATTTCTGAGGTCAACCCGGCGAACCCCACAGGCGGATCACTAGTGTGAAGCAGATACGTGGGAGAGTTATGATCCCCTCGACATCGAGATCATAACAGCGCCGAAGAAAAGGAAGAAGAAGATGCTTAAAAGCAAATGCATCATGGTCAGAGGCACCCTCTTGGCCGACCGATCAGTAAAAAAATATAAATTACAAATTTCTATTTCATTTATTTATTTCTTCATAAAAAATAAATTTATAATATTATTTACATGGAAGACATTAAGGCAGCAAGACCATAGGTTAAGTTAATGTGCTGACAATTGATCGTCACACTTAGATCAATGTAGATCCGTTGTGATATCCAAGAGATTATGACTCTCATTTAGGATTAAACTTATGATAAATCCTATGTCATTCAAGCCCGTTAAGGCAGTTGATGAGTTTCAGAGATTTTAAATCTCGATTGATAGAGCTAAGGAATTTTCAAATAATTTGGTAGAGTTAATATAAATTTCAACAAGTTTATGTTTGGAATGTCAGAGAGTTCCTTTAAGTCGTTGAAGAAGTGTCTCCCCAGGAGCCTGTTGCTCAGATAATAAACCGCGGACAGTGACCTTCGTCTCCGCCTTCTCTGCTTAATTCGTCAATATTAAGTCTCATCTTTTTCTTGTGGTAACCCAGTTGGTTATGTTCAGGAGAAGAGATATAGACTTTTTACTCAGTTGGATAATAATATCGGTATTTGCTAGGCCATAGTTTTCTAGTTAAAAGACAGAGGTATCGAACGAGCTCCATCTCTTGCTTGTTGTAGATAGAACTTTGCTCTCGATTACCTGTTTAAGATTACAGGGTGGGACCTAAGCTGTTGTGTCTGCCTGATTAAGATCAAGTGTTGATCCTATCCTTCCCAGCTCGTCAGCGGTTTTAATACCTGGGACACCCTGTAACCAGCAACCCAACAGCAAGTTGTAAGCTTCGATTTGATTTCATTGGCAGAAACCGCTTTAATTGCCACTTGGCTATTAATGAAAAATGTGATTATAAGCTCGTGGTATTGCCTAACTTTCATCACTTCCAGGACCTCAGCTTGGAAGACACTGCTATTATCAAGAAATCTGAATGACGGAAATGAACCTTGCACCGACACCAATATCCATCTTGGGAGCCTCGGTGTCGGCATGTATTGGTATCATCGATTTGCAGGTTGATGGACCATTGATTTGCCTATCCTCTCTGCTATAAAAGGCCGTCTTGAAATGCTTATAAAAGTCTAAACGGGTTGTTATAGAGTCAGCGCATATACTCTCGTGTATTTCTGTAGAATCTGCGCATGGCCTATGGTACTGTGTATATCCAGCTTCCAAATGAGCTAAGCTGATGTGTGCTATTGGCTCCCGATTCTTGTTTAAATAGATCTAGGGGTTGTAAGTTTAATATACACAGCTTCCACTCATCTCGAAAATGGTTTGTAAGTTAAAATTTGTCGTGTCTTATTTCTCTGTCACTTATAATTCACATTATTTTATTCGAATTCATCCTTGTTGGGCATACTAGTTTAACTCAATTACATGTTGTTAGTGTTATGCCTGAACAACATGTAATGAGTAAACTAGCAACCCATTGATGACAATTTTTTAGAAGGTTTTAATGGAATTAAAACGACATAGACAACGGCAGGGATCGAACCTGTGATCATGAGTTTGTCAGGCGAGCGCACAACCATCGTGCCACGGCCACCCCCAACTGAATAGTTCGAAAACTCCATCCATGATTTTCTTATGTCTTGAGAGTCAAAAGTTTTATAATACAGTTTACAAGATGTGATGTGACAATCATTGTATTTTATCAAAGTTAAAAATGGTTTTCAAAAATTGTATTTTTCTCGAAAACGGCGTATACAATTTTGAAACTAAGATATATTACTGACTTTACCTACCATAATTATCGGCATAACGGATCTAAATGACATTTTTGATAGAGCTTCCGAAAAGTCTGAAAAACATTGGAGTTCAAAACGAAATAAAATGCATGACTGTGTCGCTTGCACTTGCTCTTATGGAAAAGACACCGAATTGCAAAAATGAGTATTATTAGAGAAAAACTGTTCATAAGCATAAAATTAATTTTTTATATGACAAAAACAACTCCTTTAGTAGTTGGAGATAAACACAGGATGCCATGTGTTTCAAGCAAATATTAGCTTATGCCAGAACAAAAATTATAATTCGTTGTAGTGGTTTCTTAAAAAAATAAGATTTTATATACAAAATTCTAAAAACATTTTTAAGTTTTATTATTGTTCGAATAAAAATTAAATTTAAAAAAAAAAGTATTCAGCTGTTTTCAAGATATCGAAATTTGCAAAAAAAAAAAAATTTTTTTTTAATTTAAAAAATATTTTTTTTTTAAAGTTTTGAAATACAATGTTTTTAAAACTTTTTAGAAGCTTCTCTATAAAAAAATTTATTAAAATCCGTTATAACGATAATGAGAGTTTCAAAATTCGAAAAAAATCATTCTATAGTAGGTACAGTCAGTAATATCTTGATTTCAATTTTTTTTAATATATATTATACGAGTATATTATGGAGATCGTAAAAATTAATCGAAATAAAAAAAATTTAACAAAATTCTTGGAACCATTTTATAACATTTGTGTTGAGGAAAGGTACCGTTATTTTTAGGTAAAATACACCTTTTTCACATCCTGTAAATTATATTAAGAAACTTTTATGTATCAAGTTTTAAAAAATCGAGCATGGAGTTTTTGAAATATTGAGTTTTAAAAAAAAAATATTGATTTTTTTTAATCCAAAAAAAATTGTTTGAAAATTTGACTACACAATAATATTCAAACCGCTAGAAAGATTTAGCATAAAAAAATGATCAAAATCGGTTGAATTGTTTTTGAAAAAACCAAAAAAATTGTTCCAAGGGAGGTACCAAAAATAACGATTTTTTGGAATTTTGTTTTCAACAATTTCCTAGCTTTAACTAAATGAAATTTTTTGAATTTTTTTTTTAATCTGGGACAGTTTTTAAGAAAAAAAAATTTATAAAATGTTGACAAAAATTCGTATGGCAGGTACCGTTATTTTTGGTATTAAAAAAAAAAGAAAAAACGTCTGGGGGGAAAAATTTAAAAACCAAGTTTGACGAAAATCGGCCAAGCCGTTTACCGTTTAGGCTGTAGTCGATCTGACATACAGAATTGCTAGACCCACTTTTTTCATCTTCGCTATTATCGTAATGTCAGCTTCGATCAAAATCTCGAGTTCTATTTTTTTTACGAATGCTTAACTTGCCTTATAGTACATATAAGTCGCAAGTTAAAATATAAATGATTGATAAAAAAAATAATTTTTTTTAATTCGATATCTGAAAACAGAGTCAATATTTTTTTGAAATTTAATTTTTATTCATACAATAGTAAAAACTTTAAGTTGACGTACCGAAATCTTATCTCAAAAATTGTTTATATAAAAGCTTATTTTTTTAAGAAACCGCTACCAAGACTTTTAAATTTTGTTCTTGCATAAACTATTATTTATTTGAGAGATCTCATAACATCCTGTCCTTATCTGGAACTACTAAAGGAGTTGTTTTAGTCATTTTAAAAATGAATTTTATGGTTACGAAGATTTTTCTCTAGAACATAAATTTTTGAAATTCTTAGTCTTTCACATTTGAGCAAGTTCGTGCGACCCTGTCTTGCTTTTTATTTTCATTGTTTAGACCTCCCATTAGGGTTATTCAACTGCTATACTTGTATTTTAAGGAATTGCCATCAGTTCATCATTGAGCATAAGGCTAGGACCGCACTTGCGATTTCAATCGCACGATTTTTTAGTCGCAAAAATAGAACACATGAATTTAAATGAGAATGAACGCACTTGCTACCAACAAATCATGACGATTTAAAAGTCGCAATTGGTTTCATTTTTCTTGCGATGCCATTGTCGTAAACTTAAATGAAACACATGTTGTCAAATGGATATGCCCACATTTGCGATTTAAATAACTACGACTTAAAAATCGTAGTCGCAAAGAGAAATTGGCATGCACGCACTTGCGATTTTTAATCCACGATTTTTTAGTCGCATAAAGTAAGACACATGGCCTTAAATGTGAATGAACGCACATGCGACTTAAAAATCGCAGCGATTATAAAAATGAAACAAGTTCTATTTTTTCAAGCGATTTTTCTATCGCTACTTATTTGTAGCAAGTGCGTGTACTCACATAAAAAGTATTGTGTGTTTTATTTTTCGCGATTAAATAATCGCGCGGCAAAAAAATCGCAAGTGCGTGCATGACAATAATTTGTAGCGACTACGACTTTTTAATCGCCTCGACGAAAAATCACAAGTGCGGTCCTAGCCTAACTTCGGAAGTACTGTTAGTTTCAGCGATTCTTTCGTTAACTGCACTGCACGAATGTGGAACGGGTGTCCCGACTCAATATTTCTCTTTCATTGCGATAATCAGATATTCAAAACCAATGTGCAGCAAAATTGTCTTTAAAATTCTCTTCAACTTTCCTTAACCTTTGCACTGTGCTACAAAAAAAACATACAAATTAGGAAATTTCTCTATGGAGACAGCAATTGAGCTTTAATGCCTGCATAATATTGACTAAAACCTAGTTCGTGCATTTTTAAGTTATTGCTTATCTTCCATGTAAGTTTGGGTTCCTTATGGTTCAGTTTTATTGTAAGTACTGAGTTAAACCTAAGTTTAATAGTTTTGCAGATAGATTGTTTACTATTTATCTTTTCTGTTAGCATGAATGCCAAACACGTGTATCTTACTCCTTTCCAAATTTGTCGAGTCTCACCCCCGAATCTCTTATGAACTCTCACTGAAAACCCCAGGTGTTAATAATATCGCTGGCAACCAACAAAAAAGTCGGATGATAGATCAACAAATTATTTTATTTGGAAAATTAAGTTAATGCTTTAATCTCAGCCTAGTGAGAGTAGGTAGGATTTGAGATTATTAAAATAAAAAAAAGATTATGATCAAACTGCTGACTCGCGTATCAAAGGAAGGTCAATGAAATTAAATAGGTCGCGCACATGACGCAAAATTGTATGTCAACCGATATCGGTAGGACTTCAATCGGTCAGCTTTAATAAACAAATTAAAGTTTTTTGGTCATTTTGTATTTTTGTTCTAAAACTCGGTACAGTAAATGACAATACGAAGCGAAGCGACACGGTTGGGCTCCTCCTTAAATTTGATGGTCAATATTTGTGCCAATTCAATGCAGTGCTCGTGAATTTAATGTTTGAACTTTTCGGCTCTATTAATGGGCTTCGTAGAATGCTGCTTGTGTTTGATGGTGGCGACAAGTCCGATGTTCATGACAGCAGTCAAGTTTACGTTAAGTAATTGTCGGTCGTAAGCATTAAAAATATTGTTGACCATACAATATTTTTGCTTTTGTGTGTTTCTTTTGTTTTCTTTTATTGATATGAAGTGAATAGAGATTCTGTGTGTGACGTGATAAGTTCATGGGTTTTTTTTTTTTGTTGTCTTACTTACAAATTGGTCAGTATTGCTGAAGAATGTTGTTTGCCTTAAAACAATTATTTTAATTGATTATGTTTGTTTTAGTTTAAAAAATGCTAAGCAATTTATAAATTTTTCAATTGCAGCTTGTTTTTTTTCAATGAATTATGAAGTAAGAAAGTTTAACAGGAATGCTTTACATATTATCTACTTATGTGTGCAATTTTACAGCAAAATGTAACTCTATAAAATCAAATCTTTGATTGTGTAAAGGCGTTTTGTGTCTTCTGAAAAGCCTGCATACATAATGTTTGATAGCAGATATTCATTCGTATGTGCATATAACCCCCGATATGTGGTATTTATTTAGTTGCAATCTGGTATATACCTACCTACTCATATACCTACAGAACTTGAAAAAAATGTAACATAATTTCAAAGGTTATATCGTTTTTCGTTGAAGCTGAAAATAAATCACGTTTTGAAGTTTGAATAAGATCACATCGTTGTCGTGACTTTATTCATTTTCAAGTGGTGCAGTTTCAGATATTTAAGCTTCAGGGTCCTACAGAATTTTAAATTTTATCTTTTTTTTCTACCAAACTAAGGGGAAATGATGGGTTCAAATAGAGTGGTGATGAGCATCATAAAAGGGGTAAGGCCGTGAAAGGGAACATTTTCCTACACCTTCTTGGATCAAGGAGTGATACTTGTAATTTGACAACGGAAGAAGAAGCATTGAGTCTTTTTTTCTCCGATGAAATATTGCTTACGATTATATCTTATACGTACTAACATTGGATTTGATAGACACAGACAAAAATATATGATAACAACGATCAAAGGGCACGGTAGTGCCCAGCCAAGTTCTGGCACTACACCCTTTTTACAGCAACAAACTCAGGCGATTTTTGACCCCTCCCTATCTTCAATACCAATGAAGTCAGAAACTTAAAATTCCGAATATTTGCTAAGCTAGCGAGGCACAGGCGCCTCACCAAATTTCAATTTTCTAGCATAAGCGGTTCCTGAGATATAAGGCCTCAAAAATCACAAAAACCGTAACTGACTGACTCACTGCCTGACTGACTGAATGACTGACTGACTGACTGACAGATCATCAAAATTATGGAGCACTTCCCGACATCGTATAATCTTGTAATTTTGCACAACGGTAGGTCTTGTCATGCAAGTAGACGAAAAAATTTGAGGTTTTCCATTCAGGGGGAGTGGTATTCGCCCACTTTCTCCGAATTGGTGTTGGTTGAATGGAGCACTTCCGACTGCAGTAAAACGATGAAATTTGGTAAGACGGTAGGGCTTAAATTGCATACAAAGAAAAAAATATAAAATAAGCGGTTTTCCATTCAGGGGCGTGGTATCCGCCCACTTCCTCAGAACTGATGTAAATTATCCATTGCGCACTTCCAATTCCAGTAGAACAATGAAACTTGGTAGAACGGTAGGGCTGAAACTGAATATAAGGAACCAACAATAAAAATTGAGGTTTTCCATTCAGGAGGTGTGGTATTTGCCCACTTTCTGAGCAAATATTTAATTTATACAGAGCACTTCCGAATGCTTTAATTAAGGTAGGTATGTTAGTGTTAGGTATCTTGCCAGGAAAAGAAGAAATAATTCAAGCATAATTCAAAACAACCATTAACAAAAAGAAAATATACCAAAAGAAATAGGAGGCTATAAACTAAGCTGATTTTAGTAGGTAGAGTCCACCCTTCTATCTTTCCGTATTTTTCGAGATTTTGAATATTAAAATCTTTGGAAAAAGGAGTGAGATCAGACCAAAAACATAAATGTTAAAAAAGGAGCCAAGTTCTTCTATGCAAAAACCTTGGTGTAACAAGTCAGCCCTGAAAAGTACTGAGATCTAAAAGTACGCCAAATTCTTACTTCATGAAGGTTTAATACGGAATATTTAAAGTAAAATAACATTGAAACAGCTACAGCCTACAATGTAATAGAAAAATTTTATTATATAATGATTACTGACTAAAATTTGATGGGTTTACTTGGCAAGTTTCTTGTATGCCCAATTCGAAAGGTTTTAAAAACTTGACCAGTGAACCCATCAAATTTTAGTCAGTAATCATTAAATAATAAATTTTTTCTATTACATTGTAGCTGTTTCAATATTATTCTTATTTAAATATTCGGTATTAAACCTTGATGAAGTAAGAACTTGGCGTACTTTTAGATCTCAGTACTTTTCACGGCTGACTTGTTAGACAATGGTTTTTGTATAGAAGAACTTGGCTCTTTTCTTAACATTTATGTTTTTGGTCTGATAGAACTTTAGAGGATGTCGACATCGACGAAGTTAATAATTCCTCAAGCACAAACAGCTTTCTCAACATAAATCATGTGACAACCAAAGAACTGTTTAACAAGGGTTCGTTTGATGACTGCTTTACAAGGTAGGAACGTCAACAAAATGACAGACTTACCCCAAAAAGAGAGCTTTTCGGTACCCAAAAATGTTTTATCTGCACACTATTACAGCATGAAATTGATCGAAAAAATCCAAGGAACAAACAGAAATTTGACCTGTGATAACTGCTTCACGTCTATTACCTGTGGCAAAAAATGATTGCAAGAAAAAGTTACTATTTTGAACACGTTGCGTCCAAATAAAAGGGAAATTTCATCTCAATTCCTGGAAATAAAAGATGGCGAACGTAACACGGCAAAATTTTCTTTTTCTGATGGACTTGTTTTACGAGTATACTGTCCAACAAAATCCAAACAGAAAAAATCGTCCCATTCTTATCAAGAATGCATACAAAAGCTGATACTGATGCCGAGTTATATTTACCTAGATAGATAGATAGATAAGATTTATTGATCCTTTTTAAATTAATTAACAATCAGTTTAATACATTAAATTTTAAGACATGGCTAAAAGCCGCCTGCCCGAGTTTGACGAAGTCTATAAAGTATTTAAAAAGATTCTTCAATTATCGATTTTCTATATTTTGATGCTTTTTGACAGTAGATATATAATATATTCCAGTCGTTGCCATTCAGAATGTTTCTCATTTCCAATTCATCTAATTCTAGTTTTCCAAAATATCGAAGTCTAAACTCCCTTAGTACAGGACACCTTCCTAAGAAATGGTAAATGTTCTCCCTTTCTCGTAGGTTACATAGAGAGCAAATGATTGGTAAATCATCCCTATGAGGTATAAAGTTCAAGTCCATCAGTTCACCTCTGGCTTTAAAAACTGTAGAAATCATATCGTTAGTGTACCTTTCGTTGAAGTAATTGTTTTCGCAAAGATTGTGATCTAAACTTGCATATATTTCTCTGTGTGCAGAACCCTTGACATGCTGAATGCTGTTAACGAGCATTTTCTCATCTACTGCAGAGAGCAAATTGTGAAACTCTTTTTTCAGTTGGCTTATGTTTTCCGTGTTTATTGTTAAGTTGTATCCACAGAACTCTGCTAAGGATTTCCATTCCTCATAGAACAATATTTTCATCTCTAAAATGTGATTTGCTATTCGTTTGATTAACCTCTCACCGTTCAAAGATAAGCATTTTAAAATATAATTAAAATGAAGCTTCAATGCATCCATAAATAGTGGGGGGAGACCCGTTTCAAACATCAACATGTTATTTGGTGTACACTGTGGAAGCATGAAAATCCTTTTTTAAAAGAAGCGAAGTAATTTTTCTACTGTTTCGTAATGCTGATAGCCCCATACTTGGGCACCATACAGCATTATTGACTTAGAAATCGCCTGGAATATTTGCAGTTTGATTCGCATTGATATATTTTTATCTTCCATACAGTTTTTCCACGTTAAGCTTATCGCTGCCTTAGATGATTCAAGCTTCTCTTTTAGGTGCAGTTCCATGCTCATGTTACTACAGATATGTATACCCAAATATTTATACGATTTGACTGTTTCTATTTGCTGCCCATCAAAATACCATTTTTCGTTTTTTGAATATCTGCCTCCTCCTTTTCTAAAAACCATTGTTTTTGATTTCGTTGTGTTGACCTTTAACCTCCACTCCTCGCAGTATTTTTGAAGTTGATTAATCATTCTTTGTAATCTTTCTGACGAATCTGCAAGTAACACCAAATCATCTGCGTACATTAGAACCTTAATTAGAGTACCACCGATCCTGACCCCTCCGCAAAGATATTCTGAGATATCGTCGATGAACATCACAAATGCTAAAGGGCTAAAGTTGCAACCCTGTTTTACACCCGTAAGAGTTTCGAAGAAGTTTGAAAGTTGTTTTCCGTCCCAAACTGCTGATGACGTGTTCTCGTACAGCTTTTCAATCAATCTTCCGAATTTCCGTGATACACCAATATTATAAAGTTTATAGAAAAGTGCACTTCTGTCCACTGTATCGAAGGCGGCTTTAAGGTCAACGAAGAACGCGTATAGTTTTTTCTTAGTCCTGATAAAGTTCTGTGCAACGGTGGTAAGGATAAAGATTTGATCTACTGTTGAGTAATTCTCTCGAAACCCTGCCTGAAATTCGCTGAGTATGTTATTTTGAGAAGTCCACACTTGAAAACGCTTCGCCAAAACACCCATTAGTATTTTCAATGCAGAGTTTAAAAATGATATTCCTCTATAATTTTCTGCTTGGTTAGGATCGCCTTTCTTGATGATTGGAAAAATCACGCTCTGTCGAAAGCTGGTTGGGATATCTCCTGTTTCAAAAATTCTATTGAATTCTTTGGTTAGTATTTGTAGCAGAGAGTCATTTGCATATTTGAAGAATTCAATTGGTATTCCGTCCGTTCCCGGCGCTTTTCGGTCCTTGCTCTTAACTAACCAAAGTTTTACTTCTTCGAACTTAATGGGACTATCCAACAAATCGCACTTTGTATCCGGAACTGCATATTGAAAACTAGACTGGTACATGGCGTTGGGAGAGTTCAAGATATTTTTGAAGTGTTGTGCCAATTGATCTGCACTAATATTTATACCAATTTTAAACATTTTTCCATTTTTTTTCTTAAGCAGTTTCCATAGAGTTGCAGCATCCCTACATTGGGATATTTCAACTGCTAAAGCGTTTTGGTATTCAATTTTCTTCTTCTGGCATGTACTATTGTATTCTCTTTTCGCGTGTAGATACATATGTTTATAACTTGGTTCCTCGTATTTTCGGAATAGATTTAAAATACAGAATGATATATACGAATCAAAATGACTATATTTGGAACCGAAATCCCCAGATTCAGTTTTTGAATGAACTGGAGGAGCTCCAGTGATCCTTTGCCCCTTTAATCTTCGTCTGATTCAGAACTGGCGACAAACTGCTGGAGACGCTTCCGCTCCATTTGAAACTCGTCCTTGTCGATGTCTTCTAATACATGGAAAAGATCACACTCGTACTTGGTGTCCAAAAGCTTATCCAAATTTTCGATGACGCTGAGGCATAATTGAGGTTGGTTCTATGCCGTTAATGTGCCGAATTATCTCATCCTTTAGCTCTTGAATTGTTGCTGGCTTATCGACGTACACCTTTTCTTTCAAATAACCCCAAAGAAAGACGTCCAACGGTATCAAATCACATGATCTTGGCGGCCAATTGACATCGCCACCACGTGAGATAACACGGCCATTGAATTTGTCGCACAAAAGAACCATTATTTCGTTAGCTGTGTGGCAAGTGGCACCGTCCTGTTGAAACCACATATCGTCTACATCCATATCTTCCAATTCGGGCCATAAAAATTTCGTTATCATCTCACGATAGCGAACACCATTCACAGTAACTGCCTGACCGGCCTCATTTTGGAAAAAATACTGCCCGATGATACCGCCAGCTCATAAACCGCACCAAACAGTCAGAAAATTTTTTGACAATCACTCTTGGATTATCATTCGCCCAAATGCGGCAATTCTGCTTATTGACGAATCCACTGAGGTGAAAATGTGCTTCATCAGTTCATCACTGAAGATGATTTTCTTTGAAAATTGATCATCTACTGTTGCCATTTCTTGCCACCATTCTGACCATTGACGACGCTTGAAATGGTCAAGAGGCTTTAGTTCTTGAGTCAATTGCACCTTGTAGATAAGCGTGTAAATGCAAGTCTTTATGCATAATGTTCATCAACGACGAGCGTGAGAGGTGCAATTGTTGGGCACGACGACGAATTGAGGTAGGCGGGCCACACTATCGCGAACAGCAGCAATATTTTCTGCAGTACGAGCTTTACGAGCATGCACTGGTGTTTTCACATCTCCTACAGACCCGGTTTGCTCAAATTGTTGCACGATTTTTCCGATTGTACGCAAATTTCGACGATTAAATTGACCGAAAAAATCACAAAGTGCACGATACACATTTTGATTTGAACGCCCATTTTCATAATACATAAGTCTGAATAACTTTAACGCGTTGCTCGATTGTGTACCTTTCCATGGTTCAAATTGAGTTAGTCTGAAATTGAAAAAAAACTTGACGCTTAGTTGTGGTTCACATTCAACATTGGCCCTTAAAATTTAACCACCCTTTATATTTAAACAAACTATGTACCAGTATGTATATTTGACGTTAATAAATACTAATTCTTTTAAAAAATTTTTTTTCATTCAAATTGGGGAAAAAAGTAGCAGTAGTGTTTCTCCCTGGATGTGTAGAATTTAAGGGTTAACTATGAATTATAGTTGAATGGAGAATATTTTTCGGGAGTTAACTTGGTACACGAGATTAATACTGAAATTAGGATAATCTAGTACCAAAAAACTGGTTACATTCCTCGCTCCATCCTACGATTAGGCAATTCAAACGTAATACTCGCGTTTCAAGGATTTGTTAACCCTTAATTACCGAGATTCTTTCTTTAGTCGCACAACATCCATGAGAATACTTTACATAGTTCTGCTTTTCTCTCCCATTGTGCATCGGTGTCTGCCCTTACATCCTTCCCTCTTTTCTTAATGCTTGTTCTGTATTTATGGGTAGTCGAAACCGTTTTAGTGCTTGCACATTAGGGGTATTCATGTAAACGCGGAAAACCCTCGTAAACCTCGTAAACCAGATAATTTTATCTCCGCAGAAACGAGCTGTCAAAATTTGTATGGGAAAAAGTTTCTGCAAATCGCATAAAATTATCTCACAAATTTGCTGCGGAAAGTGCAGAAATAAACCTCGTAAACTAAAGATATATGGATTCTGACTTTTAATTTGACATTTCACAAAATATTTCCCACATTTACGCAAGTATTTCTTAGGGGGTGTTCATGAAAACATGCTGCGGAAAGTTATATCTTTCTACAAAGCGGAAAATTATCTCGTTACATGAATACCCTTATTATAAAAACAAGAAACTAGGCGTAATTAGAACACAGTACACAAAAGCTTGTAGAAAACTTTAACATAGTGAATTACAACTATCAACTGTAAGGGTGGGAACACACAATTTTCTGCCAATTTCGAAGGGCTTAGATGAGTATCACTTTTCATCACAAGAAATACTCTTTGAAATTTCTACTGAGACAGTACTCCCCAAGAAAATAATTTTTAAGGTGGCAGCGGCTGGGAATCGAACTCAGGCCCCCACATAACAGTTATCCCTTATTTAAGGGGTAAAATAGGAGTAGTTTCTTAGAAAGGAAATACTACAATTAATTATTATTCAAATTAAGTTGTAAAATTTGTGTTTAAATACATTTAAAATTTAAAATTTAAAATTAAAAGTTTCTTTTCTTTTCTTTTTATTATTTATAAGTATACCATAACGGTAAAATCTCCATTCGGCACTTCGGACCATTGTGTAATATCAGTTAGTTTCTCGAGTCCCATTCATCCAGTAAAGAGAAGCATCCAACTAGGACCGTTTGGCAATACGAGAAAGCCAACTGGGACGGTCTGAATAACTTTTTTAGAATTTTCAACTATGATATGATCACAGAAGTGATTTTTCTTGGGATGCGTACTTTTATTCCTTACAGAAATAAGAGTATAAAGTCGAAAGAAAAGTCTTGGTTCGATACAAGCTGTAAGGAAGCTATCAGGTCGAGAGAAGTAAGTTTCCGCTCTTACAAAGCCAACCCAACTGAGGAAAATTGGAAAAAGTTTAAACAAATCAGAAACCAATGCAACGCTGTTATAAAGAGAACCAAATTCTTACATGAACAGAAATTAAGGCGGGAAAATCCTGCAATGTCCCAAAGGCAGTAGAAATTTCTGGTCATTTGTCAAGAACATAAAAAATTCAATTTCATCTTCGGTTCCAACGCTCATCTACAAAGAAAAACCGATAACTAACTCTTTAGAGAAGGCAAATGTACTTGCAGCTCATTTTGCTGCTAACTCCACGTTGCCTGTTAGCAACATTGCCCCTCCTGTACTTGAGAACGTAAATCATTCAATGGGACAGGTATATTTCCGCACTCGTACAGTTGCAAGAGCCCTTCGAAATCTTGATATAAACAAATCCGCTGGTCCTGATGGTATACCCCCCATTCTTCTGAAGAGGTGTTCTTCATCGCTGGCAAAACCATTGCGTAAGCTTTTCCATCGCTCCTACTGTTCTGGAATCTTCCCTAGAAGATGGAAAACAGCATTTGTCCAGCCTGTTCCTAAAAAAGGTGACCCTTCCTCCCCCTCGTCCTATCGACCAATCGCACTTACGTCCCTTCTTTCCAAGGTCATGGAATCGCTGATAAATCATCAGCTCAAGAAATATCTCGAAGATCGAAAGCTTCTTAATGACCGGCAATACGGCTTTCGCAGCAATCGTTCCACTGGTGATCTGATGGCATATCTCACCGAAGAGTGGAACAGATCTTTACATTGTTTTGGAGAAAGTAAGATTATTGCGCTTGATATCTCTAAGGCATTTGATAGAGTTTGGCACCAGGCTCTCTTATCGAAAATGCGTGCGTTTGGCATCAACAAAGCCCTTATTCTTTGGATTAGAAATTACCTTCTAGATCGTTCAATACATGTTGTATTGGATGGTTTTAAGTCTGATCTTCACAAAATAAATGCTAGTGTTCCCCAAGGCTCCGTTTTGTCTCCGACTCTCTTCCTCATTTTTATAAATGATCTCTTGTCTGAAACTTCTAATCCACTTCATTGTTTTGCCGACGACTCCACTCTCAGCTTTTCATACTCGTTCCCAAGCTCACGTCCATCTCCTTCGGAAGTGAATTTGCAACGGTACCGTATGATAAGTTCATTAAACTCCGATCTTTACAGCATTGTTAAATGGGGTACAAAAAACCGTGTGGAGTTTAATGCTTCGAAAACTCAATGCTGTCTATTGTCGTTGAAGCAAAATATACCCCCTATGCCATTGTCCTTAAATGGCACTTGCATCGAAGAAACCGAAAAGCTCTCAGTACTCGGTATGTGTGTTAACGACGATCTTCGTTGCAATGATCACATACTCGAGACCGCCAAGAATGCTGCTAAATGCTTAGGATTTCTATATCGATGTAAGAAATTTTTCACCCCTTCTGATCTGGCTACCATTTATAAGGCGTATATACGTCCAAAACTCGAGTATAACTCACACCTTTGGGCAGGCGCTGCTCAATCTTCTCTCCATTTATTGGATAGAATTCAAAACAGAGCGTTAAAACTGATTGGAAACGGAGCTATAATGGATTCATTCCCATCTCTTGAACACCGTCGGAATGTTTCATGTATTTCCCTGTTTTATCGCTTCTTTCACAAGCAATGCTAACTCGAAGTAGCCAGTTGCATTCCTCCCCTTTATCAATTCACCCGTGATACCCGCTTCGCTAGGAATGCTCATCAGTTCACCCTTGAGCCTAACTTTGGTCGTACCGTCAAATATAGAGATTCATTTTTTAGTCGCACAACACGATTATGGAATAACTTACCCGGCACAGATTTCCCTTGCCATTTCAATTTGCAAACATTCAAAACCAATGTTCATCGACACCTCCTTTCTCTCCCCTCCTAATTTCCCCCTCGCCCGTGCTGTGTTTAAAACATTATAAGGGTCTCGTAACATACCCTTGAGCGCGAGTGTATTATAAAAAAAAAAAAAATACAATTAATGATTTCAACTTTGAGGGACAACTACATTCCAAATAATAATTCAAATCGATTTGTCGGCTTAGGCTCTACTTGATGAGCAGTTGGCATAAAACTACAGGTGCTCAAACCGATGTTCAAAAGTTAAAATTTAATACAGAATATTATGCACTCATTTATAATCTGTTTAAGGGTTTTAATACACATATTGCAAAGCGGCATATAAGCCTTAAACATCAACCGGTTGCTCTGAACGTTGTTAATTGTAAAACCAAAATACCTATACAAACCCCAGCTTACAGTTCAATCTAATTTCAAATTGAATTTTAAAGCGAAATTTAACAAAAATAAATACAAATGTAAAAAAATAAGGTATTAAGAATTTTCAAAATAGATGTTAGATATGCAGAAGAATAAAAAAAAAAAAAACAAAAAAATGGATATATTGATATAACCATTCTTTAGAATGTTTTTTTAATTTCCAATTTTTACTTGCGACTTATAGGTAGATACTATAAGGCAAATTGTGCATTCACAAAAATGGGTCTCGCAATTCTGTCTGTCTGTATGCTCGACTACAGCCCAAACGGCTCAGCCGATTTTCTTTAAGCATAGTAGAAATTATTTTTTAAATTTTTCCCCCCACACTCTTTTTTTTAAGACCAAAAATAACGGTACCTGCCAAACGAATTTTTTTCGAAATTTTATAAATATATTTTTTCTCAAAACCTATTCGACAGATTTTAAAAATAGAAATACAAAAAAATGTCATTTAGTTAAACCTAGGTAATGGTTGAAAAAAAATTTCCGAAAAATGGTTATTGAGGGTACCCCCCATGGAACCAATTTTTTTTTGATTTTCTCAAAAACGGTACAACCGATTATGATCAGTTTTTTTTCGTTAAAGCTCCCTAAAAACATAAATAGAATTGTGTATTCAAATTTTCAAAAAAAAATTTTTTAGATTTTTAAAAAAAACTTAAATTTTTTTTAAAACTCAATATTTCGAAACCCCATGCTAGATTTTTTTTAAACTTGATAAATAAAAGTTTCTCAATATAATCTACAAGTTGTGAGAAAAAAGAATATTTTACCTAAAAATAAAGGTAGATACCTATTATACAAATGCTAAAAAATTAAAAAAAAAAATGGTTTTCAAAAATCGTATTTTTCTCGAAAACGGCACCTAGAATTTTGATAAAATTTTTTTCTTTCAATTAATTTTTACGATCTTTAATTTAATACAAAAAATTTGAAATTAAGATATTACAGCTTGTACCTACCATAGAACCATTTTTTTTAATTTTGAATTACTCATTATCGACATAACGGATTTTAATGAAATTTTTTTATAGAGATGCTTCTAAGAAGTTTAAAAAACATTGCATTTCAAAACTTAAATAAAATATTTTTTGAATAAAAAAAATCATTTTTTTTTGACAATTCGAAATTTCAAAAATAGCTCAATATTTTTTTTGGAAATTTAATATTATTTCGTACAATAATAAAAACTTAAAGTTGGCGTACCAAATTGTTTTCTTAAAAAGCTTATGTTTTTAAGAAACCACTACAACGACTTATAATTTTTGTTCTTGCATAAATTCATATTTGGATAGCATTCTGTTTTTATCTCGTGCTACTAAAAGGGTTTAAAAAATAAAATTATGAACAGTTTTCTGTAATACGAGTAACATTCGTTTTTGCCTAATCTATTACATAGGAGCAAGTTCGTGGGACCCATTCGTGCATTTTACTTTTTAATGTCAACCAACCTGTAAAATACTTTAAAAGACAATGTCTTAGTGTACTGTACTGATAAACTTGAATTGAATTGAATTGAAAGTCATGAGATTTTACTCCGGTAGACTTTTTCTTGTTGGATTTCTTGAAGTCACAGGTCTATACGAATAAGCCACAGTCACCTAATGCTTTCAAGGTGAACTATAACACATCTATTGCTCAAATTCAGCTGGATATATGCGGAAGTGTCATTAAAAATAGGGCAAATCGGATCCGTGCCATATTCAATATTATTATGTTTTATTCTATGTCAACATCTACCGGTCGGTTTTGAAAAACGCTTTGGAAGCAAGTTCATAAATCGGTAAACATACGAACTAATAAAATATATGTTTAATTACATTTGGCACAATGTCTGTTTCCAGGGATATTTATTTCTTTGGAAAAAATCATTTCACAATAAAAAAAAAACAGCTCTAAAGCGCTTACCACTAATCTCTCTATATACACATCTACTTCCCAACTTGAACACACAAAAAAGTACAATTTACGTAATTCCTTTCATTTCTGTTGTTCGCAAGCTACTTGTACGTAGTTACTCGGAAGTTCGCATCTTCATTTTTAAGTTAAATTTATACAGGACAAAAGACCAGTAAATTCCCTATTCGTTCATACATATTTCATTCACTTGAAGTCTGAAAACTGGCATGATTCACTGTGGAGTGTGGGACGTTTGAATACAAACATAATGTATGTACTTAGATAAACCTTAGTATTATAATTATTTCATTAAACTTTTACCTTTCGTAGACACAATAAATTTATTCTGCAATCATAAATCTAAATCTCGAGATCCTTGCATTTATCGGCTGGCTTCACTGGTTTTAATGACATTTTCTTAATTCTACAATTTGATTAACAGCGCATGATATGCTTACATAGTAAATGCGGATGTATTCTGCAATTTGTTTTAACAACATCATTCACGTTAATTACAACTAATTAAGTTTCAGAGTACGTTTTTGACTAGTACAGGAATGTACCTAAATAAATTATCTATCTTAAATGTACATATGTGTGTGTTTCAATATGTAGAAAAATCTGTTTTCCGGATTTTGTTTTAATTAAAATCATTAGAATTCCTCAAAGGATATTTTTAATTAAATCTTGGAACTGCTTCGCAATGGCAATTTCATTTATAGAAGAAGAAAATTGGAATTTCAAGGTCTCAGCAAATCGATCCCACATCACATACATTCTCGTACATGAGACGCACGATAAAATCCTCTTTGAACTTCATTCTAAACAGCTTTAATTGCTTATTGAAAATGCATTTCCTTGTGTGGGAGTTGGTTGTGTGGTTTAAGATTGGGATGCATTTCGAATATTTTGCTAGGCAGAAACCTGGATGGATTAATATTCAGCCAGTCCATGGAATTACTCCATTGTTGATTGCTTAGAAGTTCATGTTCAAGTAAACTACATACATGCTCAAGGTAACTTCTTATATTAACAATATTACTCCGTTAATAGTTTGATAATAAAAATTTAAAACAATCATAAAATTGGTACAGGTACGTTTCAATTTTGAGTTTTCATTATTTGTTTTATTCTCAAGAAACCCTTTATGACAAAGTCTTGCCGCGTCAAATCGCATAACTTTGGTGGCAAATTTAAGTTGCTTCTGCGTGAGATAACCTCAAATCATTCATGCAGAATGTCAATCGTTGCGTCTCCTTTGTTGCACTTAGCGCCGTCCTGCTGGAAGCACATCTCGTCTAGGGTCATAAGAAATTTGGTATCATCGTTCTGTATCGCACGCCATTGACCATAACCGCCCCACCAAAGTCCTTTTGGTAAAACGTTTGGACCAATGATGTCGCCAGACCAAAATCCACACTAAACGGTAAGATACACAACCCAGACAGCAACTTGGTTCTCTCCACTCGCTTCAACCAAATATTCTATGTGTCAATCGACATAAGTGGTTTAAAAACATTTTGAGGGGCAATCGTAGACTCTGACTTATATTTTCTTGCGGTACATACAGAACGGTTTTATGGATGGTATTTTGTATTTAACAAATTGTTCTTTTCTTTCGGAGACCTTCTCAGAATCTTGGTAAATTTCAGTTCAAAAACTACTGTTTCGGTTGCCTTGGAAAAAGTATCAGCTCGGTCTCGTTTCAGGATATCAATATCAAGATTTTTTACTTGCGACTCGAGATTTTGATCAAAGTTGTCATTACGATGATAGCGCATACTAAAAAAGTGGGTCTTGCAATTCTGTCTGTCTGTCTGTCTGTCTGTCTGTATGTCTGACTGCCTGTCTGTCTGTTCGATTACAGGCTAAACGGCTCGGCCGTTTTGGTAGATATCATTTTTAATTTTTCCCCCCCACACGTTTTTTTCTTTTTTTTTAAGACCAAAAATAACGGTACTTGCCATACGAGTTTTTTTTTTCAAAATTTTAGATAAAAATACAAAAAAAAACATTTAGTTAAATCTAGGTAATGGTTAAAAAAAATTTTTCTGAAATATTGTTATGGAGGGTACTTCTTATGGAACCATTTTTTCTGTTTTTGATTTTCTCAAAAACGGTACAACCGATTTTGATCATTTTTTTTTTGCTAAAGCTCCCCAGAAACATAAATAGAATTGTGTACTCAAATTTTCAAACACAATTTTTTTGGATTTTTAGAAAACAAATCAAAGTTTTTTTTTCAAAACTCAATATTTCGAAAACCCCATGCTCGATTTTTTTAAACTTGATAAATAAAAGTTTTTTCCTAAAAATAAAGGTACCTACCATACAAATGCTAAGAAAGTTAAAAAAATGGTTTTCAAAAATCGTATTTTACTCGAAAACGGCGCCTAGAATTTTGATAATTTTTTTTTCTCTTTCAATTAATTTTTACGATCTTTAATTTAATAAAATAAAATGCACGACTGGATCGCACGAACTTGCTCCTATGTAATAGACTAGGAATTTTAAAAACGAATGTTATTAGAGAAAACTGTTCATAAGGATAAAATGAATTTTTTTAAATTCTTTAAGTAGTAAGAGATAAAAACAGAATGATATGCAAATACTCCTATGAATTTATGCAGGAACAAAAATTGTAAGTCGTTGTAGTGGTTCCTTAAAAAAATAAGCTTTTATGTACAAAATTTTTAAAACATTTTTAAGAAAAAATTTTGGTACGCCAACCTTAAGTTTTTATTATTGTTCGAATAAAAGTCTAATTTCCAAAAAAAATACTAAGCCGTTCTTGAGATATCGAATTTTTCAAAAAAAAATTACTTTTTTTTCTAAAAATTGAAAAAAATATTTTTTCTTAAGTTTTTAAATGCAATGTTTTTTAAACTTTTTAGGAGCTTTTTTATAAAAAATTTCATTAAAATCCGTTAAGTCGATAATGAGAAATTCAAAATTCTAAAAAATCGTTCTATGGTAGGTACAGTCAGTAATATCTAGATTAAAATTTTTTTTTATTAAATGATAAATCGTAAAGATTAATCAAAAGAAAAAAAATTTTAGCAAAATTCTCGGAACCGTTTTCAAAAAAAATGCGATTTTCAAAAACCATTTTTTTAAATTTGTATGGAAGGTACCGTTAGTTTTAGATAAAACAAATTTTTTTTTCTCAAATCTTGTAGATTATACTAAGAAACTTTTAGTTGCCAAGTTTGAAAAAAATCGAGCATGGTGTTTTCGAAATATTGAGTTTCCAAAAAAAAATTTTGATTTTTTTTTTAAAAAATCCAAAAAATTAAAAATTGAAAATTTGAATATGTAATAATATTTAAACTTTGGAGGAGCTTTGGCATAAAAAAATTATTAAAATCGGCTGTATAGTTTTCGAGAAAATCAAAAACAAAAAAAATAGACCCAGGAGGGCTACCGAAAATAACAATTTTTTGTAAAATTTTTTTCAACCATTAGCTAGTTTTAACCAAATGAAATTTTTCGATTTTTTTTTTTAAATTCTGTGGGACAGTTTTTGAGAAAAAAAAATATTTATAAAATTTCGAAAAAAAATCGTTCGTCTTAAAAAAAAATTGAAAAAAACGTCCGGGGGTAAAAAATTAAAACCCATATCTACCAAGTTTGAAGAAAATCGGCCGAGCCGTTTATGCTGTAGTCGAACCGACAGACAGACAGACAGAATTGCGAGACCCTTTTTTTGGTCTTCGCTATCATCGTAATGTCAACTTTGATCAAAATCTCGAGTTCGATTTTTTTTACGAATGCATAACTTGCCTTATAGTACCTACTCGTATAAGTCGCAAGTAAAAAATTTGAAATTAAGATATTACAGCTTGTACCTACCATAGAACCATTTTTTTCATATTTTGAATTTCTCATTATCCACATATCGGATCTTTATGAAATTTTTTATAAAGAAGCTTCTAAAAAGTCTAAAACACATTGCATTTCAAAACTTTAAAATTAATATTTTTTGAATTTTTGAAAAAAAATTCCATTTTTTTTCTTTTTTTGAAAATTTGGTATCTCAGAAACGGCTCAATTTTTTTTTTTATAAATTTAATTTTTATTCGAACAATAATAAAAACTTTAAATTGGCGTACCAAAATTTTTTCTTAAAAATCTTTTAAAGAGTTTGTATAGAATTTAAAAAATTATGATAATCTCAGCCTTATGAGCAGTTTTCTCTAATAACATTCGTTTTTAAAATTCCTAGTCTATTACATAGGAGCAAGTTCGTGCGACGCAGTCGGGCATTTTATTTCGTCACGTGTCCAGCGCTAAATACCTTATTTACCTACTTAGCTGGTATCATATCCATGAAGAGCGGCTGTCAGCCCTCTGCTATGTGAACTCTGCATTGACTTGATTTTTAATTGGGAAATACGGTGATGATTGTCGCCTCCAACCTGAAGACTGGGATTCAAAGAATCATTTGGATCCATTCGCTCAATGTAAGTCAATGTAGTGGACTTGATTTGACGTTTATTCCTGTCTTTTGTAACGGTTTAGCTGATTTTATTTAACTCGACGCGATGACCTGCTCTTCACATGACTTCCTCAGGACCACAGGATTCCCTGAGCCAAGCCATGGAATGTTAAATAAATTGTCCATGTAGCAAGGTACGGCTCGGCATGCTCGCTTTCACCGTTGGCCAGCTCGTCGGTGGGGTGGGTACTTGCACCTGCCACTGGACTACCGTACAATATTATCATGCCGAAAAGAAAACAAACAAAAATCATCCGACAAGACCTATTTAATCGCAAGAACTATTTTTTTCATTAATTTATCTATTTATGGGAAACCCTGGGTGTTATTTAGGGTCCCTGAGTGTCGCCCTCCCTCTGCATCCAAGAACCTAGAAGCTCCTTGGCTATTGAGCCACTCTCGATATTCTTTCTCAATAGCCCCTAATCGAAATGAATAATTCCCTAAGAACTACTCAAATTATTGTCATCGTTTAGCAACATCATTTCACAACACTTCCCTTTGCACGCTCAGAAAAAGAATCACTCAATCATTATTCAAAAATTCAATCCATCAGACAAAACGAAGAAGTTGAGGCAAGAACTTGATTTAACATGGTTTATTACAATTTAGAATTCACTCAAAAATTATAGTTTCAGATCATCATAAAAAAAATGAAAATAATTTTGCTTACGTGGGGAAAATACTCAAAAAAAATACATATACTCAAATGAACATTAAGTAAATAATATAAACTACATGAGTTCGAGTGATAACAAATAAGAAACTAACTTAATTAAGATGAAAGCTCGAATGAGATAAGAGAGTAACCGAGAATTGATTCGCTCTTTAAGAATTCCACGTTGACTTAATCAATTCTGATTTTGCATTCTTTCCCCTTTTTTTTTTTTTTTTTGTTGGGTTCACTCCATGAATTAAAAATATTAAAAATTAAGAGAAAATTTAAAAAGAATTTCTCATTGCATCAAAAAAAATTGCACCAAAATTTGCAGGATCGTCTTAGGTTCAATTTGCAAGATTTTTTGTTTATATGATCACAAAATAAAAAAAACTTACCGGCTGTCCAAAGTTGGTGTGCACATCAGCTTTGTTGAGGCCTGAGCGTTGAATTTTCTTTTTTGTAGCTCAGCTATATACGTTAGAGATGTAAAATAAAACAAAAAAAAAAACTCTGGCAAGTTGAACGTCTGACGATTGATTCTCGTTCTTGAGAATAATTAAATTGATGATAATTTCTATGTATATAAGCTAGGATTGTATTATGATTTCATTTGATTGTTTTATATTAAATTTGATTATTGTTGATAGAGATGATGGATGATGAAATTTAGTATGTTTGGTTCAGGATGATGACTGGCTTGTTAAATGTACTCAGGGTGGATTTTCGATAGGACGCTGATCGGGTATTTTCTTAGTTGGTGTAGATAGACCCAATTTTATTTCGAAGAGAGTTTGGTCCGATAAAAAGGTGGTTGGCTTTCTTCACTCTTGGCTGGGTGCTGGAGGCTTAATTTGTGTATAGCCTGGCCACGCGTGAGCTATCGATTGTATGAGGTTTTCGCACGAACGAAGATAATGATATTTGTCTGTCTTAGGTTACATAAAATCAGGGTGGAACCGCTGCTTGAAGCAAGGGCAACAATCACAAACTTCTTGAAACCTCGGAGAGGCAGAGTTTGGATGGCTTGCTCTAGTTCTAAGATTAAGCTGCTCTCATGCCGTTGAACCCCCTGATCATGCGAGAGCTCGGGCTCTGGCCGAGGCGTGATCTTTCGGCACTTGCGATGAACACTCAGCACAAATCTAAAATTTTGTCGATCAAGATGGAACACAATTAAAGACAATAATAACCTACTTTCCGTATAAGAGCACACGGAGGACAGCGCTCTCGTTTGACTTTGGAGCAGATTGTTCGGCACGAGTCAAAACTGATTACAGCAATTCACCTAAAGTTGGCTTTTCGAGGTTATAATCGATGCCTGCAAAGATCAGGTTGAAGGTGCTAATCCCGAATAAACTCTGATGAGAATCTTTTTCAGTATCGGGTTCACTTCACTGCTTCCAGGTTCAAATTCAGAACTAATAAGAAAATATGAGGTTCTTAGGGATTTCTGCGTATAAATCCAGTTACACAATTACCTGATATTATTTTGGCCAAACTCGTACTTATAGTATGTGAAGGAAATGATTATATTTTATTGATTTGATATATGTATGTACAAATCTAACCGGTGTCACAATCACGTATTGTACAACTTACTTCAATTGTTACTTGGTCGACGGATTAGTTACGTCTTCGTCGAAGGTTTGCAGAGAAAAGAAATTAAGAAAGTCGGATATGAGAAATTAGGCTGCGAAAAACCTAAACTGCTGCGCAGTTCACTAACTTCGAAATTTCGCAGATCGTAAATAAATTGTGAGGCCTTGGTTACATGCTGTATGCGATGTTTTGGAGTAATTTACATTTTGCATTTATGGGGCTGGACTGCACACTTTTCAGACCTAAAAATCAACGCTACGATAGAAGATTAAACAGCTTTTGAAGAGTGTATCCAATAATAGTAGACGCTCTATATAACAAACCTAGAGAAATCTAGGAAATTAGACTTACCTTCTATCGGTTGATTTCAACGGTGGTGTTCTAGTCTGAATTAATAGCGGTGCCTTGGTAGATAAAGTCCTGAACTACCTTAAAATTATATAGCTGTCTATGGTGACATCCTGTCCAAGTAAGTATTAGGTCTTCTTTCTTGTAGACAGCATCATACACATGGTCTTGCCCTCATTGACCGTTTAACGCACCTTCTTCGCAAATCGCAACTGACATCTTGTGAGCGTATCCGAGTAATTGGACAGACTTTGGGAAGATTTTGCCTCTAGTGTGGCAATTGACACCCAATGCATCGACACTGGTGGAGCACCGTGCGTTCTCCATCGTCATCCTGTCCTTCTTAAATGGACAAGTTTATCAGGGATACCGAAACTAGACATGGCTCTATATAGTTTGTCCATATATGTCGATGCTATCATAAGCGGCTTTGAAATCGATGAAAAGCTGGTAGGTGTCGATTTGAAGTTCTTGGGTTCTTTTCCAAGATCTGCCGTAATGTGAATATTTGATCGATGGTGGACTTTCCTGGTCGCACAGATATGGACCTATTGGGTTGTTGACAAAAGGCTTCAAACGATTTTGATGCTAGTTTATATCAGCTTGTAAGTGTAAAGGGCTGTCTGTCCCATATGCGAATCATATACCATCAGCAAAGGCTGTGGATATACCTTTGAAAGGCAACTCAAACATTGAATTAATATGGATTAGATATAATAAAGGTCCAATCACAGACCCTTGTGTCATACCTATTGATATAAGTATATTATTTACTGGTTATAAATCTTATAAATTGTTCGATTCGCCAGATATGACATACCCCACAAGCTTATAAGCCGCCTAAGTACTACACTATCTAGCTTGTTTATTCAGATTTTACCATTGACCATATCAAATGAATTCATATAAACTTTTAAAATTTTTTGAACAAAAATCCAAGAGTGCATCTTCGTTGATTTTTTTAAATTTATTTATTTTATTTACAATTTGGTTACACTGTAAGATATAATATCTTATTTATAGTGAAGCATTTTAAATGTATAGGTACAGAAGCTACAATAAAGTTTAATTTGGCAAATTCAATAAATAATCATTTTAAGAGATTTATAATATTCATCAAAACATTATAAAGATACAAAATACTCAATTATTTCTTACATTCATATTTGCAAAATAATTTTTGAGTGCTTTCTTTAATGGAATAGTGCTGTTAATACTTCTAATTTGTCGCGGTAACGAATTCCACAGGCGTGTTGCGTTGACAAAAACTTGGGGTTCAAATGTAAGACAACTTAAACGGGGGATAACTAAGAGTCTCAATCTATTTGAATTAAAAAAAAAAGAAGATATTTCTCTGAAGAGATCGACTAGTTGGTGGGTTAGAAGTATATCTGAAAACAAAATCAACGTTCGAAAATTGAGAAGAATTTCAAATGACATTCAAAGAAGCCGGGATGCATGTAGTGAAATACTGTCGAGACGTCGCCGTAGTCCATGAACATATCGTATTGCACTATTGAAAGCAACGGTTAGTTTTATTTTGCTTTCGAAATCGAGTTTGCAGAATATTTTACAGCAGCCGTAAGTAACCAAAGGCAATATAAGTGTTTTGACGAGTAGGGTTCGGATATTCAAGGGGGTTTAGTATTGTGTTGAACAGAGTGTACGAAGGACTCTATAGTTTTTACCAACAATATATGAAATATGATTTTTCCAGGTTAGACTGCAATTAAATTCGACACCTAAATTATTCGCTGATTCAACATATTCAATAGGGGAACCACTTAACTATATAATAAGGGAAAATAAGAAACATCTAACTTATTCTTTGAAATAACTAAGCATTTCGATTTCTTCGGGTTTAGCATTAAATTATTCTGGTGCGACCAAAGTTCAATTTCCAACAAATCATGTTTTATGCAAGTGGTACAGTGCTCGATTAGCCCCAACGGACAACTTAGGTATAACTGAGCATCATCAGCGTATAGTCAAATAGAGCAATATTTAATGGTTGTTGGAAGCTCGTTTACATAGAGGGAAAAAACCAAAGGACCAAGTATAGATCCCTGTGGGACAACATTATTGTTGGGTAGGAAACTGGAGAGGACTTTATTAAATTCAACGGCTTGTGTTCTTTTACTCAAATAAGCGAAAATCAGCTTGACTGCATCAGGAGAAAGGTTATAAAAATGGGAAAGTTTTTCGCAAAAGGTAGAATAATTTACCATGTCAAATGCCTTGGAGAAGTCAAGGAGTATCAAGAACGTGATGTAATCATTATCGATGGATTTCCTTATGTCCTCTGAAAGATTTATTAATGCAGTAATACAACAACTGTTTTTCTTGCGAAATCCGGACTCTCTTGAAGTAAGTATGTTTTTGTGATCAAGGAACGTATTAATTTACTTTAGAATAATTTTTTCAAACATCTTAGACACGAATGGTAATATAGAGTGTTTAATGCGGCTTTGAGAACTATAATGACATATGGATGTCAGGTATGGGGATATCAGCAGTATGATGAGGTTGAAAAACTGCAACGGCTCTTCTTAAAAAAACTTTTTAGATTACCAAAATCAACACCTAATTATATGCTGCTGCTTGAAACAGGTCTTCCTCTTATTTTCATTTTCACCTTGAAAATGCACCTTGATTATGTCGCCAAAATACTTTCTTATGATGATAATCGGTTACCAAAATTATTAGCAAAACACAGTATACAAAAAAATATAAGTTGGTTCAACAAATGGGAGGATATAACCATATTGAGCGGTATTTCGGTGCATTCTTGGGAGATGGAAGATGGGAGTATGAGAGAAAAGATCAATTGTATTCTCGAAAAGCTAGATGAAAAAATAAGACTAGATCTAATTGAGGAAGCAAAAGGCTCCTCACGTAGATCTCTATATCCAAAGCTTAATTATAATCTGAATGAGCTCAATTATTTTACAGACAAAATGTGCTTATTTGAAATTTCTATCATTTGTCGCATTAGGGGAGAGCTTCTTGACTTAAATTACAAACCTTATTTTAATGACCAATCAACTTTTTGCTCTCTCTGTAATTTGCAAGAACAAGAAAACTCTTATAACTTTTTATCAGTGTGCCCCATTTTAAAAGAAATAAGATTTGTATACTTTAAAAAGTCAATAATAAGCGAATCAGACTCTATAAGTATCTTAGAAGCAACTGGAAACTTCTTGCCCAGTATTGCATTGAAGCCTGTAACGGTATAGACAACAATTAGTGTTGTCAACCCTTCCATCTTACAGATACAGGTTCTGTAAATTTTTCTTGGATGGAAGGGCGTCCAGAAGGCGAGGACCGGGCAGGCATGCTTGCAAATTAGCTTAGCTCGTCGGATATGGGGTGGGTTCTTTGGCCTGCCTATCTGGACCACCGTACTTAATATTCATGCCTGACTTAAAAAAAAAAACAAATTTACGTTATTAACAAAAAAATAAAAAAAGCAAAATTAAAATAAACTAGGACAGCAATCAAAATTTAACAAACAGACAAACAAAATGGACAAATGAAAATAAGCTAATTTAAATGAAAATAATCTAAAAAAAAAACTTATCAAAAAAATTTTCCTTAGCTGATACACCTACTTGTTCTTCCATTGCACGGGTACCATTGGTGTTATTGGTACCCTTGAGCTACCCTCCCTCTGTCTATCTCATTGCTGAGATGACACCTTGGCTGCCGCGCGCTCAACTATTTGCGACAGCCCCTTAAATATAAGCCTAAGCCTCACCTGCAGAAACTCAAATTAACCTTGGACTCTCATGTCCCTCCTGCCAGCAGTCACTCCTGTTCAGAATTTAAGATTCCATGCTAAAAGTTTTATCCAAAATGAAAAATACCGAAACCGTTCATTTCATTTTTAAACAATTATTTTATTTAAAATTAAAGAGTAAAAATTAATACTAAATATAGGTAAATTATTAGATTAAGTAAAATTTTAGTTCAATTGAAAATTAGAATTGAGTGAATTATATTAAGATTATGATTTAAATTATAGTATATGGTATTGAAAATTAATTAAGCTAATATAAAAACACTGAAAAATTGCCCTTGAAATTTTCAATTTTAATGTCAGAAACAAAACAAGAGAAAAATAAAAGAAAAGAACTGGAAAATCACTCAAACAGGAAATGGAATATAATATATACAATTTAAAAAAAAAATTAACAAGTGTCAAACATACATACATACCTGAGACATCCGGCTACATATGCGCATAAGCAGTCGTTTATCTGTAGGCAATGAGTTTTTAAATAAAGGAAAGAGAAAAAAAAAATATACACACACACACCGATTTTGAGTGAAATTTCCGCACAGATACAAAAATTCAGATATAGATAGAAAGTAAAGTAAAGCAAATAAAAGTAAGAGAAAGGAAATTTAAAACAAACAAAAAATAAAATGCACGACTGGATCGCACGAACTTGCTCTTATGTAAAAGTACTTTGGAATTTAAGATACATTTTATAAATATAAAACATGGATTTAATGAGATAATAATGTTCAAATGCATAAAATTGCCGTCTGGTTTCCGGAAAAGTATGAATTTATGCAAATAAGCCTTAAAAAATTGTTTTATTATTAAATAAATTTTTTATATAAGAAATTTATCTAAAATTTTTCAAGAAAAAAATGTGGGATGCGAATTTTAAGTATTTAATAATATTGGTTTTAGGAAATAATTTCAAAAAATAATCGTTCATAGGTTTTGAAGATATTAATTAAAAATTTTTTTTTTTTTTTTTTTAAACCCAATAAATATTTTTTCGAATATTTTTATATAAAATATTATTTTAAACTTAAGGGGACTCCTGCTAAAAATTTTGGGATAAAGTCCTTAGAGCCGTTAATGAGAAAGTCGAAAATTAAAAAAACGGTTCTATGACAGGTACCATTAATAACATTTTGCCCCAAAATTTTTGTTGACCAAAATGTAGTCCATGTCCATAATATCACACTTAATTTTTTTTATCAAAATCGTTAGAGCCGTTTTCGAGATAAATAAGATTTTGCATTTAGGGTGTATGGGGGGTACCCTTAGTTTTGGAGCTAAAAAAAAATTTCAATTTTTCCTCTAGGGAATCACCAAAGACTCTTAACTACCGAGATTGAAAGAAAAAGGTGCAGTGGTTTAGGCTGTAGTGAGAGGTACAGACATGCAGACACACCGAAACATGTTTTTTGTGTACTAAATTTTACTTAAAATTTTTATAAAAAAAATTGATATGCAAATTATTAGTATTTATTAAAATACATTTTAAAACGTAATTTAAAAATTTAATCCTGTATCGGTTTTCAAGATATTGAATTTTCAAAAAAAAAATTGTATTATTTTTTTAAAAATCCAAAAACTATTTTTTCGAAAAAAATTTTTGTTTATATTTTTTCAAATGCAAAGCAGCTCCTGCATAAAAATTTTGGTTAAAATCGTTAGAGCCGTTGGTGAGAAATTCGAAAATCAAAAAAACCGTTCTATGACAGGTACCCCTAATAACATTTCCCCCCAAATTTTTTTTTCACCAAAATATAGTCCATGTCCATAATATCACACCTAATTTTTTTTATCAAAATCGTTAGAGCCGTTTTCGAGATAAATAAGATTTTGCATTTAGGGTGTATGGGGGGTACCCTTAGTTTTGGAGCTAAAAAAAAAATTTCAATTTTTCCTCTAGGGAATCACCAAAGACTCTTAACTACCGAGATTGAAAGAAATAGGTGCAGTGGTTTAGGCTGTAGTGAGAGGTACAGACATACAGACACACCGAAACATGTTTTTTGTGTACTAAATTTTACTTAAAATTTTTATAAAAAAAATTGATATGCAAATTATTAGTATTTATTAAAATACATTTTAAAACGTAATTTAAAAATTTAATCGTGTATCGGTTTTCAAGATATTGAATTTTCAAAAAAAAAATTGTATTATTTTTTTAAAAATCCAAAAACTATTTTTTCGAAAAAAATTTTTGTTTATATTTTTTCAAATGCAAAGCAGCTCCTGCATAAAAATTTTGGTTAAAATCGTTAGAGCCGTTGGTGAGAAATTCGAAAATCAAAAAAACCGTTCTATGACAGGTACCCCTAATAACATTTCCCCCCAAATTTTTTTTTCACCAAAATATAGTCCATGTCCAATATATCACACCTAATTTTTTTTATCAAAATCGTTAGAGCCGTTTTCGAGATAAATAAGATTTTGCATTTAGGGTGTATGGGGGGTACCCTTAGTTTTGGAGCTAAAAAAAAAATTTCAATTTTTCCTCTAGGGAATCACCAAAGACTCTTAACTACCGAGATTGAAAGAAATAGGTGCAGTGGTTTAGGCTGTAGTGAGAGGTACAGACATACAGACACACCGAAACATGTTTTTTGTGTACTAAATTTTACTTAAAATTTTTATAAAAAAAATTGATATGCAAATTATTAGTATTTATTAAAATACATTTTAAAACGTAATTTAAAAATTTAATCGTGTATCGGTTTTCAAGATATTGAATTTTCAAAAAAAAAATTGTATTATTTTTTTAAAAATCCAAAAACTATTTTTTCGAAAAAAATTTTTGTTTATTTTTTTTCAAATGCAAAGCAGCTCCTGCATAAAAATTTTGGTTAAAATCGTTAGAGCCGTTGGTGAGAAATTCGAAAATCAAAAAAACCGTTCTATGACAGGTACCCCTAATAACATTTCCCCCCAAATTTTTTTTTCACCAAAATATAGTCCATGTCCATAATATCACACCTAATTTTTTTTATCAAAATCGTTAGAGCCGTTTTCGAGATAAATAAGATTTTGCATTTAGGGTGTATGGGGGGTACCCTTAGTTTTGGAGCTAAAAAAAAAATTTCAATTTTTCCTCTAGGGAATCACCAAAGACTCTTAACTACCGAGATTGAAAGAAATAGGTGCAGTGGTTTAGGCTGTAGTGAGAGGTACAGACATACAGACACACCGAAACATGTTTTTTGTGTACTAAATTTTACTTAAAATTTTTATAAAAAAAATTGATATGCAAATTATTAGTATTTATTAAAATACATTTTAAAACGTAATTTAAAAATTTAATCGTGTATCGGTTTTCAAGATATTGAATTTTCAAAAAAAAAATTGTATTATTTTTTTAAAAATCCAAAAACTATTTTTTCGAAAAAATTTTTTGTTTATATTTTTTCAAATGCAAAGCAGCTCCTGCATAAAAATTTTGGTTAAAATCGTTAGAGCCGTTGGTGAGAAATTCGAAAATCAAAAAAACCGTTCTATGACAGGTACCCCTAATAACATTTCCCCCCAAATTTTTTTTTCAGCAAAATATAGTCCATGTCCAATATATCACACCTAATTTTTTTTATCAAAATCGTTAGAGCCGTTTTCGAGATAAATAAGATTTTGCATTTAGGGTGTATGGGGGGTACCCTTAGTTTTGGAGCTAAAAAAAAAATTTCAATTTTTCCTCTAGGGAATCACCGAAGACCCTTAACTACCGAGTTTGAAGAAAATACCTCCGGTAGTTTAGGCTGTAGTTCGAGGTACAGACATACAGACATACAGACATACAGACATACAGACAGACAGACGGAATTGTCGGACCCACTTTTTTCGTCTTCGCTATCATCGTAATGTCAACTTTGATCAAAATCTCGAGTTCGATTTTTTTTCCAAATGCAGAACTTGCCCTATAGTACCTATATCGCAAGTAAAAAACACAAGGTAGGGAATATGATAAAGATACAAATATTTTTGAAACACTTATTTTAAAATGAAAAGTAAAATTTACACATATGTAATTTTTATTAATTAATTATAACGAAAATGAAAAGCCGGTAAAATTGATGTCCTCAGGAATTATGGATTCTTAAATTTCCTTTTTTTTTCAATAGGGAACTTTCAGGGATTCTCGATTTTAGATAGCTTTATGTTGTGGGGTACCACTTCACTATTGATATAATATGTAATGTAGGTATTTCCATTTATTTTTATATAAGGACGTTTAGGTGTTGGATCAACGATTTGAGATCTTTTAATATTTAATATTTTCCTTTAAATCGTTAGGTAGGTACGTAATCAAGATTTATTTAGTTTTAAGGATATATAGGTATATGTTATGTAGGTACTTTATTTATATACCACGAACTTATAGAGCACAAAGATATTAATTGTATTTGCAATTATGAAACATTATTGGAAATTACGTATTTCACTTTTTTAAATAGAAACTATATGTATAGTCATATAAATTTATCTGTTAGATGCACATAAATCACAACACAAAAAAAATATTTATCGGGTAAGACAAGCAAATCTCTTTAATTTCTTTAATTTAAGATTTATCAGATTTTAGTACTTAAAATAAAACCATTAATATAATGCTCTTCAAAAACTATTTCAATGATGGAACTATGATCAACTAAACTTCTTGAATATTCCAAACAAACTCTCTACATTTTGAAAACTCAAACAATCGCAAAAAGCAACAACAATTTCTATATCATTTTTTTTTTAATTTTCTTTTCTACAAAACAAATAACAATAGGTTGCTTGATAATTATTTTTTTTTGTTTGTTTTTAAAAAAAAAACTGAAACAAAGTGTTTTTAAATTATGACAAGCAAAATAGTTTTGGCGACCCTACAAGCCCTAAATTACAGAAAAGATTTTATAAATTATTAAAAGATTTTAACCCAAAAATGTAGCCATTAAGTATTTTAGCGTACATATTGTACAAAATAAAACCCATTTTTGTATTGCAATTTATTTAATTTTATGTTTACTCGTATATCTTTTTTCTTTTATTAATAAAAAAAAAAATTATTTATTGTTAAATGAACAATGTAAAAATAATAGCAAAACACATCAAAAAGCTTACTTGAATTATTAATATTAAAAATATATTTTGTAATTTTTAACAGTAAAAATAGAGATGGCATCTGGCAGACGGTTTCAAAACCAAGGCCATAATTTTATTTATCATTATGTTGAATTGTAAAAATTTGTTTAAGGTTCAATAAATAAATAAAGCTATTACTCGTATTTTTATTATTATTATTATTATTATTATTATTATTATTATTATTATTATTATTATTATTATTATTATTATTATTATTATTATTATTATTATTATTATTATTATTATTATTATTATTATTATTATTATTATTATTATTATTATTATTATTATTATTATTATTATTATTATTATTATTATTATTATTATTATTATTATTATTATTATTATTATTATTATTATTATTATTATTATTATTATTATTATTATTATTATTATTATTATTATGTTATATCTATATCTTTGTATAATTTATTTACTGTTATATGTTATATTTAATTTGTTTCTATATTGAAGTCTGAAATTTGTGTTATACGAGTAGTTATATTTATTTTATTTTAAGTCAGATTTCTTGTACCTTGTAGTAACTTGTACGCAATTAATTATTTATTTTTTAATTAAAAATAATCAAATAATACTGAATAAACTTTTCTCTTTTTTTAATTTCCTAAAACTACTTCGAAAATTTTGAATCTACTTCAGTCCCAACCCTGATCTAAACTCTTGGTGGAAACTATCAAGACGTTTTTTTTTCACGAAAACCAAACTGAGAAAATGCAGAGAACAACCCTTGTCTTAATAAGTTTTTCAAAAACCTTACTTACTGACGGAAGCAGCGAGAATAATCGGTAATTATTAACATTATTCTTACCGCATTTTTCATAAAGTGCTAAGACATCAGCACATCTCTCATTGCTATTATTCCTATCGAAAGCAGGCCATTCAATAAAAATTCTTAGAAATACATATCATCATTTCCGAAGCTATTATAATTTTTAAGGTTTTTTTTTATAGGTCTTAACACTTCTAGTGCTGCTATAGGTTTAAAGAAAAAACTTTTACTATTTCTGCAGTGTTCATTTCGATTACAGTTCAGGCAAGATTGTGACCTAACATTTGTAAGGGTGTCTGCCACAAAATCAGGGAAGTACTTTCGACTAACAATTTTATGTTAATACTAGTAAACTAATACTTTAAGCATTCAATACTTATAATTGAAACGCCACAGTTCCTACAATCCAATTGTACATATCTTTGTAAGCTCTTATTTTTCACAAAAACTCAATCGTATACAATGTTTCCAAAAATTAAACTCATTTTTTGTTTGTACAAAATTTTGCTAATGGATATCAAACACCTTGCAGTTTTCTGTGACTCTTGTGCAGGACAAAATAAAAGCTTTTCAGTGATCACATTTATTCACTTTCTAGTCACGAAGAAAAATCGCTTTTATTCGGTGAAAGTCATATTTCGGATTAGATGTCATTCGTTTCTAGAATGCGATCGAGATATGAGCCTGATTAAGCAAAAAGCCTTCCCTATTCATTTGAAGTAACCGACCAATAAATGGAGTGAGTTCTTAGCGCCCCTTTATGTTCAAAAGTGTCCATTTCCAACTCGACCAATTAGAATGCTCATGATTTGTCAAAATTTCATAAGAGGAGAATGGTTTTCCACAAATCGGATTTCAAGGACCTTGATCCAAAAAAAAGATCCAAGGCGAAAGAAGAAACAGAAACAACAGGTAGCATTAAAAAAAACTATAATGATCGAACTCCCATTAAAAATCCAAATTGCAAAGATTTTCAGCATCTTACTAAATTCCTTGAAACACAACCGTGCAAGAATTTTTTCAAAAATCTATATTCGTCGATAAAAACGGACAAAGCGACGATGAATTCCCTGATAATCCACCGAAGGACTACAATGGAAACATGGTACAAGTCACATAATAGATCCGCTTAAATTTGTATATTAAATGTTTTTGTTTATGAAATCAAAATTAAATTATGTTTTATCACTGAGAACATTCACTAGTTTACACAAAAAAGGTACCTTTTGGGACCAAGGGATGATGAGTGACTACTGCTGGATGCAAGAAGAAGTGTAAGCAATACGTCATATTTTCAATAAAAAATATGAAAAAAAAAAAACTGAGATGGTCTGCCTTCACATACTGTTTCATAACTTCCACATTTATTATTCGATTTCATTGATCTTGTGCGTTTTAGCTTTTAAAAAAGAATATCTTCCACGTGAGATCTTAAAAGTATTTTAAATTTTTTTTTCTATCCTTACGGAATGACTTAAAACAAGTGATTTTCAAAAAACGGCGAAAAATTGTGTTTTTTGAAACTTTGAACGACTTTTTCTTGATGATTGTTGGGCCGATTTACACAAGTCGTGTACCTACTGTTGGAAAGGCAAACAAAATATCTGTTCAAAAATATAAAGTATATGTTAATTAGTTCGACCGTTTTTGAGAATTAGGCTTATACATGGAAAAGGAGCAGAAAAACACGTTTTTTGGTCATATCTCGAAAACGCTTCTTTAGAAAAATAAATTATTGCCATTTTCGTGTTCAGAAAGCCAAAATTAGTCTAGAAAATACTTTCTTTTGAGGTACTCGCCAAAAACCGAAAAGTTGTAAATTAGTGTTATGTTTTTTTTTGTTAATTAATTGATTTTCATTTGAATCTAGCTTGTATGTGTATTAAATAAGTAAACTTATATTTTCAGAAATAAGAATTTTTAACCCCTTGATTTTGTTGATGTGACACAAAATTTTTCCTGAATACAAACTTAATCAAAAAAATATGTTTTTTGCATAAAAACTAAAAACTAGAAATCCAGTATAATCAACTGGAAAAGTTAAGTTCACGAACTAACCTTTAACTATATTGAAATAAAGGCTTTTAATCGCTTGATTTTGGTGTCTCACCTATACACTATACTTACATGAAATAAATTATAGTATTAAGTATCGAAAATCTATAAATTCGATGAATGTATTCGATGAATTTTTAAAAAACTGAGGCGATAGTGAGTTGTATTTACACAATCCACTGACCTCATATCGAATATCATATTCGCCAGAATGCGAACACTCTTGTATTTAAAATTTATTACATACGTCATCCAAATTATTAATTTCTCAATTTCAAGTCTTGTCATTAACAATCAACTTGAATACACTTCCAATATTATAAACTGAAACATTTCGAACAATGTACTTTAGTATAGGTACTTGCGTTATACACACATTTTATCTTCGAATTTACGCAACCTTTGTGAATTTAATAATTATGTATGTATGACAAAAGGAGAAACGTGATATTTTTTAATTCTGTTTGTGATAGGTTAGCGTTTTATTTTAAGTAATACGAACATTTCATTGTGCTAATCAGTTACATTTTATTTAATTGACAATATTTAAATTGGAGTTTCCATTTTTATGAAAAAATCATATAATATACTTAGATGAAACAAGGTTTATGTATTTTAATTAAAATAAATTCAATATTTTATTTTAACTTAAAAATATAACAAAGTAAAATTTTAACAATTTGTTGGACTTTAGGAAGTAGTAAGCGATGACTGTTCGCTGTCGATGTCGAATGACGAATCTTTTAGTTATCGCATTTTGATTTTGTTGTAAGTTGATCTGGTGATGTGATGTGCGGGACTTCTTAAACGGTATTTAATTTTAATGCGTAAGAGGATTATCTTATTTACTTATATACGTTGTGCTCGTCGTCATTTATTTATATGTCTTTGTCAGTATTGCTGATTCTAATTTATTGCAGTGATGCTACATTACTCCCCCTCTAGTGTGAGGGCAGGGGTAAGCACAGTTTAACCAATCTGCCTGAACGCGTTCTATATTTTTCTTTTTCTGGTGCAAAGGAGATGACCAGTTACTTTTTAATGATTTGCAAATGCCTTGTTCCAAGAACTTGTGGAATATGGCCTTTCCAGATTTGAGTTTTTCGGGTGGTAGTCGGCGAGGTTTTACCGTGACTGGTGGACCAGTTGTTAAGATGCGATGGGTTATTCCAATTTTTATTGCCTCGAGTTTTGATGGCTGTTTTTCGAACAGGTCTTTGAATTCCTTTAAGAGATACGAAAAAGGATTATTTGTATCGATCAATTTTACCTGAAGGCCATCAGAGGAAACAATGCTGCGTTGAATAATTCGGTAGAGTTGTCTATTAATTTTCTGCTTCCTAAATCTACTGAAAGATTAAAGATCTTAAGCAAATCAGCACCAATGAGGAGTGTCGCTATATTCGCAAAATGCCATGGAAAAGTCCTTCGTAGGCCGAGCGATAAAATAAAAAGAGTTTCTCTTGTCCCTTATCGTCAATTTCAGAACCGTTTGCCGCGTAAAGTCTGAGGAATTTTAATTGTTGGTTTTTCGTGAGTAGATGAGGCGATTTTTTGGCGGAATGATAGATAACTCCGCACCAGTATCAATCAAAAAATTACGTCCGGCGGTTTTATCATACACAAATAGGCGAGCTGATGAAGCACCGAGTTCATTCAATTTTCAATTCTCTGAAAATAAAACAAAAGCAATGCTTTTTACTAGAAAAACAAAAAATATTATCTATCCTGACCTTCTCTTGAACCATAAATCAATAACCTTTACAAAAGAACACAAATTGATTTTCGACTAAAAATTAAATTGGAATCAACACATAGCAAACATAAAATCTAAATCTTCTAGGTCTCTTAATCTTTTAAAAATTCTTCCAAATCCAAACTATGGATCCGACAGAAAACTTCTTCTTAGAATTCATAATATGATAGTTCTTCCAATAATAAACTATAGGAGTTTTCTTTATAGCTTAGCAAGCTTGACTCGGTACACAATAGTGGAGTTTGTATTTCCACAGGTGCTTTCCGTACAAGCCCAATTCATAGCATTTTAGCCGAAAGTGAACAGTTTCCTCTTAAATTTATCCGTGATAAGCAAATTTCATTTTATATAATAAAAATTCTCTCTTTTAAGATTCACATGCTCTACCAAAAATTTTCAAATGAAAGATGGTTTAATAAACTTAAAAATAGACCTATTAGATACCAGTCTTCCATAACCAGATCAAAAATTATCCTAGATAGACTTCAAATTCCCCTAAACTACAGTTTCGATAATTCCAAATTTCAAAAATATCCCCTATGGAAAAATAGAAATTTCAAGTTCAATCTGTCCCTAACAAAATTGAACAAAAAAGAATCCCCTAAAGAACAGTTCTCATCAATGTTTTTGCAACAATTAGACTTAAATGATGATTCAGTTTTAAATGGGCAGACTGGATCTGCATTTAAATATGAATCAAGTGAATCACTTTTTAAACTCTTAGAAAATACAAAATTTTTTTCAGCAGAGCTCTTCGCAATCCTTAAAGCCCTAGAGTTTTTTGAAAACCGAAACATCATTGGGCGCACTCCAAACAATACAACAACTTTACACAACAAACTCAATAGCGATAAAAATTAAGGATTTATTACACAAAATGCAAAACAAGAATATTTTATTTTTTTGGATTTCAGGACATTTTTGAAAACCGAAACATCATTGGGCGCACTCCAAACAATACAACAACTTTACACAACAAACTCAATAGCGATAAAAATTAAGGATTTATTACACAAAATGCAAAACAAGAATATTTTATTTTTTTGGATTTCAGGACATTTAGGGTTAGGTTTTAATGACGAGGTTGATATTTTAGCAAAAAAGCTACTCTAAGATCTCTAGATACAAATTTTCTTTTTCAATATAATGACTTGAAGCAACTAATCAGGAAGCGAATTAAAATTGAGTGGAATAACGAATTGGTATCTCAACCACAGTCAAATAAACTTCGTTCCATTAAAGACAAACTTAATGATCCATTAAATTCAATTGATTTTCTCAATCGAAAGGAATCTATCATTATTACCAGACTAAGAATAGGACATACAAGGCTTACTCACGAATATTTATTCAGTCAGCCTAACGAGCTCCCTAGATATGCTTGCAGTGAAGTTCTTTCTGTTAAACATATTTTTGATAGTTGTATACTATAACAACACGAGAAAGAAACCATTTTGGAATCCAAAATTTTGAACCGAAATGATTCAGATTCTTTAAAAAAGTGTATTCTTTTCCTTCAAGAAATCGAGCTATATAATAAAATTTAAATTAAATTTTTAACTATTTGATACAATTGATTATCATTATGTATATGTATACATTGTTTTAAAAAAAAATAAAAATAATAAAAATGAATTTCTTAAATATGTAATAACTATTGATAAATTTACCAAGATATAATAAACTTCTATTGTACTTTAGTTAAATTCATAAATTTATTTAAAAAATGATCTAAAATTCTTGTTAATTAACTTTAAATTTAACATGAAAAAAAAAAATAAATAAATAAATAATTGAAACTGTATTCAATCTTATCTTATTATCCTTGAATTGTTACCAATTGACGATTATTTATATTTCACAAAATTCCTTTGTAAGAAACTCATATAATGTAAGTATCTTTAATTTTAGGCCATATTATGAGAAAAACAACATAAAATCCTAATGTAATAGGGCCTTAAAAACCTATTTGTGTTATGAGGCCTCATCAAATCCTTTAATAAATAAATAAATAAAAAAATAACTTCCTTCGGAGGTCGGGGTCACAAATTTAGCTCTTTAAAATGAAAGAAAAAGCAATTTAAGAAAATAAATTCAATATTTTATATTAACTTAAAAATATAACAAAGTAAAATTTTAACAATTTGTTGGACTTTAGGAGCTGGTTAGCGATGAATGTTCGCTGTCGATGTCGAATGACGAATCTGCTATAGTTATCGCATTTTGATTTTGTTGTAAGTTGATCTGGTGATGTGATGTGCGGGACTTCGTAAACGGTATTTAATTTTAATCCGTAAGAGGATTATCTTATTTACTTATACGTTGTGCTCGTCGTCATTTATTTATTTGTCAGTGTTGTTGATTATAATTTATTGTTGTGATGCTACAGTTTTTTACCGTTATAAAACTAATAAGGTTCCCATTTGTTATGGAAAAATGACGAAGTACACGTTTGTATGTATCAACTTAAACAAACCTTAAGTAGTAGTAGTAGTTTGCCATGTGATTTATTATGCAAATATAAAATATGCAAGACCAAACATTTTAAATAGTCGAAATAGTTGAGTTTTCAAAAAAAAGTGAGTGTGCTTATGACCGCACGACTGAAGTGAAACTTCTTTCGCTCTATCTATATGTATATATATGAATGTGTGTGTGCAATATATACATGTATGCACATATACAAATATTAATTTCCTACAAATATTTAAATGTATTTTATGTTTTCATTAGTAAATTAATATTTTTGCATAAATCTTTTATTTTTCATTTTCTTTTATTCGTTATTTTCATTATTGAGTACATCAGTAATTACTGTGGTTGATTGTAAAACCGAGACAATAGGCTTATGATACGAGAAATACGATACATATATTTTAGAATTAAAATTAGACAGAAATCTAGAAAAAACTGCATCGATTGTTGTTCCATGTCTTGTAGTTGGCTCATTACGGTCATTATTCATTTGTAATTCTAATTTATCTCGTAGAAAGTTTATCAAGAGTTGTCCATCTTCGGATGCGAAATTGATATTGAAATGTCCTGCTAAGATTAGTGGCAACGTATGATAGTTTTCTCCTAATTCTTCAGAACCTACTCGACCATAAATCATAAGTCTTCTGTATATAAACTTTATGATAATATTAACTGTGTTATTGGGTGAAATGTAAACAACTACCATTATGATGTTTATTCCATCGTCCAAAACACAGTGAGCAGCACATATATTACCGTTCGCCTCGCCTGATCACACTTTTCGTAACGCGTTCGTCAGCTTACTCCCCAAGCCAAGCGCGCGTAAAGAAGTTTCACTTCAAAAAAAAAAAACAAAAACTGTTTCTTGAGAAAATCTAAAAATTAAGATGCACGACTGGGTCGGACGAACTTGCTCATATGTAATAGACTAAGTATTTAAGAAATTAATATTATTAGCATAAAAGCATAAAATTCATCTTCTTAGCTCTTTTAGAAGTAAAGCTAAGTATACATGATTGGTAGATGGTAGATCAGTCAGTGAAAAACATGCGTACAATGTCTTACAACCGTGTAGTAAAATTTTATAAATATTATTTTCTCAAAAACTGTTCGACAGATTTAAAAAATAAAAATACAAAAAAATTTCATTTAGTTAAAGCTAGATAATGGTTGAAAAAAATGTCCGAAAAAAAGATATTAAGGGTCCCCCCCATGGAACCACTTTTTTTGTTTTTGAAGATTTCAAAAACGGTACAACCAATTTCGGTAATTTTTTTACACTTAACATACCCAAAAATTTCAGTAGTATTGTGTATTAAATTTTTCTTTTGGATTTTAAAGAAAAATTTCAAAAATTTTTGTTTTCAAAACTCAATATGTATTTCGTAAACCACATGCTAGATTTTTTTTAATTTGATAAATAAAATTTTCTCAATCTACAACATGTAAAAAAAAAAATTAATTTAGCTAAAACTGAAGGTACCCACCATACGAATTGGTTTTCAAAAATCGTATTTTTCTCGAAAACGGCGCCTAGAATTTTGATAATTATTTTTTCTTTCAATTATTTCTTATGATCTTTAATTTATTAAAAAAAAATTGAAATTAAGATATTACAGCTTGTACCTACCACAGAACAATTTTTTTTTTTTAATTTTGAATTTCTCTTTATCGACACAACGGACCTAAATGAATTTTTTTATAGAGATGCTTCTAAAAATTTTAAAAAACATTCCATTTCAAAACTTAAAAAAAAAAATATTTTTTGAATTTTTGAAAAATTATATTTTTTTTTTTTTGGAAAATTTGATATCTCAAAAACCCCTGAATATTTTTTTTGGAAATTTAATTTTCATTCGTACAATAATAAAAACTTAAGGTTGTCTTATAATATTTTTTTCTTTAAAATGTTTCAAAAATTTTGTTTACATATAAAAGCTTTTATTTTTAAGAAACCACTACAGCGAATTATAATTTTTGTTCGTGCATAAACTAATATTTGCTTAAAGCACATGGCATCCTGGGCTTAGCTCGAACTATTAAAGGAGTTGTTTTAGTCATTTAAAAAATGCATTTTACGTATATGAACAGTTTTTCTCTAACATTCATTTTTGAAAATCATTGTCATTTATATAAAATCAAGCAAGTTCATGCGACCCAATTAATCGAAAGAAAGAAAATTTTATCTAAATTCTGGCTGCCGTTTTCGAAAAAATACGATTTTCGAAAACCATTTTTTTACCTATTGTATGTTGGGTACCGTTATTTAAAAAAAAAAATATATATTTTTTTCTCTCATCTTGAAGATTGTGTTAAGAAATTTTTAACTGTCAAGATTTAAGAAAATCAAGCATAGGGTTTTCGAAATATGTATTGAGTGTTTGATTTTTCTTAATCCAAAAATTTGAAAACACATTACTATCCAAACTTTTGGTTAGCTTTAGTATACAAAAAATGATCAAAATCGATTGTAAGGTTTCTGAGAAAATAAAAAAAAAAGTGATTCTAAGCGGGGTACCATTAATAAACATTTCTTGTAAATTTTTATTCAAGCACTACCTAAATATATTTTTTAATCTGTGGAATGGTTTTCGAAAACAAAAATAAAAATTTTATAAAATTTCGAAAACACAACGTCGCCGACGTTCTAATGGAAGATCGGGCACCTTCGATTGCTGAGTCAATTGGGCCTTGTTACCGAATAATGCGAGTTCTTTGTGCAGAATTCTCCTCAGGCTAGTGCGTGAAATATTGAGCTGTTGAAATCGATGGCGAGTTGATGTTCGTAAATTGAGTCTCACACATTCGGCTACAGCAGCCACAATCTGGTGTGTGCGCACCGTACGACGAAGGGGACCATGAGTGTTGTCAACTTCCACTAGGATACCATACTCATGAACTTTTTGCGCAAACTTACCAAAATTTCTTTTCAAAAAACGCACTGTTTGGGCTACACAGCACTCACTTTGAAAATAAGTTTTCAGTATTTAGCAACGTTGTTCACGCGTTAAGTCACTCATTTCGTTCCACGGAGGTACTCGTATGATAATGACTTTCTGTCAAGATATTGAGCGGGAATCAGCTGTCAGTGTCAAAATATCTTATCAATTAAAAAGAAACTACTAGATACCCCAGCCTGTATATATCGAAATATAAAATGCAGACAAATTTAATTTAAATAGTCTGCTGCTAGCATGTTGTTTCCCACAGAAAAAACGGCTACACCTCAATGAAAAAATAGTGAAAAATTGTCTGACTGTAAATATATAAATTTTATTAATATTCATACATAGCGATACAAAAAAATCATCAACCCGTTCTTCAAATAACAAACTTTTAAGAAAATTATCTTAATTTTTTTAAATCCGAAACATAATAGCGCAAAATTTTAGTAGAATTAGTTTGATGTTAAAAGTATTTAAGTATTATGTTTGGTTAAGACGTCGATTTTGCACATTTGAATTGAGTTTAGCATAGTAATTTCTCTAACATTTTATTAAAGTTTAAATCTTTAAATAGCTATTTGACTTTGTTTAAGTATCGTGTTAACTTCATATGACTCATTAACATTTACAAACGTCAAAAAAGTCTGTTTACTTTGTTTGTTTTTTGCATGAAGTCACATTGTTTTAGGTGTGTCCAGAAGCAATAAATCATTAAAAAAAATTTGCGTTAGCACGATACTAGGTAAGAAATGTTTAAAATAAAGAAATAGTTAGTGAACTAATATAAAGTTAGAAAATTGCTTAATAGGCTGTTTACAATTTTGCGTCGATATTTTTAAAAACACACATGAATTGTCAAAAGTTTTAAGCCACTAGGTATATAGTTGCGCCATCAGCGGTCGCTCTTTAAATTTAACTGGATCAACCCTATAGATTACATGAAATAGTAGATGGTACTAATTTAAGCTTACAGTTGCATGATATATAGGTTTTGGCTCTAAAGATAATGACCCAACATTTTAAACATTTAAAACATGCTCTAAATCGGATTTAGTCCCATACAAATTATATATAAAACGAAAACCGATTTTTTGTAAATTTTAATTTAATGACATAAAGTATGCTTTAACGTTAAAGCGCTCGTCTATTTAACTTTCAAAAGCATACTTTATTCAGATTGACAATAGTCAATTCATACCAATACAAAATGAAGTAAAAATCTTTACTGATACATATATAAATTTAGAAACACGAAACAATGCTCCAAGAGAGATGTACCATTTTCAATTTTGCAATATTGCATACTCTCGATTTTTATAAGACGTGACATTACGATGATAGGGAAAACGAAAAAAGTGTATCTTGCAATTTTGTCTGCCTGTTTTTCTTGGCCGATTTCCTTTAAACTTGGTAGATATTATTTTTAAATTTTTCTTTCACATATTTTTTTAAGACCAAAAATTCAGGAAGCTGGCATACAATTTGTTTTTTAATTTTAGAAAATATATTTTGCTCAAAAACTGTTACAAAAATTTTACATAAAAAAATTGCAAACATTTCATCTAGTAAAACCTAGCTAATGATTGAAAAATAAATTCCGAAACATAGTTATTAATAGATATTAATGATAAAAACCTTTTTCTTGTTTTTAATATTCTCAAATAAGGTAGAACACATCTTGGTCGTTTAAAATTTGAATAATATTGTATTTTAAAATTTTCAATTTTTTTAAAATTTTATAAAAAAAAACTAAAAAACATTTTTGTGAAAGCTCTTTATTTCTAAAATCTTTTCAATCTTGACAATTAACAGTTTTTTAATATTATGTATGTAATCTTATGATATAAGAACAACAAATTTATTATATCTGGTAATAAAGCTAATAACAAGGTTAAATAAACGGTTTTCGAAAAACGTACTTTTCTCGAAAACGACACCTAGAATTGTGATTTTGTGAATTTGTTTCTTTCGCTTAATTCTTACGATCTAACTATAATTTGATAAACAAAAATTGAAATTAAGACAATGCTGACTATTACTGCTATAGAACATTTTTCCAATTTTGACTTTCTCATTATCGACATAACGGATTTAATGGGAAAAATTAAACAGAAAAAAAAACATTGCATATATCAAATTTAAAAAACTAATTGTTGGATTTTTGTAAAAAATTTAAAATTTTTTCAATGATTTTATTTATTTGGATTTGTATTTCCACAATAATAAAAACTTAAAACTTGCTTGCCAAAATTTCTTCTTAAAAATGTTTTAATAATTTTGTATAGAAAAACCATTTTTTTTTTAAATTTTATTTGCACAAATTCATAATTTTTCCAGTTATAAGACTTGATTTTATTTTTATAACCTCATACTATTTTTGAAGATGTTTCAGCAAAATGAACAATAAATTTTATGCGTTTTTCTCGAAATATATCGATGTTTTTATTTATAATTTTTTTAAACTTTAAATTCCAAAGTACTTGTATGTATATAAGAGTAAGTGTGTTATTTTTCGTGTAGTTGTGTTTGGGTTCATTATCTCTGAAATTAAGATTTGTTCAAATTAAATTTGCTTATATTATGTTGCGAAGCCCACAAGTGTTGTTTTATTTACGTCTCGCAACTAAACGACTGTTTTATGTAGGGGTGATTTTATGCCTTAAACAAAATGTTTATACAATTTTTTAAAATACATACATGTCTCTTCCAGACTATTTTCGAATAGTAAGTTACAACTTGCTGAATTTCCAAAGGTAGACATTTAATATACTCAAATAAAAATAAAAAAGTATGCGATAAGTTCACATTATAGCACAGTTAATTTTTTTTTTGTCAAAATCGTTAGAGCCATTTTCGATATAATGTTGTATGGCAGGTACCGTTAGTTTCGAAGGTAACAAATATATTTCTTCTCTAAGGAATCACCGAAGAACCTTAAAAAGCAAGTTTGAAGAAAATCGCTTCATAGCGGCTTAGGGTGTAGGTCAAGGTACAACCATACAGGCATACAGACGGAATTTGAGGTCCCACTTTTTCGCATTCTTTATCATCGTAATGTTACCTTTGGTCAATATATGGTGTACGAATGTTTTTCAAAATGCAAAACTTGCTCTATAGAACCTACATATATCGTAAACAATAAAATAGCTATTTGATGAATTTAACTTACATAAATAAAATTTTAGAGAAAGTTTGATGCTCATCTCAAAAAAAAAGTTCAAAATCGTCATTTATATCAAGTAACCAAGTATCATACTAAAACAGTTTCAATATCATATGAATTCGACAAAAATTTTGCGCCATTAGGTTTTTTATTTATTTTTAGTATCTCGAACATAAGAGGAAGTTCTTGCGACCTTGATTATAGAAACGTATCGACTGAGTGAAACTTGAGCCTTATCGCTAATGAAAATGTTGTGATTAAATGCTGTTGTCATTGTCAAAAATGTACTTTCGAGAACCAAGCTTAAGTACTGATTATTCTAAGCAGGTAGTGTTCTATTTATTATGAAATTATATGGAAGATAAATCAGTACTACACACCGCGTTTTGCTTAAAAAATTTTATTCTACTTCACTAGGTTCCTCTAAAATAAGAATATCACGATGGCGAGTTAAATTTTAAAAATATGTCCTTAAAACTTGTTTTTATCCTGGTTCTATTCTCTATTAATAGCTTCAATGATGATTAAATAATTAAAAATTAATGACTCAATTTTAGTTAGGCAATTTCTTGCCTTAATCTTTACTCGTACAATTTGAATAATGGAATCTTAATCCTTTCCATTCATTTTATAATCAAAAATATCCAAAAGAAAGAGCTTCTTTCGGATGAATGGAAGAATTATAATATCATAAAAAAATGAATATTAACTTGAAATGGGGAAACATAATGAACAAACCAGAAACACTGCGCTCCAATAATTTCTCATCAGTCATCACAAATAGGTACTTTTCATGAAAAGTCTTTTTGCAAGTCATTAAAAGTAGGACAAACAGACACACCCACTATACTATACTTGTTGTCACGCTTTTATTATTCAAACTTCCGATGCGCACTTCAACCCCGAAATGTATTATTTATTCTTAGTTCCTAAACAATGAGCTTGTAAGAACCTACCTGCCTTTCAATTATCTTTTCTTTTTTTTGTATTTGCCCTTTAATGCTTAACGAAATGACCTCAAAATATATTTTATGCATAATAAAAATGTCTGGGCATGCCCGACAAGCGTGTCTTATCAAAACAAAAAAAAAATGATTTTCACGCCATGTCTATTTAATAGACGTTATCAGTCTGAACCACGCGTTAATAATATTACCATTTGAATTTGAAATTTGAAATGTATTTGGGTAATGAGTTAGATTTATTAAGTGCAAACAGTCGGGGCAGACAGAAATTCAACCACCTTATTTTTTAAATTTTCATGGCTGATTTATTTCAGTAATATGTAGACTTTGTATTATAAAAACCTTCATACATGTAACAATATGGCATGGTTATCCATTCAAAGTTCAGCATCAAAGTTGACATTACGATGATCGAGAACTCTGTCTGTAATTCTGTCTGTGTGTATTACTACGGACTAAACGACTAGGCCGATTTCCTTGAAACTTGGTGCATAACATTTTTAAATTTCCTCCCCCACCCCTCCACATTTTTTTTTTCTTTTTTTAGGACACGGTACCTTACTATCATACGATTTTTGTTCTAAATTTTATAAAATATTTTTTTTTTTTCAAAAACTTTTCATCTAGTTAAAACTAGGTAATGCTTGAAAAAAAAATTTTAATTTTAATTTTTCTAAAATTCAAAAAATATTTTTTTTTTAAGTTTTGAAATGAAATGTCTTTCAAACTTTTTAGAAGCTTTTCTATTGAAAATTTTATTAAAATCCGTTATGCCGATGATGAGAAATTCATTCGTGCTGTAAATTGTATGTGTGTTGATAACCATCGGCTAATATATTGCGTCTTAGAAGGGTACGACAGCATCTAACTGATGAGCCCAACTGTCGTACCTGGGCGAAAACGCATTTGGACTAAAGGTCGCAAAAACCTTCAATTTGATATAGTCTGTAATACGTAGCTTAATTTCAATTTTTTTATTAAATTAAAGATCGTAAAAATTAATCGAAAAAAAAAATTCTCGGCGCCGTTTTCAAGAAAAATACGATTTTCGAAAATCATTTTTTGTATGGAGGGTACCGATATTTTAACGTAATATACATTTTTTTGTCACATGCAGATTATATTAAGAATTTTTATTTATCAAGTTTTAAAAAAACCAAGCATGGAGTTTTCGAAATGTTGAGTTTTGAAAACACAATAATATTCAAACTTTAAAGGAGCTTAAACATAAACAAATTGATCAAAATCGGTTATTCCGATTTTTCAACTATTAGTTAGCCTTAATACTAAATAAAATTTTTTGGATTAATTTTTATATTTCGAAAAAAATCGTATTACAGGTACCGTTTTTATTTTTAATCTTAAAAAAAAAACGTATGGGGGCGAATTTAAAAAAGATAAGTTTAAAAATCGGCCGAGTCGTTTAGGCTGTAGTCGAACAGAAAGCCATAATGTTGAGACCCACTTTTTCGTCTTCGCTACTATCGTAATTTTATCCTTGATCAAAATATCGAGGTCGATTTTTTTTACGAATGCTTAACTTGCATTATAGTACCTATAAGTCGCAAGTAAAAATTGAAATTAAGATAATAACTGAGTGTACCTATCATAGGACCATTTTTTTTCGAATTTTGAAATTGTTATTATTGACATAACGGACTTAATTAAACATTTAAAAAGTTTGAAAAACATTGCATTTCAAAACTTAAGAAAAAATATTTTCTGAATTTTTGAAAACATTGATATTTCATAAGCTGGCCAATGGGTGTCTTTAAAATTAAATTTTTATTCGTACAATAATAAAAACTTAAAGTTGGCGTACCAAAATGTATTCTAAAAAAATATTTTAAAAATTTTGTGTCTATCATCATAAATTAATATTTGTGGAGAAATCATGACAGCCTATTTTTAACTCTAACTACTATACTCTGTCCAACAAAAATATGCGGTGTGGGCAAGATAGGACGTTTGCTTCGCATTCTGGCTACAGTGGATTGCATAAATCTGTCCTTCATTAAAGCTCTCACGGAGTTGTCGTAGTTTTGATTTTAAATTAACCCCTTTTTTAAAGCTCTAAAATCAAAAGCACCTCAACAGAAACCCAAGGAAACAAAACTGAACAAGTTAGCAAATGAACAAGGGTAACTCTGAATGCACATCAATATTTAATGCCGGTTGAAATTGAATATCACAAACAGGGCAACAGGAACAGCCATAGATCACAGCAATTCAGTGCACATGCACACTCAGATGTGCGGTCAATTGGATGTCGGGTCTGCGTCAGATGCAGTCTAAAATTTACGGGCGCACAAACACTTTTTTATGGAGGAGTTCTTTCAATTTAGTATGGTGCAAAAATATAGCACGCTACTGATTTTGAAAAAGCTCTCCCATAAGACGTGTACTGCATATTTTTGTTGGATGAAGTATAGAGGCGTTGTTTTAGTCATTTGAAAAAATGAATTTTCTGGTTATACACATATTTTTCTGGTAAGTTTAACTTTTAAAATGTCTAGTCTTTTAAATAAGAGCAAGTTCGTCCGATCCAGTCGTGCATTTTACCATATTTCATGTAGACGCACGCTGAAGCTCTTATTTCTCGAAAACCAGGATGTAGTTTAAAAGTATCGGATGTGATGGATAAAGCGTCGTTAAAATATTTGTATAGATATACAATTTAATGCCTTTAGGATTAAATTTAGGATATGCTAGATCAATCTTTTCTTTGCTATAATATCTCGAAAACCTTGGACTTCATTCATTCTTTTCAATGTAAATTATCCCACGAAATACCTTGTTAACCTATAAATTACAATATCTCTTAAGTTATATTTGAACAAGATGAACTTTTTTTGCCGAAATTTCTCTTAACTCAGTGGATCATGCCAAGAAAATGCTTTGTAGTCAAGAAATATGCCGGGAAAATAAAAGCTAATGCCTCTGGTCGATAAATACGCCATTTCTTGTAACCTTCGCTATTAATTTAAAATTGTACAATAAGCACAGTAAGGATAGTTGACTATGAAACACCGAGAAGTATCAATAAAGCTTAAGCTAAAATCTGGCAAATTTCTAAGCCCTTATTATCGCTTAAATACATTTCTGCTGTCTAATGAAAAATTGACTTTTCTGGGTTTGCACGGTTCTTTACTTATTAGCATGTAACTTACACTTTTGATATCCCTAAAACAAACAATCTTGAGCTGTTAGATCGGTCGAAGGCGGTAATCAATTCAAATGAGAAAAACTCTCTAGTATTTTGACGTGTCTGGGCTGTTACTTAATTGTTCCTTAAAGAACATAAAGTTATTATTCTAAACTGAATTCAATCCACACTGTGCCGCATATTCTGCAAATTTGTTTATTCACTTGATCATTGATCATATAAGGTTTTAGCTCGTGAACCAATTAAATCTGCAAAGACACCCTAGACATCACCAGTTGCTGAGATTGTCCCCTTGTAGAAGCTTCAGACTTATCCTCAATACTTGCTTGCAGCCAAGCAATGCTTAAATCATTTTGAACTGCCCGAAGTCCTCTAACAAGCAGACCGTCCGTTATTCCTGAAAACACTAAACCAGGATTCGGACTTAGGTTTTAAATTTTCGAAGTAGATACGGAAAAGAACTGAAGTAGATCCAAAATATTATCGAAGTAGTTTTAGAAATTAAAAAAAAAAATTCGAAACAAAATTCTTAACAAAAGTTTATTTAGTATTATTTGATTATTTTTCATTAGAAAAATAAATAATTAATTGCGTACACTGAACCAAAAAGTGCAGTCATATTGATAATTTTGTGAGTTTGATTGACAGAAAATTGTCAATTTTGAGCCAATTAACGGTGTAGTAAATACGACACTCTCAGATTGTCGATTTCAGAAATTAAAGATATGGTATTCATATTGACAACTACGACTTTTAAATGGAAAATCGGGTTTGTGGTATTGACAACTAAATTATCAATTTTTAACTGAAGCAGTTGTCAAATTGGCAATTTCTGTTTGCAATTTGATTACTGCAGTTGCTTGTTTGAAAACTATGGTTGTTAATTTCATTACAGAAGTCGTCAAATTGAACACTTCCATTGTGAATTTTATCACAGAAGTTTTCAAACTGAAAACCACTGTTGTCAATTTGAAAACTGAAATTGTCCGTTTGATTACAGCTGTTGTCTAACTGAAAACTGCAATTGTCAATTTGATCAAAGAAGTTGTCAAATTTACAAATTATATTGGCAATTTGATTACAGCATTTGTCAAATTGAAAAAAAAAGGTTGTTAATTTGATCACATGAGTTGTCAAATTAACAACTTGTACTGTTGATTTGATAACAGCAGTTGTCAAATTAAAAACTACTGCTCTCCAATCAAAAACTGTGTTTGTCAATTTGATCTCAGGAGTCTTCAAATTGATTACTGCTATTGTCAATTTAATCACAGCAGATATCAAGTTGAAAATCACAGGTGTTACATTGAAAATTACAAATGCCAATATGATTTAAACAGTTGTCAAAATGGAAGCCACGTTTATAAAATTTAAAATCGTAGTTTTCAATTTGACAAGTGTATACTTACTATTCAAAATTTTGAGTCATCCTTATAAGTTATTTTCATTCTGAAATATAAGCTTTTAAAAAAGTTTAAAATAAAAACCTCACTTTAATTATCAGATCAGTTTTAATGGATCATAAATTTTACATGGTTTTATAGTAAATAAATAGTAAACTTAATTAATCCGCAAACCGGATATTACCTAAGTGACATATCTCTCGAAATCTAGGGTTTTGGGTAAAAATATGATTAATTAAAACAAAAGATAAATAAAAATCAGAAAACTATACCTTTTAAGACTGAGTATAAATAAGTATTCTTGTTTCCAGCTCCTCCAGCTCCAGCTATGTGAAAATTTAAAAGATCTACCTTTTAAAATAAATAATGTTGAATGATTTATTACCTTATACTTTCTCACTAGTTTTTTGTATATGCACTAATAACACTGTTAAAAGCAAAGCAAACTTTATATTATTATACTTATGACTTTCGGTAAAAAGCGACCGACTACGATAACGCCAGACAGACTAATGACCTAACCTAACGCTAAATATGCAACTCTGCGTATTCAAATTGACAATCAGAATTATCAAGTTGATGACTGGTTGTCAATGTGAACATTTTAAGGAAATGATCATCATATTTACAACAACAACACTTGTTAAAGTCATGACTGCAACGGCAAAATGTTCGTATTGACAACCAGATGTGCCAATTCAAATATCATCGTTTTTAATATGAAAGTTTTAAAGTTTTATGTCAGGTACTGCTTAGATTCCTTTTATTTTACAGAAAGGGCCCTTCATGCAACTTTTAAGTTGTCGACTTAATCGACGCATCTGATGCGATAGTGTAGTTTTAGGTGGATTTGAACGGATTAGGACAAACGCTACTAAGATAATCAAGGTTTCCAATGTGATAACCCCTGAGATGTAATAATCATATCGACAACATTAAGTGGTTAATCGCTTGCTCTTGTATTCAATATGAAAATTTTGATTGTTGCTTTTTTATATATGCAGTTTTATTGTACTTTCTAGTTTTTTTACACTCTGAGAAATAAACTTTAACAAAGATAATATTATAGCGGAAAATGTTGGTTGATTAAGCATGATGTCGAAGCATTTTTGTATGATTATAAGTTATAAGAGGATTTAATGAATTTTCAGCTAAGTAAATTGAAATCAAAACAAAACTTTGATAATACGGGACGCATGAACTGCGATTTTTCAAATGGAACAATGATAATGCTGTTTTAGAATAAGACACTTAACAGACGTTGGTTAAAATTTTTTGAACTGTGCATCATATTTCGACATTGTATTTAGTATTAGTAACACTGGTCAACCAGATTTTTGTAACAAAAAAAAAATATTATTTTGTCGTCCAGTCCAATCGTACATCATTTTATCTTTTATTTTCAAACTATACATTAAAAAAAATAAAAAAAAGATACCTCGTCCTTACTTCCTTTTTTTTATTTTAGTTTTTATATTGATAATCGCAATATTTAATGTTATAACTGTCTATTTGATGACCATTGTCAGTTTTCAATGATAACAAGAGCAATGACGTTATCAAACTGACAATCACAATTGTCAATTCGATGAGCTACCTCTCTTTTATTTTTATTTATCTTGATTAACTTATTGATAATCGCAATAGTTTGTAAACTGCATCTGTCTACATATTTGACTATCGTAGTTTTCAATATGATGACAAGAATAATTTGATCATCATATTCACAATAACAATTGTCAATTGTCAACTTCAACTGTCCATTTCATGACCGTGGTTTTCAACGTAATGGGGTAAAAGACCATCGTCATAATGACTATCATTACTGCTAACTACATGATTTTAGTTTTCAATCTGATGACCAGTCTCATTATCGACTTTGAGGATATTCTATTTAAATACTGCAGTTGTTGATAAAATAACTTCGATTCTCAAATTCAAAACTAAAATAATTGAAAATCTAAAATTTTCATATATACTATCCAGTTGTAAATTTCAACTTGAATTTGTGAAAATTTGGGAGTCGTACGGAATCCCCAAAAAAATAAATCCCCATCGACCTTAAATCCCCAAACATTTAAATCCATCTAGTTAATATCCCCACAGACATAATGCACATGGACGAAATCCCCAAATGAAACTATGTTTTTGCCAAATCCCCAAATCCCCAATGTCCGTGTACATCTACATCATGTGAAAAATTCATCAGAAAAATTCTCATCAAATTCTTTTATTCTGATACTAAACTTATTAATAAATGATAACGATTTACAGTTTCTAAACAGTAAATTACTATGAACGCATGATTGCATGCACTTTTCAGTCTAACTTTCGTATTCATGGGGAGTAGTGCTGTCTTAGTTTTGTAGTGTAGTGTTTTTTTTGTTTTTGAAATAAAAGTTGAAATAGGTGATCATGACCTTATTTTGTTGTTTTGTATTGAAAATTTATTTTAACTTTAATAAATATTATACAAACATTACATAATAAAGAATTTTATATTTACTCTTCGGATTACATTTTTGTAATATAAATTAAACCAAACCCCCGCGCGCGCGATTTAATTGCATGATTCACTACTTGAAGGTAATGGTTTTGGGGATATTGGCGTGGGGATTTTTGCCCTGGGGATTCTCTTTTTAGGGATTTTGCTGCTGGGGATTTTTCTTTGGGGATTTTGAATTTGGGGATTTTATTTTGGGGATTATAACTTGGGGAAAATGTCACCAACCCTGAAAATTTACGTCATTGACTATTTTTTTTTTTCACCATTTTGACAATTTTCAGTTTACTATCAATGATTGTTGATATGACAACGGTTATTTTTTGTCAGTGTACAGGTATCTATAAGGTATGTATAAGAAATTCAGACTTAAAATAAAATAAATATATCTATAAGACAAACTTCAGACTTTAATGGAAACAAATTAAATATAAATATAACAGTAAATAAAGACTTCTAAAAAAAAATTATATAAACATAACATACAAAATTAAATTCAAACTTTAGATTTGTAAAAAAGTTGTAAATAAATATCACTTTTTTTAAGTAAACTTTCCATCAACTAACTTGTATTTTTGTATGAATTATATCAATTTGAAAGGTGGCTCATAAATATCCTTACGTTTTTCTGTAAGTGATCTGGAAAATATTCAATTTTCCAAGGTGCCTACCCAAGTTTTTTAAAGCTACGTTAACACATATACGAGTGTGTGCAAATATTAAATTCTACATTTAAAAATGTGTGTATAACAAAAAATATTTAATATAACGTGACTCACAGTTTTATGTCCCCACTGTGGCCTATTTTTATAAACAAAATATTAGCATACGCGGCACGGGGAAGTCACTTCTTTTATAGTGTCAGTCAACTAGATGCTAAATGAGGCGAATAAAAATCGCTCCGTCGTCGTCGTCGTTATAAAAAAATAAAATGTCGACTATATGCACAGCGACACGCTTTTATAATTATTTGTGCAAATAAGTTAAACTGAAATCCTGTGATGTGTGCTTTTTCTCAATGAAAAATTACTGAAGCATAAAATGGAAGAGAACACCTTTATTATGATCCCTGTGAATTGATGTGAAGGCTAACAATGTATAGAAGACTTACGAAATGGTAATTGCTGTGATTCCATGGTTGGTGAATAGCTTCAACGAAAAATCAAATCTAGGTAGGTGTACTCGTGATGAAATAAGGATAACAAAAGAAAAAAGGTCCCTTCACATTATTCTCGGTTTCAGCTTTCACGGTTCAAAATTTCAACCGCAATCAATTGAACCTTTGGGATAATCGGTTAAACTCATGCTCAACAATCCTGATATCCGATACCCAATCACAGTTTTGGCACCGAACGAAAAGAATTTAACTGCTGCCTCATGATGTAGAATCAAGAAGTTGAAGCACAGTATTAAATTTTTCGATGATTAAGTGTTGATTTTGATATGCAAAGTTAAAATGAGGCAATGGGGGGGACACGACAAAAGAGAAGATAAAAGCGTGCTACCGTTTAATTAATTGAAGGTAGAGATACGTGTCGTTTCAGGTAGCAATACCATGCCACGTGCTATCTTAAAATGAAAATCAGGGGAGCAAAAGGGTTGCACAGAAAGGATTTTTGCGAAACTATAAACAATATTTTTTAAATGATGATGTCCTTCGAGTATAGTAAGAGAAGCATTGGTTGAGTTTGAAAAAGAATTGCATTTCAAAGGCTCTTTGAGATTGAAGGACGTTTATCCCTTATCGATGATTGTATGAGATTGAATTCAGAAACTTGAGAACTTTATAATGGCGTTTTTAAAGAGTTAGGTAGTTGTTTGTTGCAAAACCTCCTTTATAGTTTTTTTTTTTTTTTAATGATCTGCGTTATTTTAGTGTACAGAACTTTATAAATTCACTTCAAAATAAAGGGCTTATATCTACAATTATTTTTGAAATTGTTATTTTTTAAAGGACATACCAAATATATGTATACATCGGGTTTTCGAATCAGGACTTGACAACTTAATTATAAATAAAACGCAAACCATTCGAGACATATTGAAAATTGTACTATTAGTTTGAAGTAAAATCTAAACGTAAGTGTATAGTATTTGAAGATTGATAGTCGGCTCGGAACTTCTAAAACGACGCCGGCTGTTTGGTGTATATTTTAGCATAGCCCTATAAAAAAGGTCTAGGGGTGTAAGGTCACATGATCCAGACGGCAAATGACAGCGGCTGTGTAGCTTGTGGTTCCGCCTGTTTTCAAACCACATATCATTATTGTCTAGTTCATGGAATTGATAAAAGAAATGACGCCAAAGACATCACCGGCACGTAAAATACAACATACAGTTATTTTTTTTTGAATGAAGTGGTATTCCTTAAAGCTGGTTTTCATCTGACCTGTAACGCATATTATGTTTGTTGACAAAGCCGTTAAACCAAAAATGCACTTCATCGGATGTCAAGCGATGAAGTTGTTAATCTTATTTTAACATTTCTAGAGCCTAATCCGACAACATAAGTCACTTTACATAGTTCTTGAGTTTACTTCTTTTTATAGAGGTGTAGGTCAAGATATTTTCTCAAAAACTGCCAAATATTGCCCATTACTTGAGAAGGCTGAATCGACTGCTTAAGTTCGATTGTGTTGTGACGAACGCTTGAACGCCTGCAATATCCAGGACACCTCGACGAACACGCTATGTGTATCCAATAGCAAATATTTTGACTCAAATTATTTAACTAGACAATGATAACTGAGATGAAAATTTTACCCACATATTGGCGTCAACGCTCTTAGAGTTGCCGTTCTTCGTTTGTGAACTTCTCTATATGATGAAAATGTTCTTTTTTGTAAATTACATTGACATTTTGGTCTCGGATTTAAGAAAGCATTCACAGTGGAAGTATTCTAAGCTGCCAATCGCCGCCGGTTGAATATTGTATAATACCGTATCAAGTTTAAGACGACCGAAATATGCGCCACTGCATCGCTCCAACTTGGTGAAAATATGGTCAAGAATTGCAGACATAAAATATTAGGATACAAGTATTCAGATTACTACAAGAATAAGCAATTTTGGTAAAGTTTACCTTTTCTCTAAATTCGCAATAAATCCATTTTATTTATCGAAAATCATGCAACTCAATATTATTTATATCACTAGGGATCATCATTTTGAAAAAGTAAGACAAAATTGGCTTAAATTGAAATAATCCAAAAATATAAGACAATTCTACAAAAAAAAAAATTCGAGAAAATTTAAAAAGTAAAAAAAAAAAATAAAATGCAAGACTGGGTCACACGAACTTGCTCCTATGTAAAAGACTAAGAATTTCAAAAATGAATGTTATTAGAGAAACTGTTCATAAGCATAAAATTCATTTTTTAAATGACTAAAAAAAAATTCTTTAGTAGATAAAGGTAAGAATAGGATGACATGTGATTTAAGCAAATATAGATTTATACAAGAACAAAAATTATAAGTCTTTGTAGTGGTTTCTTAAAAAAAATGAGGTTTTATATAAGAAAATTTTAAAACATTTTTAAGAAAAATTTTGGTACGCCAATTTAAAGTTTTTATTATTGTATGAATAAAAATTAAATTTACAAAAAAAAGTATTGAGCCGTTTTCGAGATATTGAATTATCAAAAAACAAAAAATTGATTTTTGTTTTCAAAATTCAAAAAAATATTTTTCTTGAAGTTTTGAAATGCAATAGTTTTTAAACTTGTTAGAAGCTTCTCTCCTCGAAATTTCATTAAAATCCGTTGTGCTGATAATGAGAAATTCAAAATTTTAAAAAATCGTTCTATGGTAGGTACAGTCAGTAATATCTTGTTTTCAAAAATTTTTATATTAAATTACAGATATTAAAAAATAATAGAAAGAAAAAAAATTTAAGCAAAATTCTCGGAACCTTTTTCGAGAAAAATACGATTTTCGAAAACTATTTTTTAACATTTGTATGGATGGTACCGTTATTTTTAGGTAAAATAAATTTATTTTTCTCATATCTTGTAGATTATTTTTTAAAACTTTTATTTATCAAGTTTTGAAAAAATCGAGCATGGGGTTTTCGAAATATTGATTTTTCAAAAAAAAAATTTTGAAAGTTTTTTTAAAAATCCAAAAAATTTTTTTGAAAAATTTGAATACACAATAATATTCAAACTGCTGAGAAGCTTTAGCATACAAAAAATTATCAAAATCGGTGGTACCGTTTTTGAGAAAATCAAGAACAAAAAAAATGGCCCCAGGGGGGGTACCAAAACCACTCATTTTTTGGAATTTTTTTTTTCAACCATTACCTAGGTTTAACTAAATTAAATTTTTTGAATTTTTTTTTAAAAAATTGTAGGGACAGTTTTTGAGAAAAAAAAATATTTATAAAATTTCGAAAAAAAAATCGTATGGAAGGTACCGTTATTTTTGGTCCTAAAAAATCAAATCAAAAAGCATCCGGGAGTAAAAAATTAAAACCCATATCTACCAAGTTTGAAAAAAATCGGCCGAGCCGTTTAGCTGTAATCGAACAGACAGACAGACAGACAGACAGTAAAAATTGTTGTACGGTAGTTACCATTTCTAGATGTCCTTTAACAATAATTCGAATTTCTCATCCATGAAATGGTGGGAAACAATTAAAATCTAAATCTGACGAAAATTGGTTCAGTCATTTAGACTCTATAGATGATTGATGTATATTACGAAGATACAGAATCCTCTTTTGGTTTAACATGAGCACCTGCCGATTATGGCTCAATCCCACGGGAGGCCTACCTCCATCAGAGTCAGATTGGGTCCTGACCATTAACCGCGACATAGCGGAAGCCATATCGGTCGCAAAGTTGTGACATGTTGCAGGCATGAACACACCTCTTGCTTAGGAGGCGAGGTCTATCTAATACCTCTTGAATCCAGGCACGCCTGGAAACCATGTGTCTCCGCATTCAGAATAAATCAAGCCACCACGATACTCCCACTAGGGGCCCTACCTCATAGATAGTCTGAGAAAGAGAGCATGCACGCGACAGCTGCACCTCACTATCCGAAAATAGAATAGGAGAGCTAGGAGACGTACGCTATAACCCTCAGACTCCTGGGCACTATATCTCCCATGGTGCCAGAATATAGCTTCCGGTCGAGCTTCTCCACCATTATGGTCACTTATAGATGAGCTCCTGCAAAGCTACGGGGCCTGTCAACCCTGGTATACACACATCCAGCTATAGTGGAGGTAGAAACCACAACCAAGAATGTGCCCCCCCTGGTGAGTTGTTACACACTCCTTAGCGGATTCCTACCTTAAGAACACCGTCCAGACTGTTCCTATCAAGTTAGTTCAGTTACCGTTACAGTAACTTATCCACAGGCACCGCGAGGAGGTCGATAGGAACCGGGAATGACAAAGTCAGTGGACGAGCCCAGCAGAATATCAAACCAGTATTACCGCTTACGCAGCAACACCGGTAGAGATCAACAGAGCCCCGGACAAGCCTTGAACTACTCAAGCACACCATCACCCCCACCTGCATTATGAACATACGGTATGGATTAAAAAATTAAATGAGGCTCCTCCATGATCGTAATGCTGAGAATGATAAAATCCTCGAAAAAACGCCTGATGATTCCGCCAGACATGAATTCGCACCAAACAGTGACTATCTCGGGGTGGAGTTGGTAACGGTGTATTGCATTAGATTTGACGTTCACCTAAATTCCACAATTTCATGATTTTTCGTTTGCCGTAATGCGCGGAACATTTTTCGAAGATAATACTGATTTTAAAAAAAGATGATTCGCAGAAGTTGTTCAAGGCTAATGAACTATTCACAAGAAAATTGACAGATGTTGATTTCTAACATTCATATTGAAAAACGCTTAGTTTTTCTTGTTTTAGTTATTTCATCGATCTTTTCAACACGAATTGTTCAACTGTAAATAAATTGTTCTCCTTGCATACGAGTATCATTGACAGCAATTCCTGCTGACAACACGCATACATAAATGGTTAAGAATTGAAAAATCTTCTAGGCTCTGGATCTTCACGAGTTATTGCATCACCACATAGACTTATTTATTTTATTTTTGACAACTTCAATAATAAATTTGGAATCAGAAATGGAAATTTCACCTACACACGTCCCCTATTTTAAGCGTCATGGAAACGCTGATCAATTTTGAGCTTTGGAAATATCTCGAAGACCTAAAGCTTCTTAATGACCGGCAGTACGGCTTTCGGAGCAATAGGTCCAATGATAATCTTATGGTATGGTCACCGAACAGTGGAATAAATCTTTACATCATTTTGGAGAAAGTAAGATTATTGCACTTGATATTTGACATTTGATAGAGTTTGGCATCAAACTCTCTTATAGAAAATGCTACCATTTGGTATCGATGAATCTCTTCTTCGTTGGATTCGAAATTACTTTTCGAATCGTTCACTACAAGTAGTATTGGACCATTTCAAATCTGATATCCAAAAAAATAGATGCTCCTGTACCCAAGGGCTCCGGTTTGTCTCCGATACTCTTTCATACGGCGCCAAAAACGCTGCTAAGTGTTTAGGCTTTCTCCGCCGATACAAGAAGTTTCTGATCTGGCTGTAGTATATAAAGCCTTTATTCTTCTGAAACTCTAGTACAATTCCCTCCAATAACCCACTTGAGTCTCTTGGACAGAAATCAAAAGAGAGCTATAAAAATGATAGGTGACCATTGAAACATTTTTTGTATCTCTCGAGCACCGTCACAATGTTTCATGTCTATCATTATTTTAACGTTATGTTCATTAACAGTGCTCTAGTGAAATAGCCAGTTGCATTCCTTCCTTCAAATAACTCAACCGTGATACCCCTACTTCTAGGAATGCTCATGAGTTAACTTTTGAACCAAATTTCAGACGTTCTGTCAAGTACAGAGATTGTTTTTTTAGCCGCACTACACTACAAGACGTGAGCAGACAAACATGTTGTTGATCTGGAATTATGTTAAAATGGATGATTACTAACTATGAAGTCGATGTAAGACCATCTGCTCAAAAAAATTTCAACAATTTTGTGCTTCCTTATTTATTCCAAAAGACAATTATATTTTTCAAAAATCAAATGTGATCCAAAAAGAAATCAGAACATTTCATCCACAGTCGAGAAGATATTATAAAACTGTAGTAAAAGATATTACTCAAACAATTTGCACACGTGTTTCGAAAGATTTCTGGCAATAAAAGTTTTTTTTTTTATAAGAGCCGGCATCTTTATAGTGTTCATTGTTCAACTTCGGTTTATAAAAGACAACTAGAAAGAATATGCCAATATTTATGTAAATATGTTATATGTATACTTGTGTACATTTGATTAAGTGGGTGTTGAAGAAGAGTATAGTCTACAAAGTTATAGTCTGTTAGAGAATGACGCAAAATTTTAAACAGACTATTATTATATGTATATAAATAAAGTAACTCTTGTACCTTTTTAAAATAGAAACACCAAATCCTTTTAAATATAAGCAACACATAAAATCTATTTTTCTTTTAACAACAAAGAGATATTTATTTAACACAAAGCTATTAGGTGTCGATCACACGACGACAACCCACGCAAAGAAAAAGGAAAAACGATTTACGAATTTTCTTATGGAACGTACGATCGCTCTATAGAGCTCGAGCTGCTCAGCAGCTAGCCGATACCCTGTCAAAATATAAAGCTGACAGAACAGCTCTCCAATAAATCAGATGGACAGGGATTGGTGTTTTACAGAAGAAAGAATATGACGTATATTACAGCTGTCATACAAAACACCATGTGCTCGGGTAGGCTTCCTAGTCAGCGAAAAAATGAAGTCTACTATCATCGGCTTTAACGCTATAAGCGAAAGGCTATGCACCCTTCGCGTGCGAGGCAAATTTACGAACATCAGCCTCATTAACGTTCACGGACCTACGGAGGAGTCCTCAGACGAAGAAAAAGAGACTTACTACGAACAAGTCGAGAGGGCCATCAATGCCAATGGACTTCGAGTCTTAGAATTGGCAGCATCGAAAAACATGGTCGTTGCGAGTACCAGGTTCCCGCGTAAAGATATCTACAAAGCCACCTAGGTATCACCTGATGGAGCTACTCGTAACCAAATAGACCACGTGCTGATAGACCGTCGCCACTACTCGAACTTGATGACGGTACGAACGTACCGAAGTGCCAATATCGACTCGGATCACTATCTTGTTGGTATGGTTTTCCGAGGGCGGATTGCCTTGCGAAGACGCATTGCATCCGCCGATCAGGTTCGAATCAACACGGCTGCCCTGAGAACGCGGGCACGCGAAGAGGAATATAAAGAGCTCAGAAGAACAGAAAAACGGCTTCACAGACAAAAAAAATCAGTCTGGGAGAAGAACCTAATCTGTGAAATAGAAAACAGCCGAGAGTGAGGTCCGCACCAGGCGCGGAAGTTCTACCAATCCGTCCGAAACATGACGCAGTACACACCACGCTGCACATACTGCAAGGACGGAGAAGGAAATCTGATCACCGATCCTGAAAGCATACTGGAGCGATGGGAAGTGTACTTTAATGAATAGCTAAATGGTCAGCTCACTGCAGAAGTGGAGGATCCACTACTTCAAGAAGAATACCCTATGTTGCCGCCACCAAGCATAGAAGAGTTTGAGAAGGCTATAGGTCGGCTTAAACAGAACAAAGCCCCGGGAGCCGATGGCATACCAGCCGAATTATTCCATCACGGCGGACCAGCCTTACGTCAAGCAATTCATGATATTATAGTACACGTATGGGAGCAGGAAGAAATGCCAGAAGACTGGCGAAAAGGCTTAATATGCCCTATACATAAGAAGGGAGATGTCACAACGTGCTGCAATTATAGAGGTATCACGTTGTTGAGTACCGTCATCGGACAATATGAGTGTGGTTTCATTCCAGGCAAATCAACAACTGATCAGATCTTTACCCTTAGGCAGGCGATGGAAAAATGTCTCATGACCAACGTAACAAGCCAAGTAAAAATAGCCGGATTGCTATCCGACAAGGGGACGGTTTGGCCTGCCTCCTCTTCAACCTGGCGTTGGAGAAAGATTCCGTGACTCTGGCACGGCAACAAGAGGGACCATCGTCAACAGGTCCAGCCAGTTACTAGCTTACGCAGACGACATTGACATCATCGGAAGATCCGAACAAGCTGTACACGATTCCTTCATCCAGATCGAGCAGGCGGCACAAAATCTGGGGCTGCACATTAGTGAAGGTAAAACAAAGTACATGGTGGCGTCGAATGCGAGAGGAACAGTTGGTCAAACAATCAAGGTTGCGGAGCACGAATTTGAAGTGGTGCAATCCTTTAAATACCTTGGGTCAATAGTAGCAGCCAATAACAATATAGAAGAACAAATACGCGGGCGGCTTCTCAAATCCAACAGAGCCTACTATAGTCTGTCAAAGCTCTTCAACACCAGAAATCTCACCATAACTTCAAAACTGCTACTGTACAGGACCATGGTCCTGCCAGTACTCACATATGGATCCGAGTCTTAAGGAGAATTTTTGGCCCCATATGTGAGGAAGGACGATTCCGGAGACGGTACAATCATGAACTGTACGCAATCTACCTAGAAGCAGATATCGTGACAAAAATTAAGCTCGGTAGACTCCGGTGGGCAGGGCACCTAGCTCGCATGAGCGAAGAGGAACCTGCTCGGAAAGTTCTTTGTGGTACATTCTATGGTAGACGACAGCGTGGTAGACCATGCTTGGGCTGGAGAGATGGCGTAGACCAGGACGCCCGAAGCCTTGGAATTCGCAACTGGATGGCGGTGGCTACCGGGATAGGTGGAGAGACTTGTTGAAAGAGGCCAGGACCGGAACCCGGTTATCGAGCGGATGATGATGATGATTAGGAGTCGATTAAACTTAATAATCTTCAAGACTTACTTATAATGAGTGATTTTTTAAGAGCTATCAGAAATTAAAAAAAAATCGATGTACGGTCGGTATAATTTAATATTTGAAGATTATTTCAAGCAAATGTTGGACGCAGCTGCGCCTCAAATGGTTCATCCGCTTAGTCCAATTTTGGCATACTCTTTCTAACATTTCATGCTTCAATGTTGCTTTGAAAACAACAAGTGTGATGAAAATTGACCTCTATCTTAGATGGTAGTGTTCGGACGCAAAGTTACAATTAATTATATGACAATATATTATTAAGGTATTAGTACTTAGCAATTTGCTAACTTAAGGCCAGGCGCGCACATTCAATTTTTAGTTTCGCAACTGTTTGGTTGCTAAAATGAAACATATGGGCTTATATGGGACACCGCGCACTTAGAGCAACTCGATTCTCGAAACTAAAAAGTTTGTGTTTGGACACAAACTAAACGATTGCCTTCACAACAGTTGAGCTGTTTTCTATAAGAGCAAGAGAGAAAAGAGTGAGCGTGAGTAAAGAGTTGCTAGTGTGCGGTTCTCTTTAAACTGGTGATTAAACTATTTGATTTCGATCACAGTTGCCAGTGCGCGTCTAGCCTAAAAGTATTTTACTAACTCATTCTTAATTTGAAATATATTTTGAACACACCTAAAACAATGACAGTTCGTGTAAAAAACTAAGTAAACAGACCTAGAAAACAGACCTTTTGTTTGTTTGCGATTGTAAATAGCACGGCACTAAAAAAATAAAATAGGTATTCGATGATTTTAACTTTAATAAAAGGGTAGAGAAAGAATGATGCTATTATCGATTAAAATTTGTAAAATCGTAGTTTTAACCTAGTTTCATACTAAAACAGCTTTTACGTCATACTAATTCACCTACAATTTTGAGCCAATGTTGTTAATGGCTAAAAAAAGTAAATAAAATAAAATCTTCGAATAAATGAGAGTCTATTAAATTTTTGAAAACAAGAGAACAAGTTTTTTTCAGTTTTTGGGATGAAGTCAATTTTTTTTTTATAATAAGTGCGCACTCAAGGGGTTATTGCTACCCTTAAAATGATTTACACAGTACGAGCATTAAGAAAACAAGGAAGGGTTTAAAAGGAGAAACCGATGCACATTACACTGAACCAAAAAGGTACGTAGTATTAATAAAAAAGTGCATTAATAACAGCATTTGTACATTATTTCTCAGCCGATGTAAAAGTACATTGTTTTAACGTATGCTCGATCATTATTTATCAACGTCTTGTATTAAATAATGTTTTCTTCATCATTAAATGAATTCGTTCATTAATTAATGAAGCTGTTCATTAATAACTATGTATTTATCCACATAAAACAAGAGTATATAATACGGGCATTAATGAAATTTATCTTTAAATAATGTTTTTTGTTCATTATAGAAAGTATCAAATACATTATTTACAATGTACCTTGTACATCGAACAACGTATGGAATTCATTGTTTAATGTACAAATTCCTATAAATTCATGTTTCCTAAACATTAAAGTAATGTATCTCATTCATTAATCAATGTACACAATTAGTTATTTAATGCAAAATATTCATTGCTTTAATGTCATCCAAACATTTATCCAATGTATCTGATTCATAAAATAACGTATAAATAGCGTAATTGTATGTATAGTATTTATTGTTGAATGTACAATTTTCATTAATTCAATGATACCTATACATTGAAACCATGTATACCGTTTATAAATTAACGTACCAAATGCGTTATTTTACGTATAATATTCATTGTTGAATGTATAGCATTCATTACTTTAATGTAACCTATACATTGAAACCATGTATGCCGTTTATAAATTAACGCACCAAATGCGTTATTTTACGTATAATATTCATTATTGAATGTATAGCATTCATTACTTTAATGTAACCTATACATTGAAACCATGTATGCCGTTTATAAATTAACGTACCAAATGCGTTATTTTACGTATAATATTCATTATTGAATGTATAGCATTCATTACTTTAATGTAACCTATGCATTGAAACCATGTATACCGTTCATAAATTAACGTACCAAATGCGGTATTTTACGTATAATATTTATTATTGAATGTATAGCAATTATTGCTTTAATGTAACCTATACATTGAAACCATGTATACCGTTTATTAACTAACGTATCAAATTCGTTATCTTATGTATAATTATACATTAAAGAATGTTCAACATTCATTGCTTTAATGTCCTTTATACATTGAAATTAACGTACCAAATACGTTGTTTAATGTATTATTCCAATGTATTTTTTTCCCTAAATAACGTATACCATTATTTAATGTATGATATTTTTGCTTTGATGTCGTCTATACATTGATCTATATCATGTTCTTATCTGCTTATTATTGATGCTTAGAAAACGAATTCTATTGATTGGCCCGCTGAAATTTACTTTAATTAAAAGTTAAATAATACTAATCAATGAGCAATGTTATGTAAATTAAATAAAGCCAATCAATACATTCAATTTTCTAATCATTTTTTCCAAAGCTTACCTCAGCTGGTCTTGGAGTAAACTCATTCCACGAACTCTGAAAAAAAAACTCTGAAAATGGTCCAAAAGAAGTTAGTTCATATGATGACAAATTTTTGTATCTTGTTATGGTATTTATTTATGCTCTGAGATTGTTAAGTGGTACAAAAGATTTTGTAGATTAAAATTAGGTTAAGTATTACAAGTGCTTAAGAAAATTATGTTGAATGTCAAGAATTATAAAAATATTTAAAGTTTAAGTCGACTCGTTTAATGCTGAAACTAATATATGAACTTTTGAAAACTTTGTTTTACATTTTATGTTATAGAAAAAAATTTGAATAAACGTCCAAAAGGTTGAACATGCTACAGGATATTCTAAGTTAAAAAGATGAAAAATTTTAAAACAAACGTCGACAGCCCGAACAAGGCATTTAAAAGCAAATTTGACCCCATCAAAATAAACATAAAAATCCTGAAGGTTTGATTTTGATTCCCCAACTGCTATGATGAATGGCTGTACGCTTTGCGATCTTTGCTGGAGATGCTGCAGGTGATCTTCTACCTCCTGGATGGACGTTGCCGTAAAAATAAAGGCTTCTTGCGAATCCTTAATTGTATATTTAAGGTAGCTTTTTCTTCCAATTTTTTCCTTCGTAAGCGCTTTTTGGTTAGGCACCAAATATGCGTGAAGGCACGTGAATACAATTGCATTTCGACTATCTGAAAATATAATAATAATTACATTTATAGAAAACAATAATCAATTATTACAAATTATATTTAGTTATAATAAAGAATTAAAGCAAAACTTTATTTTCCCAAAATCTTATTAATGTTATTGTAGTTAAAGAGGATTTTTTCAGTAAAATAAAATTTTGTTTCTACCTAAAATCAATAGCGACTTAATTCACTTTTTCAAGATACAGTAAGACCCGCTTAAGAGAAACGGCAAAATGTCACAGTCTTTCTTTCACTTAAGCGGGTTTTTCACTTAAGCGAACCCCGCTTAAGTGAAAAATAATTTCACTTAAGCGGAGTTCGGATAAGTGAAAAAAAAATTTCACTTAAGCGGATTTAAAAATTCCATTAAGCGGAGATTTAATGCTAGAAACAATATTTTTTTTAATCTTTTGAACTTGCCTTGAAAGAAGTTAAATAAAACAACGACTAAATAACACAGAAATAATTTATTGAAAAAAGAAAACTAGCAAATTTTTGTTCTGTTCGATTCAATTTTTTGTTTCACTTAAGAGAGTTTTTTTGAATGAAGTATATTAAAAATTAACTGAAAATATGTTTCAGTTATCCGGGTTTTTCACTTAAGCGAGTTTCACTTAAGCGGAGTGTTTTAAGGGAAATTGGTCGGAAAATACTTGGGGATGAAGAAAGTGTTTCAGGTAAGCGGGTTTTTCTCTTAAGCGGGTTTCTCTTAAGCGGGTTTTACTGTAATCAAAAACATAGTTTTTGTTTTTTTTTTTTTTTTTTTGAAAATAAGTCTTTAACTTTTGGTTAAATTGTTTGTTGCATTTGTTTTTCAAATATATTTCATATTTTTTTTATATTACTTAGCTTTGTAACATTCACACCCAATACTGGAGTGATACAAATTTTATATTTAAAATTTAAAATTTTTGTAATAAAAGTAAGAATATAAGAACTTCACTTTTAAAAATATTATTAGTTAATTTGAAATTAAATGTATTATTTAAGATAACAATTCCTATAAGAAATGTCTACCAAAATAGAAATTTGATTAGATTAAAACTGGACAAAATAAGTTTTGAGAGAAAAAAAAAAATAATTCGTGTTTTAGTAGGCGGACTTTTAGATGGAATTAAATGATTTTAATACTTACTTTCATTTATGTCGGTGTCCTTTATGCAACTTAGAAGTTTAACAGATTCTCTGTCCTTAATATGATGCTCTGTTGACAAAAATCTATATATCTTCTCATAACTGTCATTCCAGTTGTCTACGAGGGAATAGGTAGTGTTGAACAACGCTTTGAAGTCCATATCAACCTAGTGATTATTAATTTTATCAATAAAGTTATTGTTCAAATAATATTTGAAATGGAAATATTATGATACTGACTTATAATAAATGAAAATAATGCTGGGTCTATAGTCAAATTGGTCAAACTAAAAACAAGGGTTTGTAGTTTGCCAAGTCAAATTGTTTGTCTACTATTTGTTATTAACATTACCAATCTATGACCTTGGGGCAATTTGTACTGCGGCCATTTTTCCAGTGTATTTTTCGTTGAATCGGAACTACTCAATTCATTTAAACGTTTATTTGGAACAGGCCTGCCAATATCTGTCGAATTCCTCTGAGCTTAAATGGTCAAATTTCAAAGATTTTATGTACTCCTCAGCATTTGTTTCTGGAACTGAAATATTTCAATATTTATTAATGAAAATATATTGCAAAGTGATATGTTTCATTAATGATGTTTTATTTTTTTATGACTGTCTTTTTTAAAAAGAATTTGTAACATTATTTCTTTTTTCTTCAGATTTGGTCACCTTTAAAGGTACTAAGAAAAATATTCTTATCACAATCATCATTAAGTTTGTTTTTGAATAAGCCCTGAAATTCCATCTTAATAGGAAAATGTGTATTTTCCCGAAAAGAACTATCACAGAATCCATTGTAATGAAAAATCTTACACAAATTGATTTGTTGATGAAAAATTTTAAAACAAACGTCGACAGCCCGAACAAGGCATTTAAAAGCAAATTTGACCCCATCAAAATAAACATAAAAATCCTGAAGGTTTGATTTTGATTCCCCAACTGCTATGATGAATGGCTGTACGCTTTGCGATCTTTGCTGGAGATGCTGCAGGTGATCTTCTACCTCCTGGATGGACGTTGCCGTAAAAATAAAGGCTTTTTGCGAATCCTTAATTGTATATTTAAGGTAGCTTTTTCTTCCAATTTTTTCCTTCGTAAGTGCTTTTTGGTTAGGCACCAAATATGCGTGAAGGCACGTGTTATTTTTTATCAATACTCGTAATATTTTTCAATTATAATAGAATTCAAAATTGTTCTTAAAGTTGAGAAAACAGGATGATCAAAGTAAAAAAAGGACAAAATTTGTGAAACGATGTCTCATAGTTTGAATACAGCATTTAAAAGAAAACTTTACCTCTTCAAAATAAACGTAGAAATTCGGAAAATAAGTTTTTGATTCTATACCAACGGCAATAATTATGAACGGCTGGACGCTTTCTGATTTTTACCAGAGATGCTGTAAGTGATCTTCTAATTCTTGGATGGACTTTGCGATACCAACGAAAGTTTCTTGGAAATCTTTTAAAGTACGTATATTTAAGGAAGCGTTTCTACTATTCTTTTCACGAAGGGTCAATTTGCTGAGATATTGTTGATTCAATATCACAATAAAAATCGCAGAACACCAACAAAAATTAAATCTGAATATAAAAATTATTTGACCAATTCAATTGATTGATTCAAACAATATTTTTTAAGAAAAATCTTAATTTGACCATTAAACAATAGAAAAAAAATCTGAAAAAAACATTGCTTTCTTAATTTTTCTGTGTAGTGTTTTCATTTTCAATATTTCTATTGATATTTTTTATAAAATTAAAGTGCTCTACGTTGCGTACAAGACCAAGTAATCTCATGTAATCTACTGATAAAACTATCATGTATTACATCCATGCAGTCAATATGCCAATAAATTACAAGTGTAATATTTTTATTGTTTTAAAGTCCCATTTCTGCGTTAACCACATTATTAAAAACAAAATTTTGTAAGAACTTATACACAAAAGTAATACTAAGTATCAATTTGATATACTCAGCAGGTTTTTATCTCTAAATTATCCAAAAATCTATGAAGTTCAAAGAATAAAAATATAAAGTTTCAATTTTATGTTTTATTGAGAGAAATCCTTTTTTTCTAAATAAGTGGTTAGTGCCGAGGACTTTAAAGACAAAAAACAAGGCAAGAAATATGTTAGACTTACTAAGTAATTTTTCTTCAGATTTTTCGTTAATTTTGGAACTTGATGGACTTGAAGCAGTTGTTCTTAAACAGGATTTCAGATTGCTGAATTTGTTATAAATTTTTCCCCTTTTACACGTCCTATAGTATTCCTATCAAGCAGGAGGGATAAGATTATATTTGTGGTATTATTAACGATTAACATATACATACATCGATTTATAAGAAAGAACGATTTTAGTTAACAGAAAAGTATTTTTGTAGAAACCTATTCAAACTTATATATTAGATTGCCGAATGTAGGCGCTAAGTCAAAGGTTTTTTTTTTCGTTCAACTTATACTTTGTATATGTGTTAATATGTATGCCTCATTTTTTTCGGGTAATCTTTATAACTATACAAAATTTTAGTATCTGTGAAACAAATTGACTTGTAATCGTTCTTTCCCTATTCCTTTCAAAGATATTTTAGGCGTCATTTTTGAGAGCGGGATAGGTTCATTTTTTCTTTTACCTGAGTAAACATGTTAATATTAATGAAAATTACCGGTTTTTCAGAGCCGAATGGAATTATTGCTCTATTGAATATATGATTAATAAAATTATCGAACTTAACTCTTTTTTTTCAAAAGTGGGCCTATTCCACATCCAAAAACCCGCCCATAATGTAGGATATAGTTGGTATGGATATAGCATAAAATATAATTCAATTGTATTACCAGCATTTCCGTTGGAAATCGTTCAACGATTTCCTGCTCGATGTCATAACTTGTTCTCAGGTCCAGTCTTACATTTTGTTTTTCAAAATAAAAAGCAATTGCATTCACTAGCATTGCTCTTTGTTCTTCTCCAAATTTGTTTTTCTGTTCGTAGAACTCTGTTAATAATTTACCTTTTATTGTATTATTAAGGACATCGCTTAATGTTATCCTTTTTTTATTTGATGAACCACGAGTAGATGTAGGAGAAGATGCTGGAGACTGAACGGTGCTAGGGGTGCTCGGTGAAGAGTATGGAGTATTTCTGTTGGAATGCATAGCCATTGAAGAACTACTTCTACTGACTGGTGATGATAGTAACAAGGAATTTCGAATACCGAAGTTATTTATAAGAGGCAAGCCGATGAAGTTTCGCCACTTTTCCAACTGATCTTCAAACCAGCGTTGCCGCGAAGGAAAAAACTTAGAGGGCCATTTTGAAATTTTTTGAGGGCCATTTGACAAAAGTTGGGGCCAAATATTTTACTTACAAATCCGTCCTTAAAACATTAAACTACAATATATTAATATTTGTTTTTGTTCTTATTTATTTATTTAATGCATTTCTTAAATCTTTGTAATAGGCAGCAGAAGCAGATCTCTACTCTGTCGTCGGATTTGATTTCTTGGGAATAACCTTAAAATATCTTAAAAAAATATAAATCACTCCAGTAATATTATTTAAATATTTATATAACTTTTCCATATTTTAATTCAATATCTGAATGGACAACGAACGAATAAACAACAAGCGGCGAAAAAAAAACAAATGTCTATACGATTTATTTATATACATATTTTTATTTCATCAAGCAGATTTATACAAATAATATATAATAATCTTACAGACTACCGAATCATTTTTGTTATTGAAATATAGAAAAACCAAATAATTAATTAGTGGAGCAAACAGAATAAAATTATAAACTTAATCTAAAATAATAACTTAATACCACCGGATTACGAATTAGATCAATATGTGCTTCTTAAAAGATTCTCGACTTTGTTGAGAAAAAAAATCAATATAATTACAAATAATACTGTTGGCTTCTCTAATGCATCGAGTTAAAGGTTCATGTTTACCCGATGATGAGGTTCATTAAAAATGAAAAGGGATCGTAGATTCCTTGACGAAGCATACACAATTAAAAGAGACAAAAGAAAAGGTCAATTTATATGGGATGTAATAATATCGCTCAAAAATATTATTGCAAATTTTTTACGACGAACGACAAGATATTATAAGCCAAGAAGTTGACACCGAGTTTTATAATTTGGGGTATGAATATTGTATGTTTGTATGTTTTCAATCCTATTAGAATGAACTTGAAAAAATGGATCCCAAATTACACAGCAATACTCTAATGATGACCTTATATAGGCAAAAAATGAGATCAAAGAGTAAAAGGATCAAAGAACTCTTTAGAGTTCTAACATAGAGTTAGCCTTAGCAATCACAGTCTATATGGGATTTAAAGCGGAGTTTCGAGATCTTTCTTTTCGTTAAGTATTGAGAGTTCCGTATCTTCTATAGAATACTGAAAAGGAATATATGATAGGCTCCTAAAAAATGATAAAGATTGACACTTTGATACGTTTAACAAAAGCTGATTAGCTAAACACCATTCAGACAAGCGATGAAGATCACATTGGAGTAAATGACAATCATTAATTGACGTAACACGACGGAATATTTTAATGTAATCCGCAAACATCAAACAAGAAACATTTTTTAAGAAATCAGTGATATCATTGATCAGCAGCCAGAATAGAAGAGGGCTCAAGTAACTTCCTTGTGGTACTCCTGATGTGACCTCAATTAGATCTGATAGTACATCATTAATACCCACAAACTATTTTCTTCCGTTTAGGTAGGATTCAAACCACTTTAAAATATTTGAGTGGAAGCCAATGGATTCCAATTTTTGTATTAGTATATGGTGGTTTACTTTATCGAACTCCTTAGCAAAGTCAATATACAGGGTGTCTCACAGTCACCGCCCCAAACGAAAACCATGGATTCCCGAGGTCATTTTAAGTCGAAAAACTTAATAGGTAATTTTCTCGTTTTCGAGTTATAACGGTTTTTATGATTTTTGCCTTAACTGGCTTTATCTTTGCCAAACCACGTCCGATTCGTAAGATTATTTTTATAACCAATCAAGAATTTGTTACAGTTTTAGTTTGTTCCAAAACTTTTTTTTCTGCGGACAACCGTTTCTCCGCAATTCATTAAAAAAAAAACACGTTAATGATTATTAATTTTTTTCGCTTATTTTAAAGCCCAGTTTATTTTCATAAAAAAAATATTTTTCTATTCTTTAAAAAAAATGTAATTAGCAAAAAATAAACAAACTGAGTGAATTAAAAAAAAAACTAACTTTTAAATACAAAATTAATTCAAATGAATTAAAACTTTTTTCATTTTCCAAATGTTCGGAGGAATACAATCGGGTTCTGGTTGCTTATCATCATTTAGTCCAATTAAGACTATTTCAACATCTTTGTTACTTAAGTTTAAGTGACCGATATTGATTGAATTTAAACATGGCAGAAAGTTTAGAGGGAGTACTTTGGGGATTATAAACGGAGTTAAAAAAGTCTGCAAATTATTTAAATGTATTTGTAGATGTATTCCCAGAATATTGCATGCAATTGGGGATAACATTTGAACATACGAGTATTTAATCATTGATAAATGACAAAAAAATTGTACTGTTAAGTTTTAGACTCGATTCAGCTCGAATTAAGTAGTCCTTGTATTAAAATTTATTTACAAAATCAAATTCTTTTTGCAAAAGCAAATATTTTATCAGAAGATCTTCATTATTGAGAAATTTACGATAATGTAATTTGTAAGATTAAGTTTTTTGATATTAAAGTTAAGTTACATAAACGCTTTGGTAAATGACGAAAATAAATTACGTCAAAGAAGTCAACACGCTGGACGAAACTGACGTGAGTCAAATCATTAAACGAGATAAATGAATAAATTCAGTTCCATTTTAAGTATGGTTATTTGTATGTGGTGGAAACACATTGTAGTGGCGATGCATAGCAATGGTTTATATTTAATTTTGTAAAGCTATTTAATTATTATTACTAAGCACGATATGATGTGATGTTAAATCTTCTAAAATTTAGATTTGGGGGCCATTTCTAATTGGCCCGGGCCAAGGGCCAAAATTTAAAACAGAGGGCCAAATGGCCCGATCGGGCACTTTGTGGCAACGCTGCTTCAAACACAATTTTAATTCCATCGGCAAAATCTTTCAAGATCATTGGAATATGCCATACTTTAATGACCTTTAGAACAGATACCCATACTTCTTTTTCTATAAAAATTAAGTAATTAAAAGCATTTTAAGAACATATAAATATACACATAGAAAATATTCTTACGTATTAAAACATCAGCCAAAAAACTCATTTCCCAGCTATTGAGTAATGCTATTAACTCTTCTTTTTGATGATCTAGCGTGTTTTGAAGATATTCTGGTGCACTATTGGTTTCATCAGCACCAATATTAATAACGATGATATCGCCATCGGCATTCCCATTTCCATCCTCAAATTCAATATCTGTCAAATTAATTTGACAGCCAGCGGCTTCTTGTTCTGCATCTGCGTCCATTACGTTTAGAACTTATGAAAGTAATAAAGTGAGAATTTATATTCGACTTGGGAAGTAATAATCTTTAATTTTTAGCATATTTCTTCATCTCGGCGTTTTAATTAAAGTGATAGGAAATCCTATAATGAAATGTCATAGGCCAAAAAAATGTGGATTGTATTGTATGAAATTTATTTTCTGACAAAATAATAAAACTGAAGAATTTTCAGTACGAAAAATATATAAAATGATATACAATTCAATATCGTCTTTTAAAAGAGCTATGTAAAATCCATTTTTATATTGATATCCGTTAAATTTTACTTCTTCATATGATTGTATATAGATTAGTTACTCTTTTTTAATATCGTGCATATAATATTGTTGTAGGAGCTTTTCGTTTTGTCTGATTCCTTAAATATAACACTAGAATTATTATTGCACCTTAATTCCAGTAAAGAAGAAGCAAATTGAAGCTGATACTTTTTTGCCAATGTCAAGCAATTATTTTTATGTGATGTTGTTGCGTTGGAATATACTTTAAATTGCCTATGCTTGGCCTCGTATTTGAAACACCAAAAAGTTTTAAGAGGCCCGGACATTTGATAACAGTTGGATAATGAATTAGGTTGTGGTGTTTTGGTTTGAGGGTATCATCAAAGCAAAGGATCATGTCGATTATTTCAAAGAAATTGATAAGAAACTTCCAAACATAATCATCATCAGAAATATAATCGCCAACAATGATTGAAAAGCAATACATAAAAGTTTTCATTTTTCTTGCTGACATTCTTAAATGTTTTTTTGTTAAACGCGTTGTTGTTATTTCGCCTGAGAAGTTATCAATTTCAATAGGGCCATAATCAAAGGTTCGCTTTCTTGAGTTTAAAACTTTAAGGTTAAATTATTTGGCTGTTTGTGTTAAATAAACAATTGCATGACATATATTATAGGTAAGCATGGAAAAGAGTAATATATATTACTTACAGAATGTTGCCCACTATGAGATCCTGGAGGATTGTTTATTTCAAATTCGTCGTTATATAAAAAATACGGAATGAGTTTCTTGCCAACATATAGTTTGATTTTTTGTTTCCATAATTCTCCTTGAACAAAATTGGAAACTCAAGAATCTGTATAATATTTATTCATAGTTTCCAGAGTATCATTTAAGTAACCTTTCTGTTCAAATATTTTACAAAATTGAACGGATTTCTGCATTCCGATACTATATTCATTATGTAATTCTGGACAAACTTTACTTAATTTGTGTGTAGAAAATGATTTGAAAAGTTCTAACAATGGATCTGTGATACACTATTTTACGCTCTTTTGTATTTCATATACATCTTTTCTATTAAAGTTGTTATTTGAATGCAATTTTAATGACAATTTTACTGCAGATTTGAAAAAACTATCCAACTCAAGTTTAAGATCGTATTCTTCCTGATAATGTTCTGTTATTTTATCAAAACCGCTTTCCGTTTCTTGTAAAATTTTTCTTTCGCAAGAAGTACTGTTCGATTTATCAGGAATTTCTGTTACGTTTTTATGTATATCAATTTCTTTTTCAAGCTTGCTAGCATGTTTTCTTATCGCATGTCTTTTGAAGCTTCCTAAATCTTGAAATACTTGATAACAATATTTTTCAATACATCTAAATGTGCTTCTTGTCTTAAGATCATGTATTCTTTTAAAATGATGAATAAGAAGCTCGATGGTTTTAAAATTATTTTTACACAAGTAACAGATCATGGTGTACCTACAAAAAATATCTCATTATTATTTATAACGAATAATAATGCTTTACAATTTTTCGTTCGGTAAACATTTTTTTAAAGAAATGCTCTGGGGATAGTAAAAATTAAATGCCAGTTATTCAATACTAAGTAAACTCTGAGTTAAGCGAAATCTATGAAACCCTGAAAATGAAATGGACTTGAGTTACTTGAGAAGCAGTTTTCCAATAGAAGATTAACTTTTAACATAATAAAAGGGAGATCAGTTGTCTATATTAATTATCTTTTACTTTAATTTTTGAAAAACCAATGGCTAAAAAGCTAGGGCTACATTATGTGGAACTATAAAAAATGCAAAAGTGTTCTGATACTCATCTGTATTATATGTCTTCCTATTAGCTCACCAACTTTGTTCCGTCAATTCTAAGACTAAAAACATGTTTAGAATTTATCTCGTGTTTAAGTTATTTAAAAATTTTAAACAAAACAAAATTGCATAAGCAAATTTTCAAAAAATATTAAAGAAAAATTTTAAGAATAGTTTCAAAATATTACAATCATATTACTTTAAATTTAAAATTTAATATCAATGTTACATTAGCCGTGTTTTTTTGTAAAAGTTATCCGTAGCACTGTAGGATTTTATATGAATAACAAATACAACATCCGCAGTAGGATCACTGCCGATAAAAGGAGAAGTGAAATCCTGCTGCGGATAAAGATTTGAAGTTTATTCGAGTATCGGCAGTGATCCTTCTGTGGATGTTGTATTTGTTATTCATATAAAATCCTACTGTACTAGGGATAACTTTTTCAAAAAAACACGGCTATTAATCAACAAAAAACACATTAGTTTAAAGCTGTGTTCATTGTATATGACTTTAAACAAAATAAAATGCACGACTAGGTCGCACGAGATGACTTTTATCTAAAAAAACTAAAAATTTTAAATGATTCAAACAATTCTCTTATTAGTTCGAGCTAAAAATAGAATACCATGTGCCATGGTTTCTTAAAAAATAATCTTTTATATACAAAATTTTTAAAACATTTCTAAGGAAAAATTTAGTGCATCAACTAAAAGTTTGTATTACTGTACGAATAAAAATTAAATTGCCCAAAAAAATACTGACCCGTTTTAAAGATATCTAATTTTCCAAAAATTAAAATGATTTTGTAGTTTCCAAGATTCAAACATTTTTTTTTTAAGTTTTGATATGCAATGTTTTTCAAACTTTTAAGAAGCTTTTCTATTAAAAAAAATATCATTAAAATCCGTTATGGATAGTAAGAAATTAAAAAAATTATTAAATTATAAGCCATAAAAAAAATTATATTATATTATATTTCGAGAAAAATACGATTTTCGTAAAGTTATTTTCTCATATCTTGTTGATTGTATTAAGAAACTTTTAATTTTAAAGATTAACAACATCGAGCATGGTTTTCGAAATATGTATTCAGTCTTAGACAAAAATCCAAAAAGGGTTTATTTGAAAATTTAATATTCTATTCAATACTATTCTAACTTTTAGAAAACATAAGCATAAACAAAATCGTTTAAATCGGTTGTACCGTTTTAAAAAAAAATCAAAAAACAAAAAAAAAATAGTTATATTTCTTTTATATAGTTAATTTCTGAAAAAAAAAATAAATAAATGAAATTGTTTGAACCATTTTTCTGAAGAAAAATTGAACTAAATGAATTTTTTTTTATTTGTGGAAAAGCTTTTGACAAAAAAAAATAATTTATAAAATTTCGACAAAAATCGTTTGGCAGGTACCGTTATTTTTGGTCTTAAAAACAGAACAAAATATATGGGACGGCAAATTTTAGAATATTATTTACCAAGTTTGATGAAAATTGGTCGAGCCGTTTAGGCTGCAGTCGAACAGACTTTATTCGTCTTCGCTATCATCGCAATGTTAATTTTGATCAAAATCTCGAGTTCGATTTTTTTCCGAATGATTAACTTGCCTACACCTATAAGTCCAAAGTTAAAATTATAATAACTATCATTAAAACTATATTGAAGAACAAAAGTTCACTGAATTGAAAATTAAATGAAATTATGAAATATGAATCAATGACTTACAAAATTTCGCAATTAGCTATATAGTACCGTTAATTAATTCGTTTAAAAGATATATTAAAAATTATATTTATGATGGTACCTTTTTATGTACTTTCAAGAATAAATTTAAGTTTTTAATTTTATAATAAACTCCAAGATCCAGACAACCGCCTTCAACAAAAGACAATGAACGAATAAATCAATAGCTTATTGATTTGCTTGTCTTTCCAATGACGCTTGGCTTTTAATGTACCTATGCACAATTTAATGCAAAATAAACATTGGTTCAATGCTGTATGCTTGTTGTTCAAGGGAAAAGTACATTGTTTAATGTATTTTTTACTAGTTTAATATTTGTTTACGTAAAGTAAGAACTTATGTTCATTAATGGAATGAGAAGATGCTTTGTTTGGTTCATCAAAAATGTTTTTTTTTATCAATTAATGCACTAGTACGTTAATGTGCAAGCTTGTTTTTTGATGACTTTAAACAGACATTTATATCTTGCATTATTAAAATTATAAATGAAGATAATATCTTTCAATAAATATATAGAAAGTGGAACCTTTTGGCCTGACAACCTCCAAAAGAATTGTATAAAAACAAAAATTCACTGCACCAAATAGATATATATATGTATATGTATGTGGGGATATGGAATTATAAAATATAAATCGATTACTTACCAATTTCACAAAAAGGGGAGAGATATTTTGTATAATTGATTCGTTTAAAAATATTTATATGATGGTACAAATTTTATGTACTTTTAAGATAAAATTTATTTATTTTAAATGAATTTAAAGAACCGCACAACCACTCTTAACAAAAGACAATGAACGAATAAATCAATAGCTTATTGATTTGCATGTCTTTCAAAGGACGCTTGGCTTTTAATGTACCTATGCACAATTTAATGCAAAATAAACATTGGTTCAATGCTGTATGCTTGTTGTTCAAGGGAAAAGTACATTGTTTAATGTATTTTTTACTAGTTTAATATTTGTTTACGTAAAGTAAGAACTTATGTTCATTAATGGAATGAGAAGATGCTTTGTTTGGTTCATCAAAAATGTTTTTTTTTATCAATTAATGCACAAGTACGTTAATGTGCAAGCTTGTTTTTTGATGACTTTGAACAGAACATTTATATCTTGCATTATTAAAATTATAAATGAAGATAATATCTTTCAATAAATATATAGAAAGTGGAAACTTTTGGCCTGACAACCTCCAAAAGAATTGTATAAAAACAAAAATTCACTGCACCAAATAGATATATATATGTATATGTATGTGGGGATATGGAATTATAAAATATAAATCGATTACTTACCAATTTCACAAAAAGGGGAGAAATATTTTGTATAATTGATTCGTTTAAAATTATTTATATGATGGTACAAACTTTATGTACTTTTAAGATAAAATTTATTTATTTTAAATGAATTTAAAGAACCGCACAAACACGAAACAAAACCGCACTTAGCAAAACACACTGACCGACTAAATCAATGGCTGATTTATTCGCATGTGTGTATTGTATACCAAAGGAAAGGACGCTTGGGTTTTAATGTATCTGTTCATAATTTAACGCGAAAAAAACATTGTTTAATGGTGTGTATACGTTGTTTGATAAGCGTTCATAAGTTACTACCTTGTAAACCTAGGTCGAGTTGAAATCAGCATCGTTTGATTCTATTGCGCTCGCTCAGTCGAGGTGAATCAAATTATGGCTATCCCTCTCTCCAAATTCCATTTCTATCTTTCGATTTCGCATATAAACATATAGTAATTACCCTAAGACCCTGTTTAGATTGGTTGTTTTCTTTCTGTAGTTGAGTAAAGTCGTGCATACACTTTGTGGTTTTCACTTCTGTTCGTTTTTGTTGCACAAGAACAAATTATAAATTTACGAAATATTATTAAATGGAGTAGTTTGGAAGTGAAACAGGAAATTTCATTCCAATCTTTATGATTTAATCTTTACTGTCGTGTACCTTTCTACCTAGTTGATTTCAGGTACAAGCTGTCGTGCGACACCAGAATAAAAACAACCAATATTAAAAGGGTCGTAGACGGTGTTCATGAGTGTTAGGTTGTCCCATCGTTGTATGAAGAAAAAAAATTTCTCGAATTTTTTATCGAAAGAGATATAAAAAGTTGCGTATTAACGAGTAGAATCTGAATAAGTACTTACTTTTTGATTTGAACATAACTTTTGGGCTCTACCGCGGCTTAAAGATCTTAAAATAAGGTAAGAAACTCGTTGTATGAAAAAACAAAATTTCTCGATTTTTTTATCGAAAGGGTTTACAGAAGTTGCGTATTAACAAGTAGAATCTGAATAAGTACTTACTTTTTGATTTGGACATGACACATGAGTAAAGTAAGTAAAAACCTATATTTTAAGATCTTTAAGCCGCGGTAGAGCACAAAAGTCATGCCCAAATCAAAAAGTATGTAAGTACTTATTCAGATTCTACTTGTTCTTACGCAACTTCTGTAACCCCTTTCGATAAAAAAATCGAGACATTTTTTTTCTTCATACAAAGACGGGACACGCTGGTGTTCAGGGACTCTCTTATAAATGATGCAATTCAAATTGCGATTTTTAGGAATTTGGGCTTCCATAAGCCAGCGCCACAACGAAACGTTCGCCTATCAAATTAATTTTAAATTGAGATACATTACTTAAGATATAAATTGTTCAAATGCATGACAAGCACGTGCAAGTCTGTTAGTAAATTCCGGTTGATGTTGCATATACACACATCAAGCATGAGTCTTCAATCTTTTAATTTTACATCTATAGTATGGTGAGAAGACGTTATTTTTTTTGCAAAATTGTGTTCTTTCGAATTTCTTTGAGATTTTTTTTAATTTTATCCGAGTGATTTGTTTTATTTTGTCCGTTTATTTCATCATACAATTTGTGTTTGTGTTACTGTTTTATTATTACAATCAGTGCTTAAGTGGTGCTCTGATTAAATTAACTAATAAATGCTTGATCAATCATTAATCTTGCATTTACACTATTTCAACGTACTATACACAAATGAATTGATGCTTGATCAATCGTCAATCTTGCATTTACACTAAAGGTATTCATGTAAGCACGGAAAACCCTGATAAACCTCGGAAACCAGATAATTTTATCTCTGCAAAAACGAGCTGTCAAAATTTCTATGGGAAAAACTTTCTGCAAATATGATAAAATTATCTCAAGAATTTGATACGGAAAGTGAAGAAATAAACCTAATAAACTAAAGAAATATGCATTTTGACTTTTAATTTGATATTTCATAAAATATTTCCCACATTTGCGCAAGTATTTTTTAGGGGGTGTTCATGAAAACATGTTGCGCAAAGTTATATCTTTCTACAAAGTGGAAAATTATCTTGTTTCATGAATACCCTTACTATTTCAACACAGTAAGATAGATTGAAGGAAAATGAAAAGATTGTGAATTTTTCACGTGTTTCTCATGCATTTGAACGATGTACATATACCTGGTTTTAAAGTATCAACACTAACGCGATAGTGTCATCCCGTGATTTTTCATGAAAAAATAGTTTGATTGCCGTAAGTTTCTTTGTCGATATGTCCTTGTCTCATCGGTCTAGGAGAGATAACATTTTATTAAAAATCGCCTGTGCAATCGAAAAGATATCAAAAGAGAAGCAAAGATAGAAAATTGCGAAGTTAAGAAGAAGAAAGAAGAAAGAAGAAAGAAGAAAGACTAAACTCCTTTTAAAGCTTTTGGAAAATTGAAAAATAAACATGGATAAGAAAATTGTGTTTGATTTGTCATTTAAGATATGGATTTGTCAAACAAACATAAACCAGAACTCTATACTTACTTTTAGCAAAATGTTTTGAATGTAGAAAGTTGATGCGTGGATATTATTTTCTTACATTTTTTTCGCATATATTTTTTATAAAACACTATTTAATATGACCGCTTATGAATTCAAATAGAGCAACAAACTAACTTGCGGTTAAATGAAAATATACTATCATTGGTGCAAATTGGTATTAGTTTTGCAGGATTTCCAGTTCGATTATTTTTGTATAGGCACATATTATTTTCATTTTATTTTCAAATTTCAACAGCGAATTAAAAAGGTAAAATAAAAAAAATAGTTCATTTTAACTTGAACAAAAATTATTTTTACTAAAAACTGCTGTGTTTTTAAAAGCATTCCAACAAACTGAAAGAGGAATAAGGATTTAAAAGCGGTCACTCGAAAAATATTCTTGAATGAATAAAAAACAACAGAGAGATTTGTCACGAATATTCCATTGAATAAAAAACGTAAAATTATTATTCAGAATATTTATTTTTGCTGATAACGAGCAAACTATCATGAGTTTTGGTGTGGACTCTGTTAAATCTTGTTCCGCCAATTTGTTATCTCAAGACTTTTCTGCTGAAATCTCAAATTTCGGTTTAGTGTGAGCAGAGTATCAAATCAGTGAAGAGTGTGTACGCAGACTTAATCCATATAGTCAGAAAAAAATACTAATTATTTTCAATAATTGATGAATATTGTTCATGAAGATAATGTAAATTTTACATCAAATAAAGAATTTATAAAATGACTGAGATTAATGTACAATACTAACTTTAAATAATGGAAGCATTCATTAATCAATGCAGGACTAAAAAACATATTGGGAATTATTTTCATTAATTAATGAACTTTTTTCATGAAAATAATGATTTTTTTTTGTTAAATAAGGAAGCGGTTCATTAATAAAATGAATGCCCTTATCTTGAAATTGATGTACAATACTTACCTTAAATAATGAAAGCTTTCATTATTAAATGCAGGGCTAAAAAACAAATTATGAACTGTTTTCATTAATTAATGAACTTTTTTCATGAAAGTAATGTATAATTTTCATTAAATAATGAAGCGGTTCATTAATAAAATTAATGCCCTTATTTTGGAATTGATGTACAATACTTTCCTTAAATAATGAAAGCTTTCATTATTCAATGCAGGGCTAAAAAACAAATAATGACTTATTTTCATTAATTAATGAACATTTTTCATGAAAATAATGTATTTTTTTCATTAAATAATGAAGCGGTTCTTTAATAAAATTATTGCCCTTATCTTGAAATTGATGTACAATACTTACCTTAAATAATGAAAGCTTTCATTATTCAATGCAGGGCTAAAAAACAAATTATGAACTGTTTTCATTAATTAATGAACTTTTTTCATGAAAGTAATGTTTATTTTTCATTAAATAATGAAGCGGTTCATTAATAAAATGAATGCCCTTATTTTGGAATTGATGTACAATACTTTCCTTAAATAATGAAAGCTTTCATTATTCAATGCAGGGCTAAAAAACAAATTATGAACTATTTTCATTAATTAATGAACTTTTTTCATGAAAATAATGTATTTTTTTCATTAAATAATGAAGCGGATCATTAATAAAATAAATGCCCTTATCTTGGAATTGATGTACAATACTTTCCTTAAATAATGAAAGCTTTCATTATTCAATGCAGGGCTAAAAAACAAATTATGAATTATTTTCATTAATTAATGAACTTTTTTCATGAAAATAATGTATTTTTTCCATTAAATAATGAAGCGGTTCATTAATAAAAATCAATGCCCTTATCTTGGAATTGATGTACTATACTTACCTTAAATAATGAAAGCTTTTATTATTCAATGCAGGACTAAAAAACAAATTATGAATTATTTTCATTAATTAATGAACTTTTTTTAGTTAAATAATGTAAATGTGTCATTAAATAACGAATTAGTTTATTAATACAAGAAACAGTATGATTTTCGAAGTAATTAACAATATTTACATTAAACAATGTATACTTTCAATAAATCAATGTACAAATCGAGCATTTTTTTTACGAATTGAGAACATTAGGTAATGAATGTCGTGATTAAATACAAAGACTAAAAACATTTTGTATGAAATGCGATTAATAAACGCGTTTACATTAAAACGATAAACTCAACATTAAAGACAATGTGTTATTAATGATTTTGTACGCTGAACCAATGAATTTGTACGTTAAAACAATGAACTGCTATTGATGAACAGGTATTCATTGTTTTAACGTACGCTCGTTTTTTCAGTGTAGTTTTAAATTTTTGAACATTACAATGGAAGGGCAAAATAGAGCTGGGTAGGGCATTCCACATTCGTGTAGTCCGGCTAAAGAAAGAATCTCTGTATTTCACAGTACGTCCGAAGGTGGACTCAAGGGTAAACCGATGAGCATTCCTAAAAGCGCGGGTATTGCGGTTAAATTGTTTAAAGGGAGGAATGCAACTGGCTATTTCGCTAGAGCACTGCTTATACAAGAAATATTGCGACGGTGCTCGAGAGATTCAAATGTTTCTGTTGTACTTCTATCACCTATCATTTTTAAAGCTATTTTTTGGATTCTATCCAAGAGACTCAAGTGTGTTATTGGAGCACCTGCCCAAATATGGGAATTGTACTCGAGCTTTGGACGAATATAAGCCTTATAGATTATAGCCAGATCGGAAGGGGTGAAAAATTTCTTGCAACGTCTAAGGAAACCTAAACACTTGGCAGCGTTTTTGGCAACGTTGAATATGTGATCATTCGACACAAGGTGGTCTGTAATGCACATACCAAGCACTGAGAGTTGTTCAATTTCCTCAATGCAAGTGCCGCTCATTGATACAGGCAAAAAAGGGAGGATTTCGATTTAATGAAAGAAGACAGCATTGGGTTTTAGAAGCATTAAATTCTACACGGTTTTTTATTCCCCCTGTCAAGATCAGAATTTAATGAGTTTTTCATACGCTGCCATTCAAGTTCCACTTGCGAAGAACAAGGAAGTGAATCTTCCAACGAATATGAAAAGCTGAGGGTACTATCATCAGCAAAGCAATTTAGTGGACTAGAAGTTTCAGATAGGAGATCGTTGATAAAAATAAGGAAGAGAATCGGAGAATAAACGGAGCCCTGTGGCACACCAGCCACAGATTTGATTTCAGATTTGAAACCGTCCAATACTACTTGAAGAGAACGGTCCGAAAGGTAATTTCTAATCCAACGATGAAGAGATTCATCGATACCAAAAGCACGCATTTTCGATAAGAGAGCTTGATGCCAAACTCTTTCAAATGCTTTTAAAATATCAAGTGCAATAATCTTACTTTCTCCAAAACGGTGTAAAGATTTATCCACTCTTCGGTGAGATATACCATCAGATCACCAGTGTACCTATTGCTACGAAAGCCATACTGTCGGTCATTAAGAAGCTTTCGTTCTTCAAGATATTTCTTGAGCTAATAGTTTATCAGTGTTTCCATGACCTTGGAAAGAAGAACGTAAGTGCAATGTGACGATAGTTAGAGGGGGAAGAAGATTCACATTTTTTAGGGACAGGGTGGAGAAATGCTGTTTTCCATCTACTCGGAAAGAGTGCAGAGGAATAGGATAGATAGAAAAGCCTACACAGTGGTTTTGCCAGCGTTGAAGAACACCTCTTCAGAACAATGGGAGGGATACTATCCGGGCCAGCGAATTTATGTATGTCCAGATCTTTTAGGAATCTTGCAAGTGTACGAGTACGAAAAAAGATTCGTCCCATGGAAAAGTTAGTGTTCTCAAGTACAGGAGGAGTCATAACACTCTCTGGCAGCGTCGAATTAGCAGCAAAGTGTGCTGCAAGCAAAATGGCTTTGTCAAGTGAGCTGACATAGGAAGTATCATTGATAACGAGCGTTGGGACAGAGGACGAAGTAGTATTTCGAATATTTTTTACAAATGACCAGAAATCTGGTAAATTTTTTAATGGTTTATTATTTTATTTTTTTTTTTTGTCAAAATTGTTAAAGCTGTTATCAAAAGACAAATAAGTAATGATTTTAGCGATACAAAATTAGTTGGTTTTAGCGCTAAAAATATATATATCGGGTTTTTCAGTAAGAGCGCTACAAAAGTTTTTTTAATTAAAACAAAAACGCTTTTGGATATCAATGAAATTCTCTATTCCTGTGAAAGTACGTTCGATGCCATTATGATGTATAGAACTCGATTTCTTTTGCATGGCCACCGCGGGCACGCTTGCAGAAGTCCAGACGCTGAACTTAATTTTCGACGGTTTTCAAGCATAAATCGGCCGATATTCGTACCAAGTTCATCAATCGTCGCTGGCTTGTTGGCATAGACCACAGACTTGACGTAGCCCCACAGGAAATAGTCTAACGGCGTCAAATCGTACGACCGAGGCGGCCAAGCGACTGGACCATTTCGTGAGGTAACACGTTCCCCAAACTTGGTTTCCAATAAATTGATTGTGACATTCGCTGTGTGGCTTGTGGCGTCGTCCTGTTGGAACCACATGTCCTCCAAGTCCATATCATCCAATTGGGACACTACGGGCACTTCTTTGTCTCACTGGCACGGGAACATTTTGTACTGTGCCTGTGGATTTAAATTTTTCCACTAGACGCTCAATTGTTGATCTGCTAGGACGATTATGACGACCATAAATTGGACGTAGCGCTCTTAACGTTGAGGCCACTGACTCCGAATTTCGGTAGTAAATTTTAATAATTTCGACTCGTTGTTGGCTCGTATATCTTTTTATTATGAAATGTCAAACCTTACTGAAGAGAAATGTCAAAAAGCGGCAAAAAATATGGCGTCGCTTGCTGTCCCTGTCGCTCTACTTTTGTAGCGTCCCTGTTGAAAAACCATTTATAAAACCTCAAGGTAAAAAACATGAAGTTCCAAGTGTGGAGATAATCGTTTCAGTGGCTTAGACAGTACGACGAATAAAAAAACGGAATTCTTGGAACCACTTTTTTGACGTTTTCTGATATAGTGATGGAAGAATGTTTGAATGAAATTTGAAGTAAATCCTTTAATGAATCTAAAAATTATCCTCGTTCAAGTGCCAACATATTTGTACGTCCACAAATTTCAAGTACAACATTGTAGTCCCTCAAATTTTCATTAATATAAATATGTAGCTTCAATATTTTTGTACATATGCCATTTTCGATTCGAATATATCACACTAAGTCAAATGTCAGTATGGATGGCATCAACTTCTTTTTTTGGTTCAAGATTACAACAACAACATTTGAGTCTAAAGCTTTGGAAAGCAATATTATTTGTTCTTATAAGATACATTATAGGTGGAACTTTAAAAGAGAATTCGTTCGTACATTAAGGAAATTTACGCTAAAAACCTAAACTAATAATATATAATTTTACTAAAAAATAGCTAAAATCAAATGTACTTTGGTTGATTTTTTACTTGCGACTTGTGTTGTAGGTACTATAAGGCAAGTTCTGCATTCGAACAAAAATCGGTCGAAAAAAGTGGGTCTCTGTTTGTCTGTTAGGCTACAGCTTAAACGGCTCGGCCGAATTAATTTAAACTCGATGGATATCATTTTTAATTCCCCTCCACCACACACGTATTTTTCTTCTACCAATTGCTTATTAACCATTTTTTTGTTTTTGATTCTCTCTAAAACGGTTCAACCGATTTTGATCAGGTTTTTATTTTAAAAAAAATATTTCAAAATATTTTTTTCAAAACCCAATACTTCGAAAACCCCATGCTCGTTTTTTTCTTAAACTTGGCAATTAAAAGTTTCTCAATACATTTTACAAGTTGTTAGAAAAATAAAATGCACGACTGGGTCGCACGAACTTGCTCCTATGTAAGAGACTAGGAATTTTAAAAACGGATGTTATTAAAGAAAACTGTTCGTAAGGATAAAATGAATTTTTTTAAATTCTTTAAGTAGTAAGAGATAAAAACAGAATGATATGCAAATATGAATTTATGCAGGAACAAAAATTATAAGTCGTTGTAGTGGTTCCTTAAAAAAATAAGCTTTTATGTACAAAATTCTTAAAACATTTTTAAAAAAAAATTTTGGTACGCCAACCTTAAGTTTTTATTATTGTACGAATAAAAGTCTAATTTCCAAAAAAAATACTAAGCCTTTCTTGAGATATCGAATTTTTCAAAAAAAAAACTTTTTTTTCTAAAAATTGAAAAAATATTTTTTCTTAAGTTTTTAAATGCAATGTTTTTTAAACTATTTAGGAACTCTTTTATGAAAAAATTTCCTTAAAATCCGTTAAGTCGATAATGAGAAATTCAAAATTCGAAAAAATCGTTCTATGGTAGGTGCAATCAGTAATATCTAGATTTAATTTTTTTTATTAAATTATAAATCGTAAAGATTAATCAAATGAAAAAAAATTTTAGCAAAATTCTCGGAACCGTTTTCGAGAAAAATGCGATTTTCGAAAACCATTTTTTAAAATTTGTATGGAAGGTACCGTTAGTTTTAGATAAAACAAAATTTTTTTCTCAAATCTTGTAGATTTTATTAAGAAATTAATTTGCCAAGTTTGAAAAAAATCGAGCATGGGGTTTTCGAAATATTGAGTTTCCAAAAAAAAATTTTGATTTTTTTTTTTAAATCCAAAAAAATAAAAATTGAAACTTTGAATTGTAATAGTATTCAAACTTTGGAGGAGCTTTGGCATTAAAAAAATTATTAAAATCGGCTGTACCGTTTTCGAGAAAATCAAAAACAAAAAAATGGACCGAGGGGGCTACCGAAAATAACAATTTTTTGTAAATTTTTTTTTAACCATTAGCTAGTTTTAACCAAATGAAATTTTTCAAATTTTATAAAAAAAAAATCTGTAGGACAGTTTTTGAGAAAAAAAAATATTTATAAAATTTCGAAAAAAAATCGTATGGCAGGTACCGTTATTTTTGGTCTTAAAAAAAATGAAAAAAAGTCCGGGGGTAAAAAATTAAAAGCCATATCTTCAAAGTTTGAAGAAAATCGGCCGAGCCGTTTAGGCTGTAGTCGAACCGACAGACAGACAGACAGACAGAATTGCGAGACCCACTTTTTTGGTCTTCGCTATCATCGTAATATCAAGTTTGATCAAAATCTCGAGTTCAATTTTTTTTACGAATGCATAACTTGCCTTATAGTAAGTACCCATAAGTCGCAAGTAAAAATTGTATTTAACCTAAAAATAACGGTACCCATTATACAAATGTTAAAAAATGTTTTTCGAAAATCGATTTATTTCGAAAATGGCTCCTAGAATTTTGATAATTTTTGTGTTATGACTTATAATTCAATAAAATAAAATTTAAAATGATTTATTACTGACTGTACCTACCATACTCGTAGAACCACTTTTTCAAATTTCAATTTTCGATTTCTCATCGTCCACATAACGGATTTTAAAGAAATTTTGTATGGAGAAGCTTCTAAAAAGTAATATTGCATTTCAAATTTTTTGAAGTTTTGAAAAATATTTTTTTTTTTTAATTTTTGAAAAGAAAAAAATGATTTTGTTTTTGAAGATATCTCAAAAATGGGTCAATATTTTTCTTGTAAACTTCATTTTTATTCTTACCATAATAAAAACTTTAAGTTGGCGTATCAAAATTCTTTCTAAAAAATGTTTTTAAAATTTTGTATATAAAAGTTTAATTTTTTAAGAAATCGCTACAACGACGATGTTGCCGGGCTCAATGAAGAATCCCTGTTCAACTTTAACTTTCTAAACAGGTAATAAAGGGTGAGTTTTTGACGAGGAGATAGGTACAATAGATTAATGGGCTGATATTGTTACCGTCACACATAGATCAATGTAGATCCGTTCTGATACTCTAGGGGTTGTGACTCCCTTGTGTTGAAACCTTTGATAATCCTTTGTCATTCAAGCCCGTTAAGGGTATTGATGGGTTACACCAAGCTACAGCCTGAAATGTCGGAGGGTACTTCTAAGTCATTGAAGAAAAGTCTGTCGTCACATAATCACCAGGCTAAGGGAAGGTAGACGCCTTCAAAGCCTTTTCCTTATCCCGCTTGATAAATCATTCCTCCACCAGGCCTGTAGGAGCATGGCGCTCCTTGCAACGTCTGGAAGATAAGTTTTTGGCTAGTAAAAAAAATTACTTTGAGATTTAAATCACACTGGCGACACTATAAATGGTTAGACAGGGGTCCATAGTGCTCATTGAGAAATAAGTGAGATTTTGAGATTACTTTTATGATAACATTTATGTTTTTGTTCTTAGTTACAGACGTATTTTATCGAAAAGTTCTAACTAAACTATTGCCACTGCAACAACGTCAAACGAAAACTTCGCACTGACATAAAACTTTAAGTTAGGTTTCCTATAAGTAACAAAGACTTAGCATTAATTAAACGCAAACGTGCATATGTATACATATGTATTTTGTGTTTTGCTCTTGAACAAAAACCACACTACAATTGAATTGTATGTAAAATAACAATGGAAAATTTTTTGTTGTTTTTTTCCAGAGATAGTACTGGAAAGTTTTAGTTGAATTAAATTTTAAAATGACTTAATTGATGTATAGACAGAGTAATTTGAATTTTGTTTGTATTCTGTGTTTACGACAGTGCTGAAGTTTACAAATTTATAGATTTATTTGATGAAGTATAATTATACAGAGAACTACAGCTATTATGTGTGATTAATTAGTATATATAGTCGTCTTTGACGCATTTTCTGGAGTTTTTGTTCTTATTTTTATTTACAGTAGAATTTATGTCGGGCGGTTGATTTTGCCTTTTCACTTCATGACTTTGTAGTGTTAAATTTTATAATTAATGTTAACAGCTATTGGGAATGTTCCATTCTCTATTATTGCTTTTTTACTCAATCAGAACCCGATCCACTAATGATCGTTCCCTGAGACATGCGTGTTTCCATAAAAGGTTTGCTCCTTGTAATCTATTTTGACTTTGTGAACTATGAATAAAAAATATATATTTAGAACTATGTATATCCATATCTTGGCCACACAACCATTCTGAATTTATTCGGAAATCTCCCAAGTCACTCTGACTACGAGTACATCACTCCCCTTTTGGTTTTCGATGAAAACTTTGAAGTCACCATTCCCTCAAGTTCAGCTTGGGAGGAAGGGGCTGTGACAGGAAATAAATCAGTACATTTTTATATAGATGGATCGAAGACTGAAAACGGAGTGGGTGGTGGAGTGTACTCAGATGGACTAAACCTTAGTCTCTCCTTCCGCCTACCAAACCATTGTAGCGTATTCCAAGCGGAAATTCTGGCGATAAAGGAAGTATTGTCTTGGCTTAAAGAAAACGTGGTATCTAGCACGGATATCCGCATCTTCTCAGATAGTCAGGTTGCTTTGAAATCCCTCGCATCAGTCTCTGTAAACTCCATTACAGCCCAAGACTGTCGATCGTCTCTGATGGAGATGGCCAAACAGTTTAACATTCACCTATTTTAGGTGCCGGGTCACAGGGACATTCCGGGGAATTGCAAAGCCGACGAACTCGCCAGAATTGGAACGGAAATGCCTATCTTACCCGAAAAGGCAAATATAGGCATGCCCATAGCTACAAGTAAACTTATGCTGAAACGTATCGCTCTGGAACAATCAAACACAAGATGGCTTAATACTACCACTTGTATGGCGACCAAACAAATCTGGCCTAAACTGGATTTGAAACGGTCAAAATGTCTATTGTCCCCCAGTATATCTCAGATCAGCTCTGTAATAGGTGTCATAACTGGACACTGTCTCATAGGTAGACACGCCGCCGGCCGCACGACTCGGTGTACTATCAAACGATTTTTGCAGGAGTTGCTTGGACGAGGAGGAAGAGGAGACAATCCCACACCTTCTTTGTTCTCTCCGGCTCTCTCTTACAGACGCAAACTTAATCTAGGAGAATATTTCTATAATGAACCAAGCGATCTCATAAACACGTTAAAAGTCTCCTTCGCTTCATCAGAAGCTCCAAATGGTTTTAAGTAGTAGGAAACCTTTTTGTTCCCTATTAGATCGTGGTATCACAATGGACCTCTAATGGTCTAAGTGTGTCAGACGCTTTAATGACAACCACTTTAACCTAACCTAACCTAACCATATCCATATCTTGATACAGATATTAGAGTTTGTGATTGTAGTTTCTCCTTTATTATGTTGGGAAGACATACCGGACCAAAAAGCGCCGCCGCAGAAAAGGACTGAATGAACGTAAATGGTTTTTTTTAGAGCGTGCACTTGGCCTTTGTTTCGCCAATGCGAAGTCCCAGCAGCATTTCTTTGTTAAGTATAAACTAACGTGCCGTTAGTGGAGCTATATTTTAATCCGGGGTTGCCATATCCGGCTATGAGATCGTGAATAGTTGATGATACCTCAAATTTATATTCGTTGATCTTTTCGACAAAGGCGATCATATGTCCTGCAAAAACTACAGAGGCATATCCTTGGTTAATGTTGCTTACAAAATCCTATCCACCATACTATGTCAGCGTCTAGAACCTTTCTGCAACACTGTGATCGGGACGTACCAGTGTGGCTTTAGGGCAGGCAGATCAAATGATAGACCAAATCTTCACATTGAGGCAAATCCTGGAAAAGACCAACGAATTTCAAGTCGAGACCCACCATCTTTTTATGGACTTCAAAGCCGCATATGATAGCATAAGTCGCCAAGAGCTTCTATTGGCGATGTCGGAACACGGATCTCGGGATCATAAATAAAACTGAACAAGCTTTGCCGCATGACGTTACAAAATACGCGGTGCAACGTGCAAATGGGTAACAGCTTACCCGAGCTATTCTTGACGTGTACAGGGTTCAGACAAGGAAATGCGCTTTCATATGATTTCTTCAACCGAGTCCTAGAGCAGATAGTGCGCAAGAGTGGTATTAACCTGGGAGGCACTATCTTCAACAGGTCTTCCCAACTGCTTGGCTATGCGGACGACATCGACATTATCGGCCGCTCCAAGCAAGCTGTGCTGGAAGCATTCACAGCTATTGATGAACAGGCGAAAGAAGTTGGTCTTGAAGTGAATGAGGACAAAACCAAGAGGGGGTGGCCGTGGCGTGATGGTTGTGTGCTCGCCTGGCAACCTCATGATTACATGTTCGATCCCTGCCGTCGTCAATGTCGTTTTTAATTCCCAGCCTTCAGTTTCGAGACGATGAGGAACACCAAACCTCCGCTATAGGGCCCAGGTGGTTACAGACGCAAGAGCGCTTGGTCTCGACGATTGGAGAGTGCTCGCGAGCAATCGCAACCGATAGAAGAACGCAATAACTCAGGCAGAGACCCTCCATGGATCGAGATTCGAGAGCCGGATAAGTAAGTAGGTAAGTAAGTTCTTTAAGGAAGGATTGGCATAAGTGTGAAGATCTGGTATATGGTGGGTTCAAACGCACAGACATTTGATACACTCACTGATACTAGTAAATTTTAAACACTCCCAAAATACATACATTTAATTGAAGAAAGCTCGAAAGCTCTTACAAAACAAAATCTTTGTAGGGCATGAAGCATAAAGCTGAAATTCGAATTATTGGGCATGCTTTCTTCCACCCCAAGAAGGTTCTTGATTTGATACATAATGCATTCACCTTACCAAGATATCATATCATTATTCGAAGAGCTCTGCTATGAAGTCATCAGATCCATTGGTTTTGTTTTTATTAAACTTTGTTACAGCTAAGCCTACTTCTTTTATAGTGACTGGGAGCTGGAACTGGTTTTTCACTTGTATTTTCTTCTTGCACTAATACTTTCACTCTGAAGAAGATGTCCCGTAGATAAGAAAGGTCGAAAACGAAATTGGAGAAAGACCATCACCTCTCAGAATCTAGTAACTTGTCCATGACCGTACATAATAATTAATGCCATACAGCCGTTTTGCAAAATCTTATTTATTTAAGTGTGATGCTATTATGGGTAAGGGATAAATTTTGGTCAAAAAACTTTAAGGACAAAATATAAATGGTACTTGTCTAGAACGGTTTTTTTGATTTTAGATTTTCTCATTAACGGCTCTAACGACTCTAACGGCTCTACCATGACTCAATACACACTAACATCAGCATATTCTGTGACTTTTTCTATTTAAGTTTTGTTGGGGCCCAATATTCCATTATTTGTTTTGAGCATTTAAGTTTTTAATCTTTTTACTTGCGACTTATAGGTAGATACTATAAGGCAAGTTATGCATTCGTAAAAAAAATCGAACTCGAGATTTTGATCAAAGTTGACGTTACGATGATAGCGAAGACCAAAAAAGTGGGTCTCGCAATTCTGTCTGTCTGTCTATCTGTCGCTTCGACTACTGCCTAAACGGCTCGGCCAATTTTCTTCAAACTTGGTAGATTGAGTTTTAATTTTTCCCCCAATACATTTTTTCCTTTTTTTTTAAGACCAAAAATAACGGTACCTGCCATACGATTTTTTTTTCGAAATTTTATAAATATTTTGTTTTCTCAAAAACTGTCCCACAGAATTTAAAAAAAAAATTGAAAAATTTTATTTAGTTAAAACTAAGTAATGGTTGAAAAAAAATTTAAAAACAATTGTTATTTTTGGTAGCCCCCCCCCCCCCCCCGGGTCCATTTTTTTGTTTTTGATTTTCTCGAAAACGGTACAGCCGATTCAAATCATTTTTTTGATGCTAAAGCTTCTCCAAAGTTTGAATATTATTACATATTCAAATTTTCAATTTTGTATTTTTTGGATTTTTAAAAAAAAATTCAAATTTTTTTTTTGGAAACTCAATATTTCGAAAACCCCAAGATCGATTTTTTTCAAACTTGACAAATAAAAGTTTTTTAACATAATCTATGAGATTTGAGAAAAAAAATTTTGTTTTATCTAAAACTAACGGTACCTTCCATACAAATTTTAAAAAACGGTTTTCGAAAATCGTATTTTTCTCGAAAACGTTTCCGAGAATTTTGCTAAAATTTTTTTTCTTTTGATTAATTTTTATGATCGATAATGTAATTAAAAAAAATTGAAATCTAGATATTACTGACTGTACCTAGTATACCATAGAACGATTTTTCGAATTTTGAATTTCTCATTATCGACATGACGGATTTTAATGAATTTTTTTTATAAAGAAGTTTCTAAAAAGTTTAAAAAACATTGCAATTCAAAACTTACAAAAAAATATTTTTTTCAATTTTTAAGAAAAAGTCTTTTTTTTTTGGAAAATTCGATATCTCTAGAACGGCTTAATATTTTTTTTGGAAATTTTTCGAACAATAATAAAAACTTAAGATTGGCGTACCAAATTTTTTTCCTAAAAATGTTTTAAAAATTTTGTACATAAAAGCTTATTTTTTTAAGGAACCTCTACAACGACTTATAATTTTTGTTCTTGCACAAATTCATATTTGCATGGCATTCTGTTTTTATCTCTAACTACTAAAAGAATTTAAAAATTTCATTGTATCCTTACGAACAGTTTTCCTTAATAACATCCGTTTTTAAAATTCCTAGTCTATTACATAGGAGCAAGTTCGTGCGACCCAGTCGTGCATTTTATTTCAATTCCTCTCACTCAATACTGTTCAAAGTGGTCAATTAAGATTTTTTGGACAATCGTTTCAAATGCTTTTACAAAATCTTAGAATTTTTCTAATGTTATAGTTTATCGTCCATTTTATTTTTTTTTCAATTCCATCGATAGTGATCACGATTACAACTGCTGCACATGAGTGGTTTTTCTAAAACACGATTTTTGTTCAATTAAAAATACTGTTTATCTGAATGTTTTTCTTGAGTAACTTGCTAACAATCTTTCCTATACTTTTTTTTATTACTCAACCAATTAGAGCCTCTTATGAAGCATATATGAGCCTCTTATGTCATAATTTTCTTAGATCTTAAGATGAAGACCTCGAAGTCGTTCCATTTGTTATGACCTGTCCTATTCATATTGCTCTTGTAATTTTTTTGATGTACCGCAAAATTCAAAGAAATTTTGTGGATTTTCTTGAGAAAATTACTACAAATTAGGAGTGTTTTTTGTTGATTTTATTTCATACTTACTTACACCACATTTTAGTAAGTGAGTAACTTTTTTTTCGCACCACATCGTTTCGATTTGCACGATGCATTGAATTAAGATTGAATGCTGAAAAATTAATTGCCGATTCAAAGCTAAAGAAGTAATGTATGTATGTTATTTATTGCTTTAAGTTCGTGATACAAAAACGATTGAGGAAATGTCTTTAAAAATAACATCGAAATAACAACTAGGAATGATTAAGTTAATTAATATATTATGTGTATAGACATCAGATTTTTTTGACACTTCTCAATGACATTTTTGCAATTATAGAAAAGTACAAAACATTAATTTTTCATTTATTTATCTACTTTGTATTATGTCTAGTCTGTATGCAATTTCAATCAAAAATCAAAGCAACAATATCATCTACTCGAGTATTGAAATTTTCTATGTTACTCACAATTGTTACTTTTACTCAATTAACTCAGTCTTTATTATCAACTAAACGTAAAGTATAAAAATGATATTTGCTTTAAATTAAAAAAAAATATATTTACAAATAATGACATGATATGAGGTAAGTACTATATTACCCAGACAGCAGACCGAAATAAAGTCTTGTTCTTAAATATTGACATAAATGTTTAAAAATAGATCGGAAATTATAAACACATGACTTGACAGACAGAAAAAATATTTCAATTAAAAGTACATACATATGTATGTTTATATGCGTATTGTATACAAAATAATATTTATAGAACAACAAACTTATATTTCTGGGAATTTTGTTTTTCCTTAGATCTGAACTACTTTAACAAACAAAAAACTATACGCATGTTATAGATTTGTGGACTTTGTGAACTGCTGCTATTTAATACTGAATCTAAGAAACAACCCTCTCGTTCTACCCGGACTTAAATGCCAAACACTCTTGCTTTCATCCAGTTCAAAGTATCTAATCTATGGTGTTATGCTTGACGCTATGTATGTAAGTTGAACTAGAAACTGAGTATTGAAGAAAGGGTAAAGAAAGCTTTCAAAGTTTGGTCTAAGATGATCTTGTGAACCTACGCAGCCAGGGTACGACCGATCCTCATGTATGGTTCGATTGTGTAATGGCCCGCGATAACCAAAGCATATAACATCAATAAAACTCAAGAAAGTACGAAAGTCTGCTAGCGTTTGTTTTACAAAGGCCCTACGAACTTGTCCAACTGATGACCTTAGCTTTTTTCAGCACCTTTTACCACTTGATTTGCACATTAAGTACTCGTATCTAGTATCTTTTATTGAACAAAAAAAAGAAATTACCACCCATGTTCATTTCACTTATTGTGAATTCGAGCAACAAAAGTGAATTTTGATGTTCTGCATTCCGCATAAAATGACTTTTGTGATTTGTTCATTCCGAATGTGAAATGTTGGTGTTCTGAATTCCACCCGAAATGAAGTTTGTGAATTGAGTTTTCGGAGATGAAAATTCGTGTTCTACATTTCGAATACATAGCGTTTTACGGTGAATTCAATTCACTTAGTTTTATTTATGGTGAAATTGATAAACGTGTAAATAAAGATTTGAAATTTTGATTGATTGATTTTGATTTGATTGATTGATAAATTGTTGTTTACAAGAAAATACAAAAGAGCTCCCGACAAGAAAAAGTTGTGTTGCAATTTATAAAATAAGAAGGAAGAAATTTTGTGTTAAGGGAATTGAAGTCGATTTTATTAAGGGATTTATTTCAAAAATGTAAACAAATGTCTCTTCGCTTAGTCTGAAGCTTCTTTTGAAAGTACAAAGATTTCAAATATGACCATGTTAATTCATTCCCAATTTTTTACTTACGCTGCTTCTGGAAGATCTTAAATTATGGCTTTACTACGTAAAACTTTTCCACAAACTCTATCATTGATTTTCATCCCTTCTACCACTTATTAATAATAATAGTGAATCTATTTTCGTTATGCACAAGAAACAATGTTTTAACAAATGATGCAAATTGTCTTTCAGCTGATTTTGACATTTCACAAATAAACTCGGAGTGCATTGAATTCACTCGGAATGTAGAACATGCCTTTTCATTTTAAGTGAAATTGAAATTCGTTTTCAATTCACTTTCACTCGGAATACAGAACATGGGTGTATATAGCTTTTTCGTTGATTTCAAAGCAGCCTTTGATACGATCGACTGAAAGGCTTTATTCTTCAAGCTATGCACCGCAGGGTAAAGTCATAAACTTGGAAGAGTTCTGGAAAACATATACAAAGAAACTCAATCAGCTGTGTGCAGCGGAGAGAACAGGTTGGAATGGTTTGAAACCACAAGGGGAGTACCGCAAGGGTGCACTTTGAATCCAAATCTATTTGCTCTATATATCAGTGATCTCATTGGTTTTTTACCTGGTTGGATACAAATTGATGGTGCATTGATGAAGGCTATGCTATTCGCTGTATATGTGGTCATCTTCGCGTATTCACCAAAACGTTACAGTTGATGATAAATCGTCTACATATATTCATATTGCCAGTTATGGAATCTAACAGTCAATCTCACCAAATCAAAAGTAATAATTTTTGAAAAAGGATCTCGAAGAACCTGCCGAAACGAAAAGTGGTATTTCAACGGAGAACCTATTGAACTAGTAATCAAATACAAATATTTGGGAATAACGATAAAAAGTAATCTCAATGTGGAACCCCACCTAAAAGAAAAGTTGGTTAAAGCTAATAGTGCTATGAGCGCAATCTGGATAAAATGTTTTTTTTAACAAATTGGTTCACCATAGTGTAAAACACAAAGTTTTTAACGCGGTAGCGGAGTCAATCATGATGTATGCAGCACAATCTTGGGGATACGAGCAATTCGAAACTGTGGAAAAACTGCATAGGTAGTATATCAAAAGATGTTTTGGTTTACCTAGCACAACGCCAAATTATATGATAAATATTGAAACGGGACTATTAGTCCAGTCAAAGCGTCATGAAAAAGGGCCTGACCTTGCGCGCAGAGGCATGGTCAATTTTTTTTTCATGGATCGATAGGTGCTTATGAGAAAAGCTTAAAACCAAATTTGCACCACATGACAACTTTTTTTACCAAAGTTATTGGTAAAAATGTGTTTTGTGTCATTTTTTGGTCATTTGCGAATATCTCGGCTCCACTATCTTGTACAAACAAAAATTAAACACGTATTTATTCCTAATAACATTATCTATTATGTTCTAAAAAAAACATTTGTTTAAACAAATGAAAAACAAAGTTATAGTAAGTTAAACAAATTTTTTGTTGTTTAAAAATCACTTTTTCGTGATTATTAAGAAAAAAGCTCATTTAACGATGAAATTTTTATATTTTATTATTAAAGTTCTTGTAATTCCCTACAATTTAAAAAAAAATTCAACACCCTACGATGAACGGAAGCCGAGTAATAAATTATTGAACATAGGTAAGTCAGCGCACCCACGCATTTTATGATTTTATGTTTTAATTAATATCTCAGCCCCAGTATGTCGCAAAGTGAAAATAAAAAACTGTATTGCTAATAACAATATTTCCTATCAACTTGCATTTAATTTAATATGTTTGAGCAAAAACATAAAAAGTTACCGTTGGTTTCAACGTTTTTTTTCTTGTTTTTAATACCTTTTTTTCATAGTTATTGAGAAAAAACCTGTATTTCACGGTAAATACTTTTCAGTTTTGGATTTTTGTTTTATAGTCCTGCTAATTTTCTTCAAATTAAAAAAAAAATTAGTCCATTACGACAAACGGGAGCCAAGATATTCATGATTTAAAAATTTAGGAAAGCTTACAATTTAGTATTTTAACCTTGTAGCTTGTAATTTTGGTGTCGCCAGCAACAAGAAGCAACAAATATGTGAAGTATGTGTGGAGTGTTTGAAGGATACCAATATGTCTTGTTGCTGGCGACACCAAAATTACAAGCTACAAGGTTAAAATACTAAATTGTAAGCTTTCCTAAATTTTTAAATCATGAATATCTTGGTTCAAGTTTGTCGTAATGGACTAATTTTTTTTTTAATTTGAAGAAAATTAGCAGGACTATAAAACAAAAATCCAAAACTGAAAAGTATTTACCGTGAAATACAGGTTTTTTCTCAATAACTATGAAAAAAAGGTATTAAAAACAAGAAAAAAAACGTTGAAACCAACGGTAACTTTTTATGTTTTTGCTCAAACATATTAAATTAAATGCAAGTTGATAGGAAATATTGTTATTAGCAATACAGTTTTTTATTTTCACTTTGCGACATACTGGGGCTGAGATATTAATTAAAACATAAAATCATAAAATGCGTGGGTGCGCTGACTTACCTATGTTCAATAATTTATTACTCGGCTTCCGTTCATCGTAGGGTGTTGAATTTTTTTTTAAATTGTAGGGAATTACAAGAACTTTAATAATAAAATATAAAAATTTCATCGTTAAATGAGCTTTTTTCTTAATAATCACGAAAAAGTGATTTTTAAACAACAAAAAATTTGTTTAACTTACTATAACTTTTTTTTTCATTTGTTTAAACAAATCTGTTTTTTAGAACATAATAGATAATGTTATTAGGAATAAATACATGTTTAATTTTTGTTTGTACGAGATAGTGGAGCCGAGATATTCGCAAATGACCAAAAAATGACACAAAACACATTTTTACCAATAACTTTGGTAAAAAAAGTTGTCATGTGGTGCAAATTTGGTTTTAAGCTTTTCTCATAGGCACCTATCGATCCATGAAAAAAAAATTGACCATGCCTCTGCGCGCAAGGTCAAATGACGCTTTGACTGGACTATATCTCCATTATTCATAAGAACGTTAAAACTTAAAATGTATTAAAATGGAGTTTTAATAGCTGTTCGATCTTCATTAAAATGTTTGCTAATACACCTTCAATCAAACACCTCTACTTCAAACCTGGATATTGATCAATTAATAGTATGTGTCAAATCTTGCGATTCAGATATATTTATTATTGTAAGTTATATTCCTCCAATGAGCGACTTGGAGTTGTATAAAATTCATTTAGAAAATTCTAAAACAATAATAGAAAATCTTAAACCTTCACAACATATACTTTATGCCGGTGATTTTAACCTACCTAATATTGAATGGACGTTGCACTTGGAAGACAAGTGTTTAGTACCATTTAATGTCTCAACTGAAATAGAAGCATTTGTAATTGACTTTCTGGGTCAGCATAACTTAGTTCAATTAAATTCAAATTTGAATGATCTTAATCGTATTCTCGATCTGGTTTTTGTTGACAATGAGTTTAATATTTGTCTTCATAAGTCCAATTTCCCCATTATTCCTAATTCAATTCATCACATTGCTGTTGATGGAATTTTTTGTTTTTATAATTATTTAAAGAAAGAAGTTATTAATCACAAAACTTTGTATGATTTTCGAAAGGGTGACTATGATCCAATGGTTGATTATCTTTTGTCTGTTTCGTGGTTTAATATCCTTACTTCTTCAGAATTAGATAACGTGTATTCTGCGTTTACAAACATCTTGAAAGGTGCAATTGAAAGATATGTACCTAAAAAACGCTTAAAAATTAATTCTAATCCTATTTGGTATAATAGGAGGTTGAGCAATCTCAAAAACAAAAAAAATAAAGCTTACAAATTGTTTAAGTTAAATCAAGGAAATCCCGATTTACGCAAAAATTACTTCGATTGTCAACGTGAATTTGATTATCTTAATGAATTTCTTTATAGAAATTACCTTTTATCGCTTGAAAGTGAGTTGAAATCAAACACCAAGCGTTTTTGGAATTACATTAACTCAAAGCGCAAATCTATTGGGTTACCAAGTTGCATGAGGTACTTAGAGACATCAACTAGTGAAGTTCCCGTGATTTGTGATTTGTTCGCAAACTATTTTCAATCAGTGTATTCTGTTGACACTCCTTCTATCCAAGAATTGCCACATATAAATAAAGTTGTTGATATTGGTTCTATAGTTCTTAGTCCTTTTGAAGTTGAGCAAATTATATCTAATTTAGATGTGAATAAAAGTGAGGGTCCAGATGGAATCCCCGCCATTATCCTGAAAAATTGCGCTATCGCAATAGCCCAACCACTTTCGTGGATTTTTAATCTTTCCTTAGCTTCAGGACAATTTTTGGATTGTTGGAAAATTTCCTATTTGACACCAATTTTTAAATCGGGGTCGAAACATGATATCACGAATTATAGGTCTATATGTAAGATCTCCTCTATACCAAAAATATTTGAAAAATTAGTATACAATAGGTTATCACATCTATTCCTTAACCACATATCTATTTTTCAACATGGTTTTGTTTCGGGTAAATCTACAGCGAGAAATTTAGCTATAGTAAGTAATGCCATCATTTCTAATATGGAAAACAGATTACAAACGGATATTATATTTACCGATTTCGCGAAAGCTTTTGACAGAGTCAACCATCAAATCTTGCTCCACAAACTGTTTTCCTTAGGTATACATTCTTCCTTATTAATATGGCTTCAATCGTATTTGACTTCAAGAGTCCAAATAGTAAAAATTGATAGTTCCCTCTCAAAAAAGATTTTTGTCCCATCTGGTGTTCCGCAAGGAAGTCATTTGGGGCCGTTGTTGTTTTTGCTATTTGTAAATGACATACCTGGAATTTTCAATAATTCTAATTGATTTCTATTTGCTGACGACTTAAAAATTTATCGAAGTATTTCTTGTGAAGCTGATTGTTCACTTCTCTCTGAAGATCTCCTGAAGCTTGATCAATGGTGTAGGCAAAACCACCTTCTTCTTAACGTTTCTAAGTGTCAAGTGTTATCATTTTTTAGGAATTCCAATCCAATTCTATTTAATTATAATATCAATCTCACTAGTCTTGAAAGAGTCAGTAAAAAGAAGGATCTGGGAGTAATTTTGGATCCAAGTCTTTCTTTCAAACCGCATTATGATTATATGGTTAACAAAGCTAATCAAATGCTTATGGTTTTATCAAAAGAAACACCAAAGAACTTTCAGATCCTTTTACGTTAAAGTCTCTATATAATTCATTAGTAAGATCCATTCTTGAGTACTGCAGCATAGTCTGGAATCCTTATTATAATAATTCGGTAGATAGAATAGAGAGAGTTCAAAAGAATTTCACTAGGTTTGTATTTTTCAAGTTAAACTGGGGGATTGCAAGACCTTGTTATTATACCAGATGTTTTTTGTTTGGAATGAATACCCTTAAGGACCGCCGGGTTTATTTTTCTGTCATGTTTATTAGAGATATTGTTACTCATCATATCAATTGTCCCATACTACAAGACTTAGTTTGTGGTGGAAATGCACCATCAAGTACTACACGTTACCGTTTTTTTATTTATGAACAGTTTCATCGAAATAATTACGGTCGTAATGAGCCTATCGCCCGTTGCATCAGAGAGGTCAATGTTATTTGTAATAGGATTGATTTTTATTTGGATGTTTCCAGAGATACTCTTAAGTCATATGTATTAAATAATATTCGTTCAATTTCTACATAACTTTGTTAAAATTTGTTTCCTTTCGTTTCATATGTTTAAATTCTGTTTTATAGTTTATACCTATTTATTTTTATATTTATTATATATGTGTACATTGATGTTAATTTCAATATAATTGCATATAGCCCCCAACAATATTATATGTAGTCTAATTGATTGATGAAAAAAATAAAAATAAAATATAAATAAAACTCCACGCTGATTATGTCATAAAAGTTCTAGAGATGTCGGAGGAAAGGCTTCCTAAAATAATTGCGAGGAGGGCAATCGAAAGTAAAATCTTATGGTACAAAAAGCTGGAAGATCTTGCCAGCTACTGTGGAATGGAGCTACATTTTGTGACGGAATTTGGAGGAATTCCCAGGACATAGTCCCAGTTGCTTTTTATCTTTGGGAGAAAGGTAGAAACTTCTTTCCAGCAGGTACAAGTTCTTGATTCCTTGACAAACCAACTCGACATTGCTACCGATCAATGTTTCGTACTTAGGTCTTGTCTTCAGAGTACAAGCATCAAGCATCTCCATACTTTTCCAAATTTGCACTGTGTAGGCAGTAACACCCTTGGTCCGTGTTTTTCCTCTAACTATTGTTGGTAACAATAGCTAACTGCGTGACTTGGTTGGTATAACTACAGCCACCTCGTGCTCTCTTTACAGAGGGCCTACCAAATTAATAATGAGTCCAAGGTTTTTACACCTTGGGGCTCTAATTAGCGGGGATAAATTCAATAGTTCTAATTATTCCCAAGGTACCCAATTTGGGTTATTTTCTATTTCTATTTCTATTTCTATATAAATTAATAATTTTTTAATTTAAATTTAATCAATATTATGAAGTTATTTTAAAAATATCTCCAATAATATAACATGCGCTTAAAGAATTAAACAAAGTTATGGAGTAGAAATTTTGTGGTGCAGACCATAGCTGACCGAAGCCAACCACAATCTAGTCCTAATCTTTGTTAACCTTACAGCGAACTAGGAATGATGTGCTATTCTCAAAGAAATACGAAGAAATAGTCTGGGCAGCGATTCAAAAAACGCAACGGAAGTTATAGCACTGCTGTAAAAGTAATATTCATCAATTATTTGAATTCTATAAAACAGCCATAATGTACCGGCAGAGAATTATAAACGAGGAGTTCTAGAATATAACCAGCAATTAGTTAAATACATAGTAGATATCTTATAAAATAAAATACACGACTGGGTCGCACGAACTTACTCCTATGAAATATATTAGGAATTTTAAAAACGAATGTTATTAGAGAAAACTGTTCATAAAGATAAAAATATTTTTTTAAATTCTTTTATTAGTAAGAGACAAAAACAGAATGCTATGTAAACATGAATTTATGCAAGAACAAAAATTATAGGACGTTGTAGTGCTTTCTTAAAAAAAGCTTTTATAGTTATACAAAATTTTTAAAAGATTTTTATGAAAAAAATTTGGTACGCCAACCTTAAGTTTTTATTATGGTTCGAATAAAAATTAAATTTCCAAAAAAAAAATATTGAGCCGTTTTTGAAATATCGAATTTTCCAAAAAAAAACTGATTTTTTTTTTCAAAAATTCATAAAATAATTTTTTTTTAAGTTGTGAAATGCAATGTTTTTTAAACTTTTTAGAAGCATCTCTATAATTTTTGTTATTAAAATCTGTTATGTCGATAATGAGTAAAAGTAAATTTTTTATCGAGGAAAATACGATTTTTCAAAACCATTTTCTAACTTTTGTATGGTGGGTACCTTAATTTTTAGGTAAAATATTTTTTTTTTCACATCTTGTAGATTATATTGAGAAAATATTTTTTATCAATTTAAAAAAAAATCTACCATGCGGATTTCGAAATATTGAGTTTAAAAAAAAAATTATTTTTTTTTTAAAATCAAAAAAAAAAATTAAATTAAAATTATAATTATAATTAAATAAAAATTATATTATATTATATTATATTATATTATATTATATACAATTCTATTTAAATTTTTGGGGAGCTTTAGCAAAAAAAAATGATCAAAATCGGTTGTACCTTTTTTGAAAAAAAATTCGAAAACAAAAGAAAAGGTTCTTACGGGGGTACCCTCAATAACCATTTTTCGGAAAATTTTTTTCAACCATTACCTAGTTTTGACTAAATGAAATTTGTTTCAATTTTAATTTTTTAAATCTGTCGAATAGTTTTTGGGGAAAAAAAATATTTATAAAATTTCGAAAAAAATAAAATCGCATGGTAGGTACCGTTATTTTCGGTCTTAAAAAAAAAGAAAAAAACTTTAAACAAATTATGTTGAAAATTGTATAGTGAAATGTCAATCAGGCAGACGGCAAAGCCATGCGAAACTGATTTTGTCAGTAACTACAACAAAACAAAAGAATTAATAAAAATCTAAATCTATCGGTCTATCTATCCAGTATGTTGCAGCGCATGAAGACTAAAGGAATCAAACTCTTGGATTGAAAATATTATGGTCACAGAACTCTGTAGTTCATTCCATTTAAGATGCTTTTGACTCCCACTGACTGCGGCACCGCTAAATTGAGCATCAGTAAAGATTTGTAGTCGTTATGAAAGGCTTTCACATGGCTATCTCTACTGATGGCTCCTAAGATGGAGATTGGTGTAGATTCAGGAAACTTTTCCGAGACTCTGAATATATCAAAATCTTTTAAGATACCCTTCTTTACATGTGTTTTTCAGGCTGAATAACTGGCTTCCAGGGAAGCATGCAAGGTACTCAAATAAGATCCAAACCAGAACCAGAATACGGATATTATACCAGACAGACATGTTACCAACATTAATTTTAATATACCATCTTCCAAATTGGTCTAACAATGCCGAAATGAACTTGCCAGTCTCAATATTATTATCAGTATTACTACTCGTATTATATGATCGGAATCCTTCATATCTCACGTTCGGCTCGGATTTATGAGGGCAATATTCTCTGAATTTTTTTAGCGAATCAAAGCGCAAGTGGAGAAGTTTAACAAGCGACATTATATCTAGATAGATTTGACACACCTATATAATAAAACCCGTACACTTGATCTGATATTCAGACCCAGGCAGACATAGCCATGATTGTTGCCCCCTGTAGCGGAGACTGACCAAAAGAAGAGTATGCAGCAAAGCTAGACCTTCCTCACAAAACTCGAAATCCTTCCTGTGAAGACCCGCAGAAAAACAAAATAGTCTTAAATTTCCTGTACAAATACAAATGCCTTGCTATAGCCAAATTTAGAGCACAATCATTAGAAATAGCAGTTTTTGACAACACTTTCGGACTTGCAGATCAAAGACTTAATCTCGAATTTCGATTACTTCTGTACCGTGCCCTCCATTTGATTCTTTAGACCTCGAGCTAGCAGACGGCGGGCTTTGACGGACGCTTATAGAGCGGTGGAGGGTGAATATATGTAACACCAGTCAAGAAGCTGCCTAGCTTGGCACAGTGTATAGATGGTTTCCGATGCGTGTGTTGGTCCAGTTGAGAGAGTGATCCGAACTTCTGATAATTGTATACAAACCTCAAAACCTTCTACATCATTTGTTTTTTTTTTTAAACTCAATCAATGACGGCTCCGTGAATATAACCATATATTTCCCAATAGTTCCAATTTTATGCATAGTTTCAAGCGAGTTATGGGATCGAAATGGCCCCCCTCAGCCACTATATGGGCCAAAACTGCCAATGGTCACCATTTTTACCTATTTACCTATACATGGATGGTCAGGAGAAGGGAGGTGGCGGGCCTCTTATTTCGTGCCGAATATTCTGCTTCAGCTATCTTATTGTATCTGGTTTATTAACATGCACTTTTGTCTTTTAAAATGCCTCAATGCAAAATTTCGGACGCAGTTAAATATGCTGAAGGATGTGGCTTCATTTTTTTTAAATCATGCGTTCGCGAAAAATTCCACGCTATAGGTCCATAGTTTGTCTAGTAGTGTAGTCGCTCCATCTTGTTGGATCGCAGTCGCTTCTCTTTTGGCAGCAAAAAGTTGTTGACCATCGTTTCTGGCGTTCCACCCTCATTCTCAAAGATCGGTGATAACACTGAACCAAACAGTGCACCGAGATAGTAGACGTAACTGATGTTGTTGCATTGCCCTTGGATTTTCGGAATCCCACAATCTATAGTTTTCGGCTGAAAAAATCTTTATCATGAAACCTGTGGAAGCTGATCTTGAACTAATATATTGGTGACATTTTCGCTGCGTCATAACAATAAATCTTTGACAAGAAGAGCAAATACCGATTCCATTATACACTTCCAAGAATTCAGTTATAACCTGCAAAACGAAAAAAAAAAATATTTGAAAATAAAATAGTTATTCGTGTTAAGCATTAGTTTATCTACCCTGTATGTTATTTATGTACATTTCTCACCTAACGCAAAAATGTTAAATTAAAAAAAAATAGAGTAAATACGGAAGGTTTGAAGTTGAAAGAATTTTTTTATAATATACCAGTATCAGTATCTGTCTCTCCCGCGGGTAATAAACTACATTCAAGCAAACCTGAAATATCCGCTGCCGTTGACTATAAAAAAGAGTCCATCGTTTGTTAGCAAACACAAATAAATATCCTTCTAAACTTCGCAAGTCCCAATCCTTACAATGCCATTGCTGCTGCAGTGCAGAATAGAATATAAATATGCGTTTTTTTTCTCGACTTACTGTTCAGATAAAGTTTGAACTCAAAAATACATTTAAACCTATTTGCCGCCATAATTGAAAAGTGTCGGAAGAAGTTGAAACTGTTGAAACTCCAATGGTACCTTGAAAGATTTTGGTTTCGGAAGTTTGAGACCTCAGCTTTCTTAGACTGTGATTTATTGGCACTTGCTATATAAGGCTTTAATCTTCTATCCTAAACTGTGATTTAGTGACATAAAAAGATTTTTCTGATTCAGATCTTGCGACATCTGCTATCAAACTCAAACTAAGCCACTGAAACGTTAAACGAATAGAAACCATAACGTTGCCATACCAACATTATTTACATCCATATCTTAAACTGTATTTTGATGAAACTTTGTAGATATGAAACTGATACATTTTCACTTTAAATTTAATCAGAGAAAAATTAAAAAAAAAAAAATGTAAACTACATGTCACAAAATAGCTCAATGCCTTGCTTTTAATTTTAAATATAATCTATATATATAAAAATCAATGCCACTTTTCGTTGTGTTTCTATAAGTCAAGAACGGGCTTACCTATCCAAACCAAATTTTATGGCTTTGTTTGGACTATTTAGTAGATGGTTTATGTGAAGTTTGCACAACATCGGTCGAGTGGTTCTTCATTTATCACATTTTTTGTAACAAATGAATTCAATAAATGTCGGATCATTTTGTTAGTGGGGATTTTGCTGTCAAATTGAAACTTATATTTTTAATTTGATTTATTCTTTTTTATATGAAGGAATAATGTCACAAGCCGGGCGAACAAATATAGGTCGACGAACGCGTAATGCAAATGATGTGGCATTACTAAGTCGATCACAGACTGCAGATGAACGCGCACAAGCTAATGCATCGCAGTAAACGTAATGCACGAAATATGTAGATCTGTTGACCCTGTACTGAACCTTGCACGCCGATCACGAATACGTCGTGCTCTTTTGGCTAAAATGATGCGTGCTGCTTTTAATTACAACAGTCCACATTGTGATGCGGCTAACTTTCCACGTGAAAAGCCCGGCATGTGTTGTGCTAATGGCAAAGTGAGATTTCCAGCATTAGAAACTTCACCCAAAGCATTGTATTCATTTATTTTTGGGACATCTCAAACATCGAATCACTTTTTGATCCATATTCAACAACACAATTCGGCATTTCAAATGACCTCTTTTAGTGCTACTAAAATTATTAGAGATAATTATGCCGACGTTTAAGGTAAATACTTCAACATGATTGTCCCATGTTTATATCAATCTGAATCATAAAGTATTCGATAGTTTTAAAAATTCTGATCCAACATCTACCTAAAATTGCATACATGTTACAGATTCAGGGCCAGATTTATCATCAAGCTGGTTCGTTACTGCCATACTTCGACGCTGATCATCAATTTTTGCAAATTTATTTTATTGGTGATGAAAATCGTAAATTGTATCAACGTTTTCTAATTGTCTCGAATACAAGACGATAAATTATTCGTGAGCTACAAAGGTTTTTCCATCAGCATAACGCATTAGTTCAATTGTTTGAAATTGCTCTCGATCGTATGCCATGTGATAATCACAAATTCGTAATAAGCGATGATAGAACACCTTTTGGAGAGCATGCAAGGCGATTCAATGCACCCACAATTGATGAGGTTGCAATTGTAATTCTTGGTGATCAGTTTCAATCCCGTGATATTGTACTTCATCGCAGAAATGAGCAATTGCAACATGTTTCGGAAGTTCATCGTATATGACACAATCATGCAAACCGTTTCCAATAATGCAGGTGGATTATATTTGTTGGATGCGCCTGGTGGTACAGGCAAAACGTTCGTTATGTCATTGATTTTAGCTATTCTAACTATTCGATCGGAACAGAAAATTGTATTGGCACTTGCATCTTCGGGAATTGCTGCTACATTATTAGAAGGTGGTCGGACTGCACACTCTGCACTAAAATTGCCATTGAATGTACAGGTGATTGAAACTCCAACTTGCAATATCTCGAGAAATTCTGCTATGGCAAAAGTTCTGCGATTAACGCCAATTATTTTATGGGATGAGTGTACAACAGCGAATAAAAAATCACTAGAAGCATTTAATCGAACAATGCAAGATTTACGTGGTAATCAACAGTGTTATGAATCAAGATGAGGCAATGAATTATCCAATTTAATTTTTAAATTCATTGGAACTAGCTGGTATGCCACCGCATTGCTTGAATTTGAAAGTTGGTTCTTTGATCATATTATTGCGAAATATTAATCTACCAAAACTGTGTAATGGCACCAGATTGGCAGTGAAAAAGTTATTGCCAAATTTGATTAAAGCTACGATCTTAGCTGCTAAATCAAAAGGAGAAGTTTGTTTGATACCACGTATCCCTATGATTCCAACTGATATGCCATTTGAGTTCAAACGATTACAATATCCTGTCCGTTTATCATTTGCGATGTCCATCAACAAGGATCAAGGGCAAACACTTCAAGTTTGTGGAGTTAATTTGGAGGAATCATGTTTTTCACATGGTCAACTTTATGTTGCCTGTTCCAGAGTCGGTACCCCCAGCCGTTTGTTTATTCATGCCCAAAATGGAAAAACAAAGATTATTGTTTATCCAAACGTTTTGGATTAAGTTTTAAAATAGCTAGCAATTAATAAAATATTTTTTTGTTTGAATAAATGAATTTGATGTTGGAATTAATTTTTTTTTATTATTTCACTTTATACGTAGCGAAGCACGTACCGAGCCGCTAGTTGCTTTATAATTAAATTAGCTTAAAAGTTTTTAAAATTATCTTCGAATCCAATTAATTTCAGAAATTTTGTTTTCCAAATTTGTGTATGTTTTTTCTATTAGCTCACTCATAGGTACTATACGGTGTTCTATGGCCAACAATGTGTTCCCATTTTAGAAAATTTCTAATTGATAACATGACACTTTTGTAAAAAAAAAATGGCGATTTAATCTTTGGTAGCTAACAAACAAAAAACAACCAAAAGCTTCAAATGGAAGTTTCTAATAGGTAATGTTAATACTGGTTTCCAACACACCATGGCACTACAACTACTACAGTATTCCCTTCTACGAGTAAGACCAGTAATATACATTCATCAATCTATTTATTTACTTAATTTATTAATAAAACAACATCATCAAAATTATGTTGAGTTTTATCAATTATTGGTTTGTATGCTTCATCCAATAGATACTTCGACGCCAACAACTTTAAATGAAAGTTTATTAGAAAAATTCTAATTTGAAAAATATGTTAGAAATTTACTTTGAAGTCAAAAGCAATTCATGAAAACTATTCCATTAGCATTTGCTCCAATGTTTTAACTTACATACTTCTTTAACCTGTGTCACAAGCACGATATGTTGGAAGGCAAATTATCAAAATAAATTGGTTTTAATGGAATCATTTTATTGGGCAATTATTTTCTCATCATTATTTGCCTGGCAAGCGGAAATTCTTTAAAGATGTTACAACTAAGTGTATAAGGGATACTGAATCGGAGGGATACCGATGGAGTTCTAATCCCAAGAAACAGATTAGTTCGTTTATGCATTCCCTGAAAAAATCAAACTCGAGATTTTAATCAAATATGACACTATGGAATAAAAAGAAAAAAGATTGTTCTTAAAATCATCTTAAGCAGTTTTTCAGGACCAAAATAGTAGTTCGCGTCACACTCACTATACTGAAAAGTGATCATTTTCTTTGAAAATGTTGTATTGTTTTAAAAAATATATGTTAGTGTGCGCTCTGAATTATTTACCTCAAACTTTTCTTAATTTCACTTTGATCATTTCTGTTCTTAATTAGTCATTTAGTCACTAGTACTACCCCTTGGCATAATGATGAGTGTATTGGATTGTCAAACAGAGGGTCTCTCCTCTAGAGTTCGATTCTCAGCTGAGTGCAAAATGTTTTTCTGTGGTGTACTGCCTACCAGCATCGATTTCTCAAAAATGACACCAGATTTGTGTCTGCCAAAAAACAACCAAATAAATCCGCATTCAAACTTCGCGAAAAAAAAACTGGGAAGAGATCCTAGTTATATAAAATGTATAGAGAAAATTTTAATAATTTATGTGTTTTTTATTGTGCGATTTAAAAAATGGTTTATTGATCACTTCTAAAATTTTTGTATAAAATTTAAATTTAAATTATTTAGTCTTAATCAAGAATTAAATTGCCCGCAAAAATCCGACTGCAGGACTTAGTAATTTTAAGGTTAAAATTTTGTGCTAAGCTAAATATTGGGGCTAACATCTTAGCTCCGATAAGATCTTTCCATGCCCAAACTAACATTTTTACATGCGATGTACATACATAGTTTATCTATTTATGTACGAGGGTGGTCCTATAAGTACTTAGCATCACCGCCCGATGGTGCCAATATCGCAAGAGAGATTTACCATCGCATCGTCCAGTCTCTAGTACATTCTCTTAGACGGCTACTATCCTCGTGTGGAAGCCAGCTTGTCCGCGAATTTTAGAAAAATGAAAAAACAGCAATATCGGTCGGTGATTCGATTCTTGTTTCTGGAAGGAAAATCACGCAGTGAAATCAAAGAGCTTGAATGCTGTGTACGGTGAGTGGTGACTCTTCTCTTTCGACGGCGACCGTCAAAAATTGGTATAACGAGTTTCAACGTAGTCGCAGACTAAGTAGGTATTTATCGGACCGCCCTCTTACTTGTCTAAATAAAGGAAGTTATACTTCTTTATTTAGACCACTTTATTGGTTTTCGATTTCTTCAAAATCAGTTTTACCTATTGGCATAATAGTTAGTGTACTAGACTGTTATGTAGAAAGTTTTGGGTTCGATTCTCAGCTGCTGAAAAAATGTTTTTCAGAGGTGTATTGCCTCCTACGAGGATGTGACAAACCTGCCAAAAATATATTCTGTCATGAAAAGTTCTGCCCATTGCCATTAGCCGTTTGAAATTGGCAGAAAATTGTAGTTCCCCTCCGTACCTCCTAACACACAAGAAAGAATCACTGAAAGTTTTAAGTAACTCTCCAATTTATTTATTCTTTTTTTTTTCTTCAAAATCGCTACCACTGATTTTGATAAGTGTAACATGCAGGAAGTTTTAATAAAAGATATTTATTATTCAAGTAAAAACTTCCTAGATGAATGGGTTGGTCAGAAAGACAATATTGTGGAATTTGGGACAATCACAATCCACACGAAATCCATCAAATTGCAATGCATCCAGAGAAAGTCACTGTTTGGTATGAATGTTGGGCTTGTCGCATCATCGGTCCATACTCCTTTGAGATGGACGTTGACCACTTTGGAATGCTATCGGTCGATGATAGCCAATTTCTTTCAGCCCGAATTTTAGATTTTTTTAAAAGAATCAAATTTTGTCGAACCTTTTAAATTTTCTCCAAACTTCCTAACGCTCGCGCTGTGGTCAAATATTTTAAAGTCATAGGTATTTCGATTTTTGTTATTCGAAACCAACGGTTTTAGAATATCTGATTTTCTCGCAAAAGTCTATTAGAATGTTAATACTTTTTTTCGGTACCGCTTAATTTATACAATATAAGGCATAACAATCATTTTTACATGCGATATAGTTTTGTACTATAGGGCAAATTCTGCATTTGAAAAAAATAAAAAACGAACTCATGATTTTGATCAAAGTTGACATAACGATGATACCAAAGACGAACAAAGTGGATTAGGCAATTCCGTCTGTCTGTCTGTATGTCTATACCTCGATCTACAGCCTAAAAGCCAGTATTTTCTTCAGACTCGGTACTTAAGGATTTTCGGTGACTTCTTTGAGGGGAAATTGAAACTTTATTTTTAGCTCCAAAACTAACGGTACCCCTAATACACTCGTAATATAAAATATTTATCTCGAAAACGGCTCTAACGATTTTGATAAAAATAAAATGCACGACTGGGTCGCACGAACTTGCTCCTATATGTAAAAGACTAAGAATTTTAAAAATGAATGATATTAGAGAAACTGTTCATAAGCATAAAATTCATTTTTTAAATGACTAAAAAAAACTTCTTTAGTAGTTAAAGGTAAGAATAGGATGCCCTGTGATTCAAGCAAATATAGATTTATGCAAGAACAAAAATTATAAGTCTTTGTAGTGGTTTCTTAAAAAATAAGGTTTTATATAAGAAAATTTTAAAACATTTTTAAGAAAAAATGTTGGTACGCCAATTTGAAGTTTTTATTATTGTACGAATAAAAATTAAATTTACAAAAAAAGTACTGAGCCGTTTTCGAGACATTGAATTTTCAAAAAACAAAAAATTGATTCAAAAAAATATTTTTCTTAAAGTTTTGAAATGCAATGTTTTTTAAACTTTTTAGAAGCTTCCCTCTACGAAATTTCATTAAAATCCGTTGTGCTAATAAGGAGAAATCCAAAATTTTAAAAAATCGTTCTATGGTAGGTACAGTCAGTAATATCTTGTTTTCAATTTTTTTTTATTAAATTACAGATATTAAAAAATAATAGAAAGAAAAAAAATTTAAGCAAAATTCTCGGAACCGTTTTCAAGAAAAATACCATTTTCGAAAACCATTTTTTAACATTTGTATGGAGGGTACCGTTAGTTTTAGGTAAAATTAATTTATTTTGCTCATATATTGTAGATTATTTTTCCAAACTTTTATTTATCAAGTATTGAAAAAATCGAGCATGGGGTTTTTGAAATATTGAGTTTTCAGTTTAGCTGTAATCGAACAGACAGACAGACAGACAGACAGAATTGCCTAATCCACTTTGTTCGTCTTCGCTATCATCGTAATGTCAACTTTGATCAAAATCTCGAGTTCGATTTTTTTTACGAATGTATAACTTGCCTTATAGTACCTATAAGTCGCAAGTAAAAATTAGGTGTGCTATTATGGGCTTGGACTACATTGTGATCAAAAAAAAATTTTGGAAAAAATGTTATTAACGGTTCCTGTCATAGAACCGTTTTTTGATTTTCGACTACCTCATAAACGGTTCTAATGATTTGAACTACAAATTTTCAAAAAAATAGTTTTTGGGTTTTGTGAAAAAAAATTTTTTTTTTTTTGAAAATCAATATCTTCAAAACGTGTGAACGATTATTTTCTAAAATTATTTCCTGAAATTTCTACTATAAAGGGTGGTTAAATTTTAATGCGAACCACACCTAAACGTCAAGTTTTTTTCTGCATTTCATTTGACATTTCTCAATTTCAGACTAACTCAATTTGAGCGATGGAAAAATACACAATCGAGCAACGCGATAAAGTTATTCAGGCTTATTATGAAAATGGGCGTTCAAATCAAAAAGCATATCGTGCACTTCGTGATTTTTTCAGTCAATTTAATCGTACAAATGTGCGTACAATCGGAAAAATCGTGCAAAAATTTGAGCAAACCGGGTCTGTAAGGGATGTGAATACTCGTACAGCTCGTACTGCAGAAAATATTGCTGCTGTTCGCGATAGTGTGGCTGAAGAGCCGTCCACCTCAACTCGTCGTCGTGCCCAACAATTGCACCTCTCACGCTCGTCGTTGATGAACATTATGCATAAAGACTTGCATTTACACGCTTACAAGGTGCAATTGACTCAAGAACTAAAACCTCTTGACTATTTCAAGCGTCGTCAATAGTCAGAATGGTGGTAAGAAATGGCAGCAGTGGACGATCAATTTTCGAAAAAAATGATCTTCAGTGATGAGGCATATTTTCACCTCAGTGGATTCGTCAATAAGCAGAATTGCCGCATTTGGGCGAATGATAATCCAAGAGTGATAGTCGAAAAACAAATGCGCCCAATTGGAAGATATGGATGTGGACGATATGTGGTTTCAACAGGACGGTGTCACTTGCCACACAGTTAACGAAACATTGACTCATTTGCGCGACAAATTCAATGGCCTTGTTATCTCACGTGGTGGCGATGTCAATTGGCCGCCAAGATCATCTTTGGGGTTATTTGAAAGAAAATGTGTACGTCGATAAGCCAGCAACAATTCAAGATCTAAAGGATGAGATAATTCGGCACATTACCGCATAGAACCTCAATTATGCCTCAGCGTCATCGAAAATTTGGACCATCGGATGAAGGTGTACCAATGCCGCCGAGGTCGCGGCGAAAGAAATGACAATAATTTCCTAAATAATTTGTGTTTTTTTTTTTTTAAATCAACATCGGCCCTTAAAATTTAATCACCCTTTAGTTTACAGACTTGACGTACGAAAGTAGGCTACAAGAAATGAAAATGCTAAGCTTTTTTTTTAAATTAAATAAATTTACAGAAAATTGTTTTAATTTACAAGGAATGCTGTTTAAATGATATTTTGTTCCAAATAAAAACGTAAATAAAATCTTTTAGTCCAGTGAAACAAGGAAGTTTCGAATTCATCCGTTTGTCTTATATTCATGTCTATTACAGAATTCGCAGAATTTTACTCCCGGTGAGTTGACTTAATTCGCGTCCGCTGTAAAACTCAATTATGAAATTCGTCGGATGAACTACATTGTCGATTCCTAAAATTACCTTATCATTTACGAACTTTCGTATCGACACTGTCAGCTACAAACATTTGTTCAACTGGCCTAGGCTGTGATAATAGTATCGCTTTCGATCAACGAAATCAAGCATCGTTAAGATTGGTTAGTACGAAGATGGAGGACGGTTCAAAACCAACCGTGTGCTCTTTTTTTTTTTTTTTTTTTTAGATTTCTTGCTGTCTGGTTGCGTTGCTATTTGTGCGTTTTCTATTAAAATTTGTTAAACAAACACTTTAGCATTCAGTATGATAAGCTTTTGACTTAAATTTTTGTACTCTCCATTGTTTATTTTCGTTTAATCAAAAATTCACTTCAGATTCGTCTCGAAATTGGTGCGAATGTAAAATGATAGAAATTGTATGGAGTGCGAATGGATTGCGAATTCTGTAATACCATATAAGTTGAACAAAATGTCAGTGGTGCAGGCATTGTTACCGACATTCGTTCAACTTTCATTCGTCGGATTCAGTAATAGCAAAAGTTTGGAAATGAATTGAAACTGTCACTTTAGCTCATTCGCCGAATTCTGTAATAGGGGTGATTGTGTAGATATCTGTTGAGATCAAAATAATAGTTATGACAACTTTGCCCTCGTATGTGTGTTTATCTTTTTCTGTGCACTAACTGCAGAGAGTAAGATCTGTGTAAAAAAAAATTTTCGTAGTTTTATGCTGAATAATTTTCATCTTGCCTATTTTTTCTGGAAAAAAAAAACTAAATCATTTAGGAAAAATAATAACGACTCAAAATGCATTGGAAAGTAGGGTGGAGCTGGATCAATTCTCACGTTAATTTTATGTCAAAAATGTATGCAAAATAAATACATTATTTTATTTGGGATTTTTAAGTTTAGTTTAAAAATCGTTTTAAATTAAAAAAAAGTTAATTTTCTTAAATCTTCTTAAACCGTCTTCATAACTGTGATAAACCTAGAATTTAAGTAAGTCAAATCTCTAAATCTGCTCAACGCATAACCAATTCATATAGCTTTCAATCGTTAAAACAAGTAAGTATCAATGTAAAAGCAAAGTATTGCAGACATTTTCCTATTTGTAAATTTATTTTATTTTATCATATAAGGTTGGATTTATTTTTTAAATTAAATTGATTTTTTATCTCTTGATAAATTGAATGCTTTGATGAACCATATACTCTACTCGTATCAAGGTTCATTTAATTTGTCTGGCAGATTTCTGGTAAATCAAATCAAATTGATATGATTTTATTGAAAATATTCGAAGAATATGTATTTTTTATTTTTGTATGGGATGATAATTTTGTATGTATAGTTGCAATGAGATAATGTATGTACATAATATGTACATTCGTAATGAATCAGGATTTAAATTGTCTGCTAAATAATGTTTGAATGAATTATCAATAAGTCCTTATGAAATAAAAAACACAATTTTTACGCGCTCAAAGTTTTATTGAGACCCTTATAATGTAAGCGAGCGATGGGACAATTAGGAAGCGAAAGGAAATAGGTGTAAATGTCAGATGCACATTGCCTTTGAATGTTTGCAAATTGATATGGTAAGAGAGAATCGTGCCAGGCAATTAATGCCATAATCGTGTTATACAGTACGAACAAAATTATGCTCGAGCTTGTACTGATGAGCTTTCCTAGAAAAACGGGTATTACGGATGAACTGAATGAGTGGAGGAATGCAATTGGCTTCTTCGAGTTAGCATTGCTTTTAAAAGAGGCAATAAAATAAGGAAAGACATGAAAAACATTCCGAAGGTGTTTAAGAAATGGGAATGATAGCTCTGTTTTTTATTAGTTTGAACGGTATTTTATGGATTTTATCCAATAAATGGGAGCTTTTCCTTTTAAGCACAGAACAGAGAGCTAATTGTCAGAAAAAATTCTGTGTTTCTTTTCTAGCTCAGGATGTGTTTCTTTTTGCAATCCGAGCTATCTCGCAGCGTGCTCTGAGCTCAGGATAAAATGACCGAGCAAATAAAGTAAAAGCTGAACGCGACTAACTTCACTTTTTTCATACGATATGACAGAGAAAGACGACGAAAAAAAAGAAACAAACAAACAAAAATGGAAATCGACGCCTTTTATTGTTCATTGCTCCAGTGTGTTTCATTAATAAATCGGAAGGTTCTGATCAAACTCTGCTAAGAGCTTACTCGACATGCTCATGCTCAGTTCAGTGCTTTGATCAGAGTTAAATAAAATGCACGACTGGATCGCACGAACTTGCTCTTATGTAAAAGTACTTTGGAATTTAAAATACATTTCATAAATATAAAACATGGATTTAATGAAATAAAAATGTTCAAATGCATAGAACTGCCGTCTTATTTACGGAAAAGTATGAATTTACACAAATAAAGTTTAAAAATCGTTTCATTAAAGTAATTTTTTATATAACAAATTTCTTTCAATTTTTTCTAGAACAAAATTTGGGATGCCAATTTTAAGTGCTTGGTAATATATAAATTTAAAAAAATAATCGTTCACACGTTTTCCATATTTTGATTTTCCAAAAAATAAATTGGAATTTTTTTTTTTTTAAACCATAAAAAATATTTTTTCGAATATTTTTATATACAATTTTGCAATACGGATGCATGGGGGGTACCGTTAATTTTGGAGCTAAAAACAAACTTTCAATTTCTCCTCTAGAGAATCACCGAAGACCCTTAACTACCAAGATTGAAGAACATAGGTCTAGTGGCTTAGGCTGTGGGGACAGGTACAGACATACAGACACACTGAAACACCCGGGTAGAAAATTATCTAGGAAACACTATCGAGTAGCGTGGCCCTAGCTAGATTGGCCATTATATAGTAAATCCTATGCTGGGCCTAGACAGATGCAAGCCTGGCGGATCTTGACTAATTTATGCTTATCCTGGCTTTATATTGAACCTGGCTAGAACTGCCTATTTATTGGCTTTTCCAGGAGTATCTAAGACTGGCCCTAGATATTTTTAACTTGATGTAGCCTAGATATGAAACTTTTTCTTGGATATCTTGGCTGTAGATATTATTGCCTTTTTATTGGCATTGTAACATATAAACTACAAGGGACCTGGACAGTTTTTACTTGGAATTGTATCTGGGCGTTGTATTGGCCTTAGCTAATCTCGCCTCTTTATAGGAGTTCTCAGATGTTACTTATACTGGGGCTATATAGTTTTTACTTGATGTATCCTAGATGTGCCTATACATGTCTCTATAAAAAGCTATCCATTATCCTTCTAAAAACATAACTTTTTTGTTTTGGTCCTAAATCGGTATTTTTCAGATTGTTTTATATGTATTTAAGTCTTCTTAAACAGTATAATAATTAAAAACACGAGAGAGTTATTTGAGTAGCACTTTGAGACAAGATATTTTATGTATAGTGGCACAATAGGTAGAGCACAAGCACGGCAAGCGAGAGGACTCAGGTTCGAATCTCAGTGAAGAGCACAAAAATTAAAAAAAAAAAAAAAAAATTCTTTCATTCCAGCAAAAAATCACATAAAGAGTCGAATATAGGGAGGCAAAGAAAAAATGAAGAGAACTCTAATAATTTTTTTAAGAATTGCCGTAGCTCTTGTGCTACTTGTGAAGACCCATCTAGGGCCCATATAGGAACATCTAGCAAGGCCCATTATATACAGAGCATTAACAAATTAGCGAGGGACAAGCTAGATACTGCTCGGTAGGGCCATGACTGAAACTAAGAAAACCTAGCTGGGGCCTTGGCAGTATCGAGTCGTAAATTCTACCGGGGCATGTTTTTTGTATACTAAATTTTCCTTAAAATTTGTATAAAAAAATTGATATGCAAATTGTTAGTATGTATTCAATAAAAAACATGTTAAAACGTAATTTAAAAATTTATTCGTGTATTTTTTTTTTAATCCAAAAACTATTTTCTCGAAAAACTTTTTAAATTATATTTTTTTAAAATTCAAAGGTGTTCCTGTATAAATATTTTGGTTAAAATCGTTAGAGTCGTTGATGAGAAATTCGAAAATCAATAAAACCGTTCTATGACAGGCATCGTTAAGAACGTTTCCCCCAAAATTTTTGTTTACCAGAATGTAATCCATGTCTATAATATCACACCCAATTTTTTTCATCGAAATCGTTAGAGCCGTTTGAGATAAAAAAGATTATGCATTACGGGTGTATGGGGGGTACCGTTAGTTTAAGAGCTTAATTCTAGTACGCAGATTGCGCTAAATTTTATCTCCCACATTTTTCTCCAAACATCAGCTAAAATCCAAGCTAAATTTTGACATAAGAACTTTGTGGAGAATATGTCACAGAAAACAGCTGTTCTCTAAATGATTTTTTTTTTTCAAAGACTTAAAAAAAATTGTTTTAAAGTATGATTTTTTAAGAATTATGAATGAGAACGAATGAGAATTATGAATTATGAGTGATTTTTGTTGTCGAAAATCTTGTAAGACTCCCGTCACCAAATATTCTTCTAAATATTATTCAAATATTATTCCATTTCAAATTGAAATTGAAATTTAGCTCGAGAATTAATGTGTCAGACAATTATTTCGTGCGCTAAATTTTGACAGATAAGTTATGTACATCGAAGAGAAATTTTGATTTTTTAGCTGGAGCAGCGTACCTCTCGTCTAAAATGCTTGACATAATTTTAGCTTGGCTAAATTTTGGAGAGAATTTTGTATGGTAGATAAAATTTAGCGCGATCTGCGTACTAGGCTTAAGAAAAAAATTTCAATTTCTCCTCTAGGGAATCACCGAAGACCCTTAAGTTCCGAGTTTGAAGAAAATAGGTCCAGTGGCTTAGGCTCTAGATCGAGGTACAGATATACAGACAGACGGAATTGTCGGACCCACTTTATTCGTTTTCGCTATCATCGTAATGCCAACTTTGATCAAAATTTCGAGTTCGATTTTTTTTTTTCAAATGCAGAACTTGCCTTATAGTATCTATTTTCTTCTTTTCTTTCTTTTTCGCAAGTAAAATGAAAAACGCCAAATCAAAATAGATTTAAGCTGCACATGGCCAAAGATGAGAGTTAAATTCGAATTTGGAAAATGCTTTATAAATTGTAGTCAAAACAGGGGGGGGGGGGGGTGACACATTTCTTACATCTTTTCTGGTTCTTTGATACAAGTGTCATTCAACGACAATGACATACTGGCTACATTTTGCTTAAACGATAATAAATAGGCTCAGTTAGCTTCTGTACAGAAATTATTGTACCTCTTGTATTATCGTCCGTGGTTGCTGTTCGAAGTACAAATTGTGGTCAGCATACTTAATATTTTCGTTTGAAAATCTTAAAATCTTTCAAGACAGTCGTCTTGTTGATCGAGTCTGGGAAGCAATAAATGATGTCTGGTCGCGAGAACATGTAAATATATACATTAGTACTTGCGTCTGTTGGTTTAGTTCGGTTCTCCTTCTCATCAACGGAAATACAACTTGTTAATCCTAACAGAAAAAAAAAATAGATTTGACATTTGAGCAACAGCTCGAAGTGAACCAGGACCTAGCGACTTATAACTCTCAACCATTCCTGTGTGCGTTTTACCAGGAACGGAGGGGACCTACAATTTTCTGACAATTAGGAACGGTTAATAAGCAGCACTTTCCATGACAAGAGATATACTCTTAGAAGATTTGTCAATTCCTCGCAAGAGGCAGTACACCCCTGTAAAACTTTTTTGCAGCGGCTGAGAATCGAACTCGAAAACTTCCGCATGGCAGTCCAACGCACTAACCATTATGCCAAGGGGTACTGCTGTGTTCTATTTCCGTAAAAACATGCTGAAGAAGCTCCTCTTTTGATTCGATGAAGTAAAAAAATCTGTGTGTAGTGTAATTAATCCAGTCGAGGTGTTAACTGCGATCTTACCATTTTCCATATCTATAATAATTGCTTCGAAAACATAACCGTAGTTTGATATTATTGCAAAAACACTCGCATGTTAGTTGTTAATTGGAGTGTCTTTACATGCCGCCACAACTTAGATGATTTTGAGCAAGCGTTTAGTTCGTCAGCAACAGTTGATCGGGAAATCATTGGAATATTCTGACAAAAATCACCTGACAACAGAATCATGGCTCCACCAAAAATATTTTGGCTGTCACGAAGATCCAGTGACATCGTTCATTCATCCCAAATGATCATTTTGCATATCTGTAGAATCTTCGCCATTGTGCTGTTTTTGGCAATGTTGCAAACTGGGGCTTCATCGATTTGCAGTTCGCCCATCTTCTAACAATGTTGCAGCTATTCCAGATGAAGCCAATGTTAGGGCTACTTCACTTTGCGATCTGATCTTTGCCAACAGAAATGGAATTAGGAATGTTTTTCCAGTCCCCCCGGGAGCATCAAGGAAGTAAATTCCGTCAGATCTACTGTTCACAGCTTTCATCAAAGTATCGTAACGTAATTCTTTGTTGTTCATTCAATTGCGGAACATTTAAACGATCGTATCGTATCGTTGTCCTCTTTGCAACTCGTTATTAAATGCATCGCGCGTAGGACGATTGAGTGCTGTCAAGCCCAAGCACGACAATACTTTATTTACCAACACACATCTTCTATCGTAATCAATGTCTCATTGTAAATTTCTGCAGTAATTTGAAATGTAGGATTCAAAGTTTGACAACGAACACGATGCAACACATCCTCAGTTATCATACTCAAAACTTCTGGATTCGAGGGGAAACATGTCGATATTATAATCGCAAGCAATGTGCGAATTTGATGTGACGATGAAAATATCACGGAATCCTTAAGTATTATTCCAATGTAGATTGTCGTTTTTGGTATTTTCCGTAACTTATTATTTATGTTTCTCACCTTTTAAACCTTCCCTGAACTTCCACAAATATTTCAAGATCAAAATTAGCAAAATCGGTCTACCCATTCTCGAGTTTTACCGAGACAAATCAGCAGCGTTCATGTGCAAATGATTTAATTGTTGTCGAAAAGTTGGCCCTTTGTTCCAGCAACATTTCATATATAGCGACGAGGCCCATTTCTTGTCAACAAGCAAAATTGTCGAATTTGAGACGATCATAATCATAAACACGAGGTCCACAAATTTTTAATGCACCGAAAGAGTTTGTGTGAATTTTGGACTGGTGGCATCAAGGGTTGATAATTCCTTGAGAACGTGATGGCCTTCTAAATAAATAAAACTAATTCAGAAACATCTCTCTCAAAGTTGGTATAATTCCAATGGAAAACCCTTCATAAATCTGCAATTTAATTGATTGTAAGAATCTACCTAATAACGCTTAATGATATCAGTGTCCATTACAATTAGGTTACTGCTTTGTTGAAGTAATTTTGTATTCAATATTATATTAATGACCATAAAAGGTAATGTACCTACATACATAGGTAGATACTTAGATAATCGTTTCTGACTAAAAATTATCGATGTTGACACTGGGTATCGCAACTTATTCAGCATTACGTGCCATAGTTATAATTATGAAATGACCTATATACATAGTATCCAACAAATAATTAACGAATTACAAAAAAATAACGATGCACGTTTTTGATTATTTCTTCGGCAATTATTAAGCTTTTCTTTGTTGAATGCAAACAATTTTTTCCCAAAATATATTCGAAAGTTAAAAGTGCTTTAGTGAACCAGTCAAAATTCTATTTCTCTTAAGTTAGTAAATACAGTTAGAAAATACATTTTTGGAATACAATTTTTAAAATTTTTTTTTTTATATTAAACAAATGAGCGTCTAAGTTCGTGTACGTATGGATTTTTGGATGTACATAGTTATTAATGAGTTTTTTTTATTATTGTTTTGGTCATCAGGTAAAAATAAGAAAACTTTAAGTTTATTATGCATTTTTTGAAAAAAATTGATCTCAAAGTCAAAAATTTGCTCGGGCAAGAAAAATTGAACACCATTTAAAATTGAATATCTGGCAACCCTAAAAATTCATTAGCTCAATTTAAACGTAGTTTTAAAGATTAGTATTTCTTCTAAAAAAAAGTCCAAAATAAGGTCCCTACAATTAATACTGACAAAGAAATTGACCTTAACATGGGTCAGGGTACACCAAAGTTAGCCTTTTTTTAAATCGTCAAAAAGTGATGTCAAAGTTGAAAATCAGACTTTACTGTAGAACAATTTTTTTTTTAGAATATGTCCAAGAATCACATCCCAAAGTATTACGGGACACTCTGTATATGTATAAAGACCTTTTCTGAAAATTCGATATTTCAAAAACAGGCAGATAAATAATAAAAGTATACAATTTTCGTACCAAATTTGGTCTTAACCAGTTTTAAAAATAATCTTTCTACATCGATTTTTATTTTGTATTAAAATAAACTTATAGTTTTTTTTTAAATCAGATGGTATACATTTAAAGCACGTCTGTAACTCGATCTAGAGCCTAATCCAGAGCCTAATCCTAATCCTATTTTCTTCAAACTCGGTACTTAAGGGTCTTCGGTGATTCCCTAAAGGGGAAATTGAAATTTTTATTTTTAGCTCTAAAACTAACGGTACCCCCTATACACCCGTAATGCATAATCTTATTTATCTCGAAAATGGCTTTAACGATTTTGGTGAAAAAAAATTCGGAGTGCTATTATAGACATGGACTACGTTCTGGTAAAAAAAAATTTGGTCGGAAACGTTATTAACGGTACCTGTCATAGAACGTTTTTATTAATTTTCGAATTTCTCATCAACGGCTCTAACGATTTTAACCAAAATATTTATACAGGAACTCCTTTGCATTTTAAAAAATATAATTTAAAAAGTTTTTCGAAAAATAATTTTTGGATTTTTAAAAAAATAATAAATTTTTTTTTTTGAAAATTCAAGATCTTGAAAACTGATACACGAATAAATTTTTAAATTACGTTTTAATATGTATTTTATTGAGTACTTACAATTTGCATACCAATTTTTTTTTATAAAAATTTTAAGAAAAATTTAGTACACAAAAAACATCTTTCAGTGTGTCTGTATGTCTGTAAATCTCCCTGCAGCCTAAACCACTAGACCTGTGTTCTTCAATCTCGGTAGTTAAAGGTCTTCGGTGATTCTCTAGCGGGGAAATTGGAAGTTTTTTTTTAGCTCCAAAAATAACGGTACCCCCCGTATTGCAAAATCTTATTTATCTCGAAAACGGCTTTAACGATTTTGATAAAAAAAATTTGAGTTAGAAATTATGGATATTTACTACATTTTGGTAAAAAAAAAAATCGGGGCAAAATGTTATTAATGGTACCTGTCATAGAACCGTTTTTTTTATTTTCGACTTTCTCATTAACGGCTCTAAGGATTTTAACCAAACATTTTCACTAGGAGTCCCCTTAAGTTTAAAATAATATTGTATATAAAAATATTCGAAAATTTTTTTTTGTTTTTTGAAAAAAAAAATCCAATTTATTTTTTGAAAAATCAATATCTTGAAAACGTGTAAACGATTATTTTTTAAAATTATTTCCTAAAATTTATATTACTAAGCACTTAAAATTGGCATCCCAAATTTTGTTCTACTTTACTAAAATAAAAACGAGTTTTAAACTTTATTTGGGTAAATTCATACTTTTCCGGAAATCAGGCAATTCCATGCATTTTAACATTTTTATCTCATTAAATCCATGTTTTATATTTATAAAATGTATTTTAAATTGCAAAGTAGGTACTTTTACATACATAAGAGCAAGTTCGTGCGATCCAGTCGTGCATTTTACTTAATTCTATCCAAGTGCCCCTTGGCATAATGGTTAGTGCGTTGGACTGCCATGCGGAAGGTCTCGAGTTCGATTCTCAGCCGCTGCAAGAAAGTTTTTTTCTGGGGTGTACTGAGTATTTCTTGTTATGGAAAGTGCTGCTCATAAGCCGTTCCGAATCGGCAGAAAATTGTAGGTCCCCTCCGTTCCGGGTAACACGCACACAGGAATGGTTGAGAGTTGTAAGTCACTAGGTCCTGGTTCACTCCGAGCTGTTGCACCACCAAATTTATTTTTTTAATCCAAGAGACTCAAGTGGGTAATTGGAGCACTTGGGTAGGTGCATAGCATTTAATTTATAGAAATAAAATGGATGCCACGCCCTCTCAATGGAAAATATCAAAGTTTTGAATTTTTTTCTCTCTACTATCTAATGTTCATCGTGGAACAACAATCAGACGTGAAGAACTTTTTAGAAAGTGAGTTGATGCCACGCCCTTTTTAGGTAAAATTCAAAATTTTCGATTTTTTCCTTTGTATGCACCATATGACCTACCGTTGTGCAAAATAACAAGGTTCTACGGTATCGGAAAGCGCTCTATAAATTTGATGATCTGTCAGTGATTCAGTGAGTTACTATTTTAGCGATTTTTTTTCCTGAATCTCAGAAACCACAAGTACTGTGAATTTGAAGTGTCTGACATAAGTGAGATAAGTGAGAAGGGGATCGAAAATCACCTCAGTTTGTTCCTGTAAAAAGTGTGTAGTATTTTTTAGTGCCGAGGTTGTAAGGTTTGATTTTTTGATATTTTGCAAAAATTTTATGATCTAAAAATTGAAGCGTTTTTGGCAAAGTATGACGTCGAGGAATGGTCATTCACAGAAAATTGTCATTATTAATAAAAATCATATATACCAAGGATTAAGCTTGTACATATAACTTTTTAATGTCTTCAGTCTAAATGTCACTCCTTGATTGTGACATGGTGTTTAAATAAATGGGATTTACTCAAAAGTGTTATTCCAACAACGGACAGTTGAAAGTTATGAAGTCATGTTTTTGATTTTTCAAGTCCAAAAGATTATGTTTACAAATACAGCGTTAAAATAAAAGTACTTTATTCCGTTAAAAAAAAACTTTTACTTTTGTTTTGAACAAAATAACAACTAATAACAATTATTTCAACTTAAGTGACTGCACAAAAATGTCTACCTCTTGAGTTCGATTCAAAAAAAGGAAAATACTTTTCCTAGAACTGTGAAAGCTCAGGCAGTTCACTGTTGTTACAATTATTTGTTCCGGTGCAAGTTCCGGCTTAGATAACTCAAGTTGCTAAAAAGTTTCCTATATAAAGTCCACACCAACTCCAATGGCAGCAACCTAAAGTTCACAGCAACTGTTGATTGTCATATAGCCACGTTCTCACGTAAAATTTTATGGCTTTGTTTTTTTTTCACGTGGTCGCATGCTGTCTATATAATACCGTGCAATAGAAAGAAAATTGCATGCCAAATGCGTGATGAAAACATGAAAGCTATAAGCGTGAAAAGTACATACATGCGTCGCTGAATGCAGGACTCCACTTTGAGCACATAATGAAATATAATGCATTTGTTTAGAATATGTTGAGTATGTTATTGAATAAAAAAATAAAAAAAAAATTGAAATAAGTGTCTTATGTCTTTGCATATGAAAAATACATCTGTATACTTTTTTTAATGTCTGTTTTCAGTTAAAACTAATTTTAAAATTAGTCGTAGCCCTTTGCATTACATCATACAATCGCACAACGAACAACCTCTTCATCCACAACGAGTGATGGTTTGATGTGGTTTAACAGCTGGCGGTGTCATTGGGTCATAATTCTACGTTACCGAGCCAAGTTAACAGACTTTTGCTGCCTTAAATTATTGTTATGGATATCTGCGAACGCGACGTTTACTTTCAACAGGGTTGCACCTCATCCGACGCAGCTCCTCAAAAAATGGCTATATTGCACCTCTATGGTATTTTTAAATGGACGCTTCATCCTTACAAAAAATGTAGCGTTTTTGCTACATTAAATTTCCAACAAAAAACACACTACGTAACACATTCGTAAAGTCAAATCAAATTTGTAAAATATAAAATGCCCGACTAGGTCGCATGAACTTGCTCCTATGGAATTTTAAAAACGAATCTTATTAGAGGAAACTATAAGTTGTTGTAGTGGTTTCTTAATAAAATAAGCTTTTATATACAAAATTTTAAAAACATTTTTAAGAAAAAAAATTCGTACGCCAACTTTAGGTTTTTATTACTGTACGAATGAAAATTAAATTTACAAAAAAAATATTTATGCCGTTTTTAAGATATCAAATTTTCCAAAAAAAAATGATTTTTAATTTCAAAAATTCAAAAAATATTTTTTTCAAGTTTTGAAATGCAATGCTTTTTAAACATCTTAGAAGCATCTCTATCAAAAATTTCATTAAAATCCGTTATGTCGATAATAAGTAATTCAAAATTAAAAAAAAATGGTTCTATGGTAGGTACAAGATGTAATATCTTAATTTTATTTTTTTTAATAAATTAAAGATCGTAAGAATAAATTCCAGACGCGGTTTTCGAGAAAAATACGATTTTTGAAAACCATTTTTTAACATTTGTATGGTGGGTACCCTTTTTTTAGGTAAAATAATTTTTTTTTCTCACATCTTGTTGATTATATTGAGAAAATTTTATTTATCAAGTTTAAAAAAAATCAAGCATTTGATTTTCGAAATATTGATTTAAAAAAAAAGGTTGAAATTTTTTTTAAAAATACAAAAAAAAAATTTTTTACAAATTTGGAGAGCTTTAACAAAAAAAAATTACAAAATTGGTGGTACCGTTTTTAAGAAAAAAAAAAAATGGTTCCATGGGGGGTACCTTACCCTCAATAACCATTTTTCGGAAATTTTTTTCAACTATTTTCTAGCCTTAACTAAATGAAATTCTTTTGTATTTTTATCTTTTAAATCTGTCACAGTTTAAAAAAAAAAAATATTTATAAAATTTCGAACAAAATTCGTATGGCAGGTACAGTTATTTTTGGTTTAAAAAAAAAAAAGAAAAAAACATGTGGAGCGAAAAAATTAAAAATGATATCTACCAAACTTAAAGAAAATCGACCGAGCCGTTTAGGCTGTAGTTGAACAGACAGACAGAATTGCGAGACTCACTGTTTTAGTCTTCGCTCTCATCCTAATGTCAAATTTTATCAAAATCTCGAGTTCGATTTTTTTTCCGAATGCATAACTTGCCCTATAGTACCTGTAAGTCGCAAGTAAAAATTATCGTAAATGATGAATTTAGATTGGTAGTTGGTTCTAAACCTAAACAGAGAATTGCGGATGCTTTCAAGGAGCATTTCCAGCAGCTGTCATAATGCAGAGCGTTCAATAAGCCAAGAGACAACCTGCTTCCATTGAATAAAGGACCAGTTCCACCACCCAGTATTGAAGAGATAACCCTAGCTTTAAATAAGCTTAAGAACAACAAGGCCGTAGGCCCGTAGGATCTGAAATCTTACCTGCAGATCTATGCAAATACAGTGGTGATGCTTTGGTAGGGTGCTTGCATCAAATGACTGAAAGAGAGAATGCCCGATGACTGGACCATCAGCTCCATATGCCCCATATACAAAAACAGTGATCCTATACTCGTATCTTGCAAGAACTATCGAGGTATATTCCTGCTAAATGTCGCATGTAAGATCCTATAAAACTTGGCGGGTGAACGTTTTAAACCGTTCTGTAATGATTTAGTCGGCAAGTACCCCTATGGCTTCTGACCCATTAGATCGACCGTAGACATGAGACAAATCCTGGAAAAGACCACGAATTTCAAATAGAGAATCACCATCTATTCATCGTCAGGAGCTCTATGGCGATGGCCGAATTCGGGATCCCGTTAAAACTGCTCCAACTGTGTCGCGTGACATCGGAAAATACGCGTTGCAATGTGCAACCTGGGAGCGACTCCTTTGAACTATTCCAAACCAAACATGCATAGGATTTCGGCAAGGAGATGCGCTAACATGTGATTTCTGCATTCTCATTCTAGAGCAGATCATGCGCAGGGCAGGCGTTAACACGGAGGGCACTATATTCAACAAATCTGTCTAACTGTTGGGGTATGTGGACGATGTCGACATCATTGACTGCCCCCAACGTTCTGTATTAGAGTTCTTCACGGCTGTTGAAGATCCAGTGAAAATTGTTGGTCTTGAAGTAAGAAAGGACAAAACCAAGTAAATGTTATCAACAAATAAACAAGCATCTGCCCACCGATCAGGGTAAAAAGTTACTATTGAAAGCAAAAAATTCGAACTTATTAAGGAGTTCATCTACTTCGGAGTTAATATTAACTGCACGAACTACGCCTTAATGAACCTTTATACTATCAGTCCTGCTTAACGGCGCCGAGTGCTGGACTAGTTTTTAGTTAGTTTAATTGACTTTTTATTTAACTTTGTTTAAACAATGTAATACAATATTTTACAATATTTGATTTTGATTAGAAAGTCTTAAGGTTTTGGCAGGAAGCCGTCTACCAGATTGACATTTTTTGTTTTTGTTTTATTGTTTAACATTATTTTTAATAATTAATTTAAATGTGATACAAATTGATGAAAGTAAAATAAACGTTAATTCTAAATATGTTTACTTTTAATGTTTAAAAATCTCCTTCACGAATACGATGCCTGTATGCAAGAGCTTTTATGGTATATCTAAAAACTTCATTCCATCCATGATCACCGTTCAGAATAGCGAATACATCTTCTCTTTCTAGCGTATTTACTCCAAAATAGATTCTCCGTATTTCACTTAGAATTGGGCATACTGCAATAAAATGAAAGACATCCTCTCTCTCTCCGCGGTTGCAAAGATCACATAAAATAGGGAGGTCAGGTCGATGGGGTACGTAATTTAGATGGATTAATTCACGTCTTAACATAAAGATAGTTCTTATCATTTCAGTTCTGTTCTTTTCTAGAAAGTAAGTGTTATCTTGAAGATTATATTTAAGATTGCTGTAGTACATTCTGTGTTGCGAAGACTGTGCCTCATTCACGTATTTTTCGTATAGATATTTACCAGCTTTTTCCAATATGTTTTCAAATTTCTCTCTAAGTATAGAAGCACCATCCGAAGGTTCAAAATTAATTACGCATCCATAACAATCAGCTAGATCTTTCCATCTATGAACGCAATGTCCGTTATTTTCTATGATATTTCTTAGGATAATTTTTGGAAGACGTTCCTCTTCCATTCCCATCACTTTTAGTACATATTTGAAATGTAATTTGAGCGTTTCCAAGATAAGAGGCGGACAACCCGTCTCCAGGTGAATCATATAGTTCGGTGTATTGTTAGGTAAGTTGAATATGCGTTTTATGGAGTAGCGTTGAAATTTTTCTACGGTCTCAAAATTTCCATATCCCCAGATTTGTGCAGCATATAAAAGTATAGATTGGGCAGTCGTACTTATAATTTGTTGCTTTGAGCTATGGGCTATAAATTTGCTCCGAATACAAGTATTCCAGACTGAACTTACAGCCCTTTTCGCTTCTGATAGTTTAGTTTTCAAATGTTTTTCCATATTAAGGTTAGATGTTATCAGAATTCCAAGATACTTGTATTCTCTTACAACTTCAATAGGATGCCTTTGGTAATACCAGACTTCATTTCTAGAGAACCTTCCTCCGCCATTTCTGAATATTAATATTTTCGTTTTTTCAAGGTTCACAGTTAAATTCCAGGCTTTACAATAATTTTCAAGTCTGTTTATCATAAGTTGCAAACTTGTGACTGACCCAGCTAGAAAGACAATATCGTCTGCATACATTAGGCCTGGAATCACTACATGATTAACTTCAACCCCACCGCCAATATCATCTGTTATGTCATTTATAAATAGTATAAAAAGAAGTGCACTTAAAATACAACCTTGCTTTACACCCATCGTCGTTTCGAATTCATCTGACAAACTATCTCCATCCCACACAGCAGCTTTATTGTCCTCGTAAAGTGCTTTTATAATGTTAACAATTTTGCTACTTATACCAATTTTGTATAGTTTATAAAAGAGTGCTTCACGTGGGACAGAATCAAATGCTGACTTGAAGTCTACAAAAATTGCGTAAAGTTTCTTATTTTTTTGCTTATACGTTTGAGCAATATTTATCAAAGCGAAGATATGATCAATAGTTGAGTAATTTTTCCTAAACCCAGCTTGAAACTCATGCAAGATGTGTTTACGTTGAACCCAATTTGCAAGTCTTTTGTAAATAAGAGCAGTAAATAACTTGCAGACCGTATTGATGAAAGAAATACCTCTGTAGTTTGCTGGATCCGAGTAGTTGCCCTTTTTGTGAAGTGGAAATATAATAGATTTTTTAAAGCTTTGTGGAAAGTTGGGACACTCGAAAAGACGATTGAATTCATTTAATAGGGCTATTGAGAACTCGGTGGTACAGTTTTTGTAAAACTCAAAAGGAATTCCATCTTCTCCTGGTGCTTTGTTGTTCTTGGAATTGTTTATTACTTGAATCAATTCTGATAGTTCAAACGGTTCATCTAGAAGATCATCAATTACTCGCGGTTCTGCGTAATGAATTTTAAGGTATGTCGGTTCAATATTAAGCAACGTTTTGAAGTGTGTACGTAACTCCTGTGCCCGAAGACCTGTTGCAATGTAATTTTTACTTCCATTTACTAATTTAACTGCTTTCCAAAATTCAAATGACGATCTACAATTATTTATAGTTAAGATATTCTGAAGATCATATTCCAGCTTTTTTAGGTGACAAGTTTTTTTAAATTCTTTGTTTGCCTCAGCGTAAAGTGTCTTAAAAGCAGGAGTGTTGTATTTTCTAAATAACCTAAGGAAAGCAAAAGACTTCCGTCTTGCCAACGAGCAGTCATTGTCAAACCACTTGTGTACCTTTTTTTCAGTTTTATTTGTATAGTATGATAGGTTTTTTACGGATTTTTTGATAACTCCTGAAAGTTGTTCGATTTTTGGTGCAGTTTCAATTCTAAGAAGATTAGTTAGTTCAATGTTTAAATTGTGGCGGTAGGAATTTGACCTTTTCTCCTTCCAGAACAGTTTTGGTAGTAACCTTAGCTCGTTAGCTGTAGTTTTTTCATTATGTGCCACTTTAAGTTGAATCTCTAGTGGCATATGGTCTGAAAATGTCTGTTGTCCCACACGAAAGTCAGAGATTAGATTTTGCCACTTTTCTGCGACAAAGCAGTAATCTATAACTGAGCATGCTGTCCCTCTTATAAACGTATATTCACCACATAGATCACCATCAACACTTCCATTTAAAACTTTGCAGTCAAATGAATCTGTTAGTTCAAGTACTTTACTTCCTTTACTGTTACTCAACTTGTCTTTGGACTGACGATGTAAATTCAATAATTGTGAGTTTGTACCTGAAACAAAATTATTCTGAGCAAGACCTATACGACCATTGAAGTCACCAATTAGCATCAAGTTCGTGGAGTTAAGAGAATATAGTAGGTCGCTCAGTTTGTCAAAATCTCGTTGCCAAAAATTGCAGTTCAAGTAAATAGGTATTATGTAGAAAGTATCCATTTTAATTCTAAGTTTTACAATGAATGAGTTACATTTTTCTTCGAATTCCAGTTCAGCTCCTTCCATGTTCTTACGGTATGCTAAAAGTTCACCACCACTTGCTCTTCCAAATATATTGCTTTTAACAGCAGGTTTCAATTTGAGTTCATAGTTCTTAAAAATATTATTATATCTACTCTCTTCTAAGTTTAATAAATGTGTTTCGTATAATAAGAATATGTGAAATTCTTTTAAATAATTCAAAAATGCAGCAATATCTAATTTATTTTTCATTCCATCAATATTATATGTTAAAATTTTAAATGTTGTATTTTCTTGATTTGGGTAGACGGCTGATCCTCAGAAAATCGGCCCGTCAAGACTTACAGCGGTTGTTTTACTTGAAGTGAGATTACCTCGTACCATCCCTGAGCTTGAGGACTGTCCCAAATTTGACAGTTGGTTTGACGTATTGTTTTTATTGCTTTCATTCATTAAATTATCAATTGTATTTTTCACACCTGTGGAAATTTTTCCGAGCATTTGGCTCAAAACTTGAATTCCATCTACTTTTCCGCACCTCAAACCTTCAGAAGCGTCCCAAGTAAAAATTTTATCCTCAACATGTAACCTATCGTCCCTCAAAACAATCTTTTTCTTAGGATATTCTCCTCGTAGTGGTTTCATCAGCCTGAGCAATGCAGATCTCTTTTGGCGAATATTCGGGGGAAGGTCTTTGTTGATAGATATACCAGTATCTTTAAGTTGACTACATTTCCGTAGTACACTAGTAGCTACATCACGAGTCTTCATTTGAACCACAACTGTTGATTTGCGGGGATCTTGGCTTCGAATATTGTAAGCGCAGTCGATATCGATGTTTGTGTCGTGGTTGAGAAGGCTTGCGCAAACAGATTTCGCTTTTTCGGCCATGTTAACATCTTTCTGTACAGGTAATCGAACAATGAGATTTTTTTCGGTATTTTTTTGCATTATTTTGTCGATTTGAGATTCAAGTTGCTTATTTCGTTTTTCTAATTGAGCTACTTTAGTAGATATTTCTTCGTGTTTGGCTTTCAGTGTTGTTATTTCTGTGAAAAGAAGCCTGAAGTCGTCTTTGGACGGAAGTTCTTTGATGAGCTCAACATTATTTGCTCGAAGGATTTCCTTCAATAGACCAGGGTCAAAACTCATCTTTTCGTTCGAATTGTCGCTGAAGTGTGTAGAACTCCTTTTTTCGGTGTTGTAATTTTTCGGGGATATTTCTGCCAAGCTTCTTTTGTTCATTTATAGGTTAGCCTTGTGCAGTTGTTTTACTTTGTAGTTTTTATGCTAATTCTCTACAACTTACTCAGAATTTTTTAATTATCACAGAGAAGAGGGTATAATTTATCAGTTTAATCAAAAAATTTATTTAATTGTTTACTTTTTATTTTACTTTTTGCAATTTTTCTATAAGCTTTTTATTTCACGACTTTAATGACAGTTCAACAAAATGTCAATCCAGTGCTGGACTATAACTATAAATATGTAGAAAGGTGGGGATGAAACTGGGCTTTTTTCGAAAGAAAAATTCTTCTAGGGATATTTGGTCCTGTGTGCGAAGAAGACAAATGGAGAAGAACTAACTCTATCTATCAATGTTGGCTCGGCCACACTGACCGAATGGATAACAATGCTTCAGCAACTAAAGTTTTAAAATGGTACACCCAGGTTCACGGCAACTGAACCTTCGGTTTAATGACCAAGCCATCGCGGACGCAAGAACGTTTGGCCTAGATGACTGAAAGCAGCGTCCTCGGGATCACAGACGATGTAAAGCTGCCGTGTCTCAGAAAGAATACCCTTCATTTTACCGCAGTCGGTTTAGCAGGTAAAGAAGTTGGTTCTAAAGAAATGTAAGATAAATTGGAACTTCGTATCGATTTAAAGAAAGTCAAAAACGTTGAAGGAAACGCAGTATATGAAAATGTATGCACTTACATTATAACACTATACAGTTTGCCGCATAGCAGTGCAACTGTAGGAAGGTTTTCGAGCCTGAACATAATTTAAAACGATTAAATATCTCCAGTGTGGTTTCAAAAATGCAACCAAAGGAATTATTGAAAAAAATCGAAGGTGTTTTGTACCCCCCTGCTTCGTCAATTTCGTACGCCCAAAAATGTTCAAACTAGAAAGCAACGTATTTTCAGCACTGTTATCCGCGAAAAAGTACCACAATTATGCGAGAAAGTTATGTAGAATTTCGTCAAAAAAATAATTTTGGTGTTCATTACGCAGATTTGGTATTCAATTATTAAATAAAATTTTTAAAAATATCAATGATTTAAAATAAAATGAATAAAAAAATTAAACAAGAATTATAATGCCAATAATTCTAAGACTAATTTATTAAGTTATCCTAAAAGAAACAGAATATTCACATTACCTACTGTATTGCTGCTGTCTTTTTCTCCCCTAGATATTTTCACTTTGCTTTAATATTTTACTATATTAACTGTATTTACTATATTAACTATACAAAAAAATCTATCCAATAAGAAAATCAACTAATCATTAAGAGCAAACTTTCACAGGATAATTATTTTTGATAAATATGCACTTCGTGTCGAAAGATATTATTTCACACTCTCTATCATTAAAAGTAATTTTCATCTAACATACCTATTACACACATGAAAATTATTGCAATATTAATTTATTCAACAAAGTGCTATTGCAAGATTTGTTTAACAAGAATTTTTATTGATATATATGTAGCAATTTGTTTTATTATGATATGTGAATATTTTTATGTGATACCTGCACTCTAAATACGTCAGACATTTCATTCATATGACTCATTTACGAAGTTATAGTAGCGATTGTATAAAATAAAAAACCAAACGACCCACATATATTGGTTTCTTGAAAAAAATTCTAGTTTAAACCAATCGTATAATATAATTATTTTTTGAATAAATTTAAATTTATGAAATTGTTTTCAACCTACCTTCCGTCTTGGTTCTGATAATTTGTGTGTACTTTTAATAAGAAAAGTTCCATCTCCCATACACAAACATACATACAGTTTATAAGATAAAATAGCTCTGTTTATGAGAAAACTCCCTTTCAGCTCTTAAATTTCAGTGATCAAAAAAAGTGGTTCTCTATATAATATTATCATGTTAAAAGTCTTTAGTCAACACCAGCAATTTAATGAAAAATGTTAACTTCTGTTGGATATGAATTATTTGTACCTATTATGCTGTCCTTTAAATGAAGGTTTTTATAACACAAACTTTTTCCAGAAAGCCATTAAGAAATCAGGTTTAAAGAAATCATCGAAACAAACTCACTCAAAAACAAACCCTTTGTTCGATAAAGAGTGTAAAAGGCTTCGTAGGCTTTGCTTTCAAACTCTCAAGCTTTATAGGCGCACAAACTCTCAAATAATACAGGTCTGCAACAAAAATGCTGTCTGGATGTTTTCAACAGATTTCTATGTATTTAGGTGATCTGAAAACTAAAAAAATACTCAACAAATTCCAGAACGTCAGGTTATTTTGCAAAACGCAAAATCTTGTTATAAAAAAGGTGTTTTTTGGGCTAACTTAAAGTCATAAATAATAATAGGTACAATTTTATTTTGATTACTGTTTTTAAATGTATACAGGCCATAACTATGTATCATTTCTTTCTAAATAAAGAACGTCCTGTGTGAGCTTAATTAACAAACATAAACATGTAACCTGAACGTGCGCGCTCTGATAATTTAGAAAGTGGCGCAGTACAATTACGTATTAACTCGTCATTGTTTTTTTAGATCTTGGTTCAATATAGTACAATGTCGTCTTTGCGGAAATGTGTGAATTCGTCTGACAGTTTCTGTTATAGTTATTTGTGGTGAATATATGGTATTAAAACAACAACTTAATATTACGGACTTTGTAAAAAAAGTATACTTCGCGTATTTTCGTTTGAAACTTGGAGATCAGGATAAAGTTCGGGCACCTCAAAAAGTCTGCAAACGATTTGTTGAAGACTTTCGAAATTGGTTTAAGAGCAAGAAGAAAGCCTTCCCATATGCGATTCCTATGGTATGGCGCGAGCAAAAGAACTATCGTGATGACTGTTACTTTTGTTCGTGTAATTCAAAACGGAAGCAGTCAATTTCATACCCCAATCTGCAATCAGCTATTCGTCTCATCTATCCCTCATGGGATCGAAATAGCAGTGCCCAAGGCCCCTGCTACCTTGGAAGAGATTCCAAGTTCTGACGAAGATGGTGATGTACCGATGACAAGCCACGTCTTGAATTTGAAGATGGCAGCAGTCCGAAATTGTTTTCCCAGCTAAATGTTTTGGTAAGAGACTTAAATCTTCCCAAAATTAAAAAATAAAAACCACGGTTGGAAAGTGTGCGGTGTTTTCAAAATCTTGGGCATGTTGCTTGTACATCAATCTGGGTTAACCAAATTCCCTTGCTTTTTGTGTCTAAGGGATAGTAGAGACTGAGCTAATCACTGGACCAAAAAGTTTTGGCTTTCGAGCGAGCTTAAAGTTGTCGAAAAGAACATCCTGCATGAAACTTTGCTGCCTCCTCATAAAGTTCTTCTACCACCGCTTCACATAAAGCTGGGATTGATAAGGCAATTTGTAAAGTCACTTCCAAAAGATGAAAATTGCTTCAAATACTTAATATCAAAGTTTCCAGGCCTCTCGGAGGCAAAGTTGAAGGAAGGTGTTTTCGTTGGATCAGATATTAGACGACTTATGGCTTATCCACAATTCATCACAATAATGACGGATCCTCAAAAAGAAGGGTGAATTGCCTTTAAAGAAGTCATAGAGAAATTTTTAGGCAATAACAAAGACACTAACTACAAAAAAAATCGTTAAAAAAATGTTAAAAGCATTTCAAGCTTTAGGTTGCCTAATGAGTTTAAAAGTACATTTTCTTCATTCCCACCTCGACTTCTTTCCAGATAATTTAGGAGATGTGAGTGAAGAGCAAGGTGAACGATTTCACCAAGATAATAAGGAGATGGAAAAAAGATGCCATTGAAGATGGAGCGTCTCAATGACGGCAGACTACTGTTGGAGTCTTCAGAGAGAAATTCCAGATGCTTCCCACAAGCGAAAATTTACCAAAAGGAGTCTCATTGGGAAAAAGATATGTGTTTAGTGCTTACTAATGAATGTATTTTAGATAAATAAATAAGTTTTGTTATACGCAATTATAAATTAAAAAAAAAAATTGTAGTCTTTTATCTTCAATTTTAAGATGATAAATTGTTTAACATAGATACCCAGATTATCAGAAAACGTGACGTTGTACTCGTATGACAAAATGAAAGTCAATTTCGGATTCATCACACCCAAAATCATAAGAATCACGCAAAAAAACCAAAACAGCTCTCAATTTTTTTTTTGCAGACTTGTGTAATCAAAAAACCATTACCCAAAAAAATTTTGGTACGCCAATTCAAAGTTTTTATTATTGTTCGAATAAAAATTAAATTTACAAATAATATTGAGCCGTTTCTGAGATATCGAATTTTTCAAAAATTCAAAAATCTTTTTTTTTTCTTAAATTTTAAAATTCAATGTTTTTTAAACTTTTTAGAAGCTGCTCTATAAAAAATTTCATTAAAATCCGTTTTGTCGATAATGAGAAATTATAAATTTGAAAAAATGGTTCTATGGTAGGTATAATCAGTAGATAATATATTGATTTCATTTTTTTTCTGTTAAATTATAGATCGTAAAAATTAAACGAAAGAAAAAAAATTTATCAAAATTCTTGCAACCGTTTTCTAGAAAAATACGATTTTCGAAAACCATTTTTTAACATTTGTATGGAGGGTACCCCTATTTTTAGGTAAAATAATTTTTTTTCTTACATCTTATAATTCATATTAAGAAGCTTTTATTTATCAAGTTTTCAAAAAATCGAACATGGGGTTTTTGAAATATTGAATTTTGAAAAAAACTTTTGAAATTTTTTTTAAAAATCCAAAACAAAAAAATGTTTGAAAAATTTGAAACCAAAATAATATCTTATGCGTTAGCATAAAAGAAATAATCGAAATCGGCTGTATCGTTTTTGAGAAAATCAAAAACCAAAAAAATGGTTCTAAGGGAGGTACCAAAAATAACTATTTTTTGGAATTTTTTTTCAAGCGTTTCCTAGCTTTAACTTAATGAAATTTTTTATTTTTTTTTAAATCTGGTGGACAGTTCTTGAGAAAAAAAATATTTATAAAATTTCGAAAAAATATTATGGCAGGTACCGTTATTTTCGGTCTTAAAAAAAAAGTGTGGGGGGAAAAATTAAAAATACTATCTACGAAGTTTAACGAAAATCAGACTAGCCGTTTAGCCTGTAGTCAAAAAGACAGATAGACAGACAGACAGAATTGCGAGACCCATTTCTTTAGTCTTCGCTATCATCGTAATGTCAACTTTGATCAAAATATCGAGTTCGATTTTTTTTCAAATGCATAACTTGTCTTAAAGTACCTAATATAAACATAACTGCATATTAAAAAAAGCAGCATCTTCAATAACAGCAAGTAAAATTGCAAACTGCAAAGATTCTTAAACTTTTGGAAAACAAACAAGGAAATCGCCGGTATAAGTTTTTCGCCCAGAGTGTCCATCAATGCTGATGTCTTTTCTTTACATTTCGAAATCCTTTTCTGTAACTATTCAACCTGAAGAAGTAGAACGAAAGTTTAACTCCATGAAAAATAGTAAAGCAGTGAGATCTGATGGAATTCCTAGTGAATTATATAAGCTTCCAACAGGCAACTTTAAGTTGAAACTATGTGAAAATTATAATACGGCAATTCAAAGAGCTTCAAAGATGCTGTTATGTTCCCTGTATTAGAAAAAAAGGAGATAATTCATCTCCAGAACATTATAGAGGAATTTCCGTACTAAATTCATCAAGAAAAATCTTCGCAGAAAACAATAAAGTCTTTGTGTCTTTCAAGCCCGGGGTTCTCTACCATTGTAATCTCATCGAAAGCAAAACATTTCATAACTTACAAAAAGAAAGTCTATTGTTTATTTGTGGATTTTAAAACCGATTATGCAACGATTGGTCTGTCTAGAAAGTTTATAAAAATGTATGATGGGAAACAAGAGCAGCCAAATTTGATTAAGAGACAACTTCTCAATTTGTCAATAGTTTCACAGGCTTACCACAAGGATGGATTATAAGTCCTATAATGTTATCGCTATTTATAGACAATTTGGTAGAATGAATCCCAGGAAGTGCTCGATTCGCTGACCAAATAATCAAATTGCTTTTGTTCGTTGACAAAGTCGTCTTTAACATTGCAGTTAATGATTAAAAAACTTGTGAGATATTTTGAAGTAAATACATACATCAAAAACAAAGATAATGATATTTGGAAATGGAAATTAACTCTCAACAACGAAACACAAGAAGTGGTTGATGAATTTAAATATCCTATTACGCCTAATATTAGCTTTAAAATGCTTTAAAGAAAAAATGCGCAGAAGCAAAAATAGCTATGTGACGTGGAAATAACTAACTAACTTCATATGCCTCTTTGACATTTGCAAACATCAAAACACATCTTATTACTTAGTTTTTTGCATGAAGTGCCATTACTTTAGGTTTGCTTAGAAGCAATTTATAAAAATAGCCTCAGCACGATACTAGTTAGAAAATGTTTAAAATTAAGAAAGAGTTAGCAAAATTAGCAAATTGTTAAGTAGAATCATACTAATACCTCAACACTAAGCTGTTTGAAATTTTGCGCCAAAGTCTTTTTCAATGCAAGCCTGTGCTACGGAAATAAATTTTTTGGTTTCGAAATCTTTGAAGATATAAAAAAGGTAAAGTTATATTTTTTTAAAACCCTATTTGAGATTCCTATCACAACACCGACTTATACGTATTAAGTTTGGATTTCTACATAATTACACATCGAATTTAAACGCTGGTTGGCAGTATACATTAAAAGTATCATAAATGTTTTGAAAATGGAAGACTCACTAAAGAATTCAATAAAAGTTCTTAATGCATTTTTACTTGCGACTTATAGGTACTATAACCCAAGTTATGCATTCGTAAAAAAAATCGAACTCCAGATTTTGATCAAAGTTGACATTACGATGACAGCGAAGAAAAAAAAAAGTGGGTCTCGCAATTCTGTCTGTCTGTCTTTTCGACTGCAGCCTAAACGGCTCGGCCGATTTTCTTCAAATTGGGTAGATATTATTTTTATTTTTCCCCCACACGTATTTTTCTTTTTTTTTAAGACCAAAAATAACGCAACCTGCCAGGAATTTTTTCCGAAATTTTATAAAGCATTTTTTTTCTCAAAAACTGTACGACAGATTTCAAAAAGAAAAATACAAAAAAAAATAATTTAGTTAAAGTTAGGTATGATTGAAAACAATTTTCGAAAAATGGTTATTAATGGTACCCCCATGGAACAATTTTTTTGTTTTTGATTTTCTCGAAAACGGTACAACCGATGTTGATCACTTTTTTATAATTTGAATATTATTGTGTATTCAAATTTTCAAACAATTTTTTTTTATATTATGATTTTTTGTTTTGCTGAATTATATTACTTTTATATTTTATTTTACCTTTTGTTTTTCTTCATTTAATTCAATTAAAACGCATTCTTTTCTTTTTATTTTTTATTTGTATATATATTTCGAGGACTTATTTGCCTCATCATCAGTAGCTAAAAATAAATACATGCGCTTTTTATTATCATAAATATATATGAAATATATATACTACAATCTATTAGTTAATGCAAATTTACAGAACAATCAAGTTCAAAATTAAATAAATTTATACACTTTAAATACTTAGAAACTTTATAAGAAAATTTGTTCAATGATTTTTAATTTTTAATTTTTTAATTTCAAAAACAATGTCTAATATTAAAAACAGATTGTTATCAAATAATTTTCTAAAAAATAATTTTGGTAATTTTTATATATAATTAAATTTCATATTCATTACATGGCATCAAAATTCTCCAAGTTACATTTAAGGAACTTTTAGGTTTGCCTATTGATTGGTTTGAAGATTCTTCAAGTTAATATTTCCAGAAATTCGTATAACGAGATAAATATATTCATAAACGACCTTAATATCTTGTTTTCCAAAGGTTCATGTTTACCTGTGATAATTGCGCCCTCTTCCGTTCCAAATAATCATCATTTTAAATTCTTCGAGCATGAACTGGTGCCTTCATTTTTTGTTGCACAAAAATAGCTAGTTGAGAATTAAATTCATAGATTTCTTGAAAGCTCTACAAGAAGAGCGATGTCATTTGCTTTCATTAGTATTTTGATTAAAAGGTCAGCTGAAACTCTTTTTTCACCTTTTGAAACTTCTATTTGTCTAGAAAATGTCTCCAAACTTTTACAGGGCTCTTTTGTCAAACAAATAAATCGATGAAAAAAGTAAAATGTTTCCTTTTGCATTGCTTAAACGAGAGTGGGTCTAGATAGATAGATAGATAGATAGATGAATTCTTTATTTTATAAAATAGTTTCACAATATTTCTTACTTAAGAATAAGACATGGCAATTCTGCCGTCTGCCTGATATGACATTACATAACAAAATAATATAAAGTAAAGTGTACAATTTTAGATATACAATATAAAAAAAAAGACTAATCTATTTGAATTCAATTATTTTCATAGAAAAAAAATTGTTTGCAAAAAAAGAAGATTAAAAATTTCCAATAATGTGATTGAGTTATCTCTAAGCAAATTTAAAAAGTTATTAAACAAAAGGAAAATTATCAATTTTTTAATGATTAAAAATATTTAAAATATAAATAATTAAAAATATCAATTTTGTAATGATTTGAAACACAAAATAAAAACATCAATTTTGTAATGATTTGAAACACAAAAGAAAATATCAATTTTGGAATGATTTGAAACACAAAAGAAAATATCAATTTTGGAATGATTTGAAACACAAAAGAAAATATCAATTTTGGAATGATTTGAAATACAAAAGAAAAGAAAATATCAATTAAGTACTGGTTTGAAGCACAAAAAGAAGTATATTACGTATAAAACAAGTAAAAGTAGATAAAAACTACAATAACTGGCTGAACTTCAAGTTTTAAGTTAAGAAACTGTTACGAAAATTTAATGCATGCTTAAGATACTTATAAAGGGTGGACCATCCTATAGCTCCATTTAAAATTTCGTAAAGTCGGTTTATAGACAAAAAACTTTCATTGAAATGTAACCGACGAATTTCCTGTAGAATTGGACAATTTGCAATGAAGTGTATTATATCTTCAGTTTCCCTTCTGTTGCATAAACTACAGAGCTGAGATAGATTCGTTCGATGTGGCATAAAGTTTAAGTTTAAAATTTCAACTCGTGCTCTAAAGATATAACTTATAGCTTCCGTCGATATGTCGTTTCTAAAATAATTAGCTTCCGATGGCAGTTGGTGATTGAGATTCCTGTATATGTTTCTGGTTGTTGATGAAAGTGCTTTCGATAAATTTTGAGTATAAACTTGTTCATCCAGTTTAGCAATTACATCTGCAAACATAGGTCGCCATTCCTGCACATTTGAATCCAATAAAGATAGGTTAGCCCCGTGAGAGAGAGCTAACTGGTTCCATTCCTTAAAAGGTGAAGCGTTGGCATGTAGTTGTCTTAGCATTAAAGATTTATGAAGACTTCCTTCGTTGCGGTTCATTACTTTTATTATATAGTCGGAGTTGTTTTTTAGATTAAGGATATATATCGGGGTTACACCTGACTCCCATATATTGCATAATTAGGTGTTGAGTTTGGTAATCTGAATACACGTTTGAAGAAATGCCTTTGAATGGCTTCAAACTCCTCTAGGGGCAAATATCCAAAAACCTGTGCACCATAGCACATACATGTGTTGACTGTGGCATGGAAAACACGATATTTGGATATCAGATCAACTTTTTGGTTTGAAAAGAATTTGGGCCACATTAGGTTTAATGCTAGTTTGGCTTCAGCGCTTTTATCTTTAGCATGCTTGGAAAAGTTCATGTTATATGTAAGTAGAACTCCTAGGTACTTGAATTCTTTCACAACTTCGATAGGCTGATCATTGAAATACCAATTTTCTTCGGGTAGTGTTCTCCTTTGACGTACTTCAAAAATCATTATCTTGGTTTTACTGGTATTGACAATTAAGCCCCAAGTCTTGCAAAAGTTGTTCAGTCTATTTATTTGCAACTGAAGGGCGAACGGACTTTCGGCCAATAACACTAAATCGTCAGCGTACAGTAAAACTTTAATTTGGGTATCAGCGAAAAGTATTCCTCCTGGAAGTACATCATTAATATCGTCAATGTACAAAGCGAAGAGTATTGGACTTAAAATACATCCCTGGGGAACACCGGATGTCGTTTCGAACCATTCTGAAAGATCCATCCCATCCCATATCGCTGCAGTAGCTGAGTTCAGAAAGTTGAAATACATACAAAGAAACTTACGAGAAACTCCCATTGTTGATAGTTTATACATCAATGCCTGTCTATTTACATTATCAAAGGCAGCTTTAAAGTCCACAAAGCAAGCATACAATTTTTTCCTTTTATCAATGGAATTCTTGGCAATGGTAGTAAGGGCGAATATATGATCCATTGTAGAGAACCCTGGTCGAAAACCTGCTTGAAACTTACTGAGAAGATTATTTTCCTCGATCCATTTAGTGAGCCTTTCATAAAATATTGAGGTCAAAATCTTTCTTAAAGAGCTAAGGACAGAAATTCCTCTGTAATTTTCTGGTTGGTTAGTATCACCTTTCTTGAAAATTGGAAAAATAACAGCTTTGTTAAAATTACTTGGAACATTTGAATGGTTATATAGCATATTGAAGTAAACCAGAATATAATTCTTAAATTGTTCAGTGCTATTTTTGTAAAATTCGACAGGGATTCCGTCTATTCCTGGCGCCTTGTTATTTTTCATCTTGTGCAGAGTTGTTTCCAACTCGCACATAGATATAGGCTTATCCAAATCGTGAACAATGGTGTTGGGTAGAGCGTAACAGAAAGTAAGTTGATTCTCGTTAGCTGACAAAAGAGTTTTAAAGTGAGCTGCTAGAGTCTGAGCTCCGAGAGTATTCACCAAACTTCGATTTCGCGCCCCAAGTTCTCGAACATTACTCCAAAACTCTTTAGAGTTCTTACTGTTGGTTAGTTTCTTTGCGATGTTGTCGAGATATTGAATTTTCTTTACTGCACATACCTTTTTAAATTCCTTATTTAAGTTTAAGTAAATGCTTTTAAAAAACTCAGAATTAGTTGATCTAAATAGTTTTAGATTTGCGAAGGAAAGCTTACGAAGTCTTTTACAGTCATTATCAAACCATTTGCTCCTTGGTAAAAATGGCTGATTATTATTATTATTTTCAGCAAACGAAGATGAAGCTTTAATAATTCTAATAAGATGCTCGTCATAAAGTTCCATCGCACTGGGTGATAGGAGAGGGAGAGAGTTGCAATGTCGGTTTAACAACGATCTGTAACGGGGAGCACAGTTTTCATTCCATTTCAGTTTCAGAAAATTATTTGAAAGAAGGCTCTGCGTATTTTCATTGGTAAAATGAGCTGAGACTACTATTGGAAAATGCGCAGAGAAGTTCGCCATCTCCACTTTGAAATCTGCGAGTAAGTTCAGCCATCCAGCTGATACTGCTGCAATGTCTATCACAGATTGTCCTTGGCCCCTTATGAAAGTATACTCCCCGGACTTATCCCCATTAGATGCTCCATTCATCACAAACAATCCAAAGTTTTCAAAAAATTCTATTAACAGTCTTCCATTTCGATTAATGAATTCATCTTTGGAATTTCTTTCATTTAGAATATCTTGTGGGTGTAAAATATGAACAGAAGGGTTTTGATAGTTTCCGAAACGACCATTTAAATCTCCAATTATCATTAAATTTTCAAGTTCGCTATTAGTTACAAAAGAGAGTGGGTCTATAAGTCGCTGGAAAATAATTTAAGGTACACACTTTTTGGAATAATAACATTTTATTTCTCAATATACGCTCATCCAACGTTTCTCCAATTGATGCCCTCAAAGTAATACGATTCCTCGAGCACCTCATAATAACAGTTTGTTTCAACGATCTCTCAATATTTCTTCATATTTGGAAACAATAAATAGTCGCAGGGAGCTTAATAGGAGGAATATGCTGGATGAGGGTGGAAACTTTACCATTGCGACTGCGGTGCGTTGTTCTGGTAGAAAAGAAATTTTTCTTCGCCAACTGCGACTTGGAATCGATCCAGCGGCACTGCATTATGTGTTCCGGAGATCGTTTCAACTATTCCTTGCTCTCTGGTGTGTTGTGGTGAATCCATCTTTCATCCACTATTACGAAATGGTGCAAAAACACGGTCGAATCCAGCTTGAACATCGACAAGCACTCCTTTGAAGCTCTCAAATAATTGCGTTTGTTGTTGATTTTGTGCAAACGCGGCAACCATCTTGCGGAAAGCTTATTTCCTGTCCAAATATCTACCACACAAAAAAAAAACTATTTAACAGAACTGTTTGAAAATACTGATGCTTTCTTTTGATAGATGATTATTATTGACACACAAACTGATGAATTGGAAGTGGCGATGCCATTTGTTTTTATTTCAGGGACTTATTGATCCACCCTCGTGGGTATATTTCAGCTATATTTGTGAAAGTTTACATTTGGCCAACTGTTGAGCATTATCGAGATCCAGCTTATGACTGAAGCCATTAACGAATTTTACCGCTTTTTTTAAGCTTGTTTTAGGTTTTTTATTTTCTTTGAGCAGGAAATAAGTCATTTTGAGAAATAGAGAAATTTACCTCGTTGTTCTGGAGATAAAGTTTTGCTATATTAAAAAGATGAATGGAAATTCCTTTCATTAATATTCTAAACTCTTCTACCAAATTATCAATTTTAATTGAAGCAACAACTTTTGGCTGTATTAATCGTTCGTTCCGGACGCCTATTTTCTTTATATCGCTAAATACATAAGTATCTTCTTAACTAATATGATACTAGCCCTTTAAAATGACCTTTCGTAACTCATCATAATTAGGCATATCTTTAATAGTTTTTGTTCAAACTTCATTATAAATTATCTACTATATTTATATACATATATATATAAAATGCTATTTATACGTTGTTTTTTTTTTTTCAAAATCCACTTTACAATAATTGTTTATCACAGGTATAAAAAAATATGGAGATTCAATTTTGAAATTTTGAACTTATGCCATTTAACCCACTTACCCAATTAAAATGAAAATTAACTATGTTTGCCATGAAAAAACCTTTAGAGATGAAATCATGTGAGCTAGGGAAGACAAGTTCTGAAACCAGATAACCTAGACCTATTTAATAAGACAGAATGTGTGTCAGACTATAACTTTTCGTTTTGTTTAACTGTTTTTCTGAAAGTTGTTTACTTTTATTTAAATCGTAATTTTCTCAGCGAAATAATACCAGATTGTTTATACAAAAACTTCTATCACGAATTGAAAATTTTCCGTTCATAATTTATGTGAATAATATTACCAAAAATTAGCAATCTTAGCATCTTCTTCCTCTTCTATCCATTTTAAGAAAAACAAAATTCCATCCTTCTTCTGCTAATTGATTACTACAATAGCCCGTTTAATAACCTTATAAAAATTAATTTAGCATATAAGAATTTGCTTGTTTTGTAAATAATTTTAAAACTTGAATTGTTGTTTAGAAAATTGCTCATAAGAACATAATCGATTTGTAAGTTATGTACATATTCATAATGAAATGAATTAAATTTTAAACAAATGGGATGTTTGTAATTTATGTTAATTTTGTAGCAAATCTTAAATATCACGTTATTATTATAAATCTTTGTTTAAAAAAAAAAATAAAATAATGTAAAGCGTATTTTGTGTTTGGAACATTTGTTTTCAAGAAGTTATTTTGATTAATAATCATGGTTGCGTGATTTTTTGAGAAATGTTGTGACGTAACTTACTCGTATAAACACTGATTAACATAGATATATATTTCCAACTATATAAATGTTCAACAACAGTTCCTTATTGACCTTTGAGGAAAAAAATAGAATACGAGTTATAGATAAATACTTAAGGAAACGTTTTACATTTATCAATGATTTTAAATAAGCGGGCAGTTCAACTATGCCTTCCAAAGAACTATTTTTATAAGCTTTTATTTTTTTGAAAACAGCACAAGTTATTTTGATGAATTGTTCGAGAAAGTTTAAATAGTATTGTTCTAAGATTTTGTTCGAATCAAAAAAGCTTAACTTAACTGTCATACTGAAGATCTGCGTAGAATTCGATGCCGCGGCAAAAATGTACTTCATTTCTTGCGGTGAAGTGACATCGTCAAAGAGTTTCTCTTGTGATGAAAAGAGTGCTTTTCTTTATAACGAATCGTACTTGACACGAAAATTAGAATGGCTGAGATTTGGAAGTCACTACGTATCCTTAAGCTCTAATTTATTTATTTATTTTTTTTTCACTTGGGAGCAGCTAGGTAATTTGTACAATCGATTTTGATCATTTTTTTTTTCAAAACTCAATATTTCGAATACGCCATGCTCGATTTTTTGTAAACTTGATAAATAAAAGTGTTTCAATATAATCTAAGACATGTGAGAAAAAAACGGTACCCACCATACAAATGATAACAAATGATTTTCGAAAATCGTATTTTTCTAGAAAACGGGTCCGAGAATTTTGATAACATATTTTTTCTTTCAGTTAATTTTTACGATCTATAATCTAATACAAAAAAAAATTGAAACTAAGAAATTACTCACTGTACCTACCATAGACCCATTTTTTGGAATTACGAAATTCTTATTATCGGCATAACGGATTTTAATGAAATTTTTCATAGAGAAGACTTTAAAAAAAGTATTTTTTGAATTTTTGAAAACGAACATGTATTTTTGTTTAAATTCGATATCTCAAAAACAACTCAATATTTTTTTCGGAAATTTGTTTTCTATTCGTACAATAATAAAAACTTTAATTTGGCGCACCAAAATTTTTTCTTAAAAATGTTTTAAAACAATTTTATATGAAAGCTTATGCTTTTTTTTAAATTACTACAACGACGTATAATTTTTCTTCTTGCAGTAACTAATATTAGCTTGATTAATATGGCATCCTGTTTTTATCTCCAACTACTAAAGGAGTTGTTATAGTAATTTAAAAATGAATTTTATGCTTCTAAAGCGTTTTTCTCTAATAACATTCATTTTTGAAATTCTTAGACTTTTACATAAGAGCAAGTTTTATTTTTGATGTGTAAACATCTTTCCCGGCGGTAGAGTGAATCGAAAACGTGTGTAAAACTTATACGTCCCGTGTAACCCGTTACGGTTACACGTTACGGTTACACGTTCCGTGTAGCAATCTACCTTATCGACGATTGCATTTAACACCATGTTTACATTGTTAATATTTCGTACTTACGACATCGTGCTTACATTGGAGACTTTGAGTACTGAAATCGCGATTTTATTACTTTCCATTACTGGCTAGAACTTAATTCAATCCCTCAACATTTCCTCACCTCTCGACCAATTAGGCCTATTCTGCCACATTTCTTATTCTGCTATAGATTTTCTGTTATGAATCATAAAAGATTTCCACCTTAAAAGATCTTTTATGATTGGTATTCAGAGGTTCGAACTTTTATAAAAGTCTGTTAGGCTAGTCGCGCATTTTCAACTGTGATCGAAATCAAATAGTTTAATCACCAGTTGAAAGAGAACCGCGCACTGGCAACTCTTTACTCACGCTCATACTCTTTTCTCTCTTGCGCTTATAGAAAACAGCTCAACTATTACGAATTAATTTTAGGCTAGCCGCGCACTAGCAACTTTTAGTTGCTAAACTGCTTGGTTCGAGCAACTAAAAAGTTTGTGTTTTGACACAAACTAAAAGATTGCCTAAAATAAGTTCGCCATTTTATTGAACATATAATTATCTGCAAATTCACGGACATTCAACCAAACAGTTCATCTGTTTTCTATAAGTAACCAAACAGTTTCGCAACTAAAAATTGCTAGTGCGCGGCTAGCCTTAGGCAATCGTTTAGTTTGTGTCAAATCACAAACTTTTTAGTTGCTCGAATCGAGTTGCTTTAAGTGCGCGGTGTCCCATATAAGCCCATATGTTTCATTTTCGCAACTAAACAGTTGCGAAACTAAAAATTGAATGTGCGCGCCTGGCCTTATGCTACTTCGAAAACGAGATCAGTTATGAAACTGAACTAAATCTGTTATCATAATCAGCTGTGATTATGTAAAATTTTTCATCTGGCATAATTTAAATGGATGACAAACAAAAAAGTATTTAGTTGAATGTCCGCGCAGGTGCATATAATTATATGTTGTGTGTGTGTCACAAACTAGTACGATTGCATTGTATGTTTATTGGGTACGTTCGATAACAAAAATTCGGCACTCGGACGAACGTTGATGTTTACACATCTTAACCGTGAGTCCTGGCACTCACACTTTTTTTTTTTTTTAAGTGGTAATCAATGGTATCTTCCATAGACTAATTTTGATATTTTTTCTTATGCAAAGGCTCCTATAAGGTTCAAATGGTATTATGTTTCAAATAATTAAAAAAAAGAAAGGTTTTTTTATTTAAACAAAATTTCAAAGTTTATTTATTGAAAACTCATTACATATTTTGAAAATCCCATCCCCGATTTTTTTTGATATTTATTTTCAAAGTCCAATTTTTATTTTTGAAAATGAGAACACAAAATATTATTCCAAGCTACTAAGAGCCTTAGAATAAAAAATTCTACCGTTTTTAAGAAAATCGAAAACCAAAACAATTTTTCTATGAGAGGTACATTAATAACCATTTTTTTCTAATTTTTTTCGACCATAATATTTTACAAGATTTCGAAAAAAAAAAAAAAAATATGACAGGCCTGGTTATTTTATTTATTTATTTTATTTATTTAAAAAAAGAAAACAAAATGAGTAGGAAAAAATTTAAAAATAACAACTACCAAGTTTAAAGAAAAAGAAAACGAGTCGTTTAGTCTGAAGTCGAATAGACAGACAGACAAAATAGTGAAAACTATTCAGGTTTCAGATGACCCCTTAAGTATAAGAGAATTTCATCAAAATCAATCAAGTCGTTTCAGAGGAGAAGAATAACAAACAAACGCACAGCGCAATTTAAGATTAAGAATTTTATTTTTCAACTTACTAAATTAAATCATGTTGGTTGAACAATAAGGGCCCAACGTTGATCATTTGGCCTCACATAATGTTATTCGCTTAAATTATCATATTAATGTTTTCTTAATCTAATTCATGATTTTTTAATATTAACTGCATGATAATCTTTGATGAGTGGGCGTTTTATCTCCTGTAGCACTGATCGTTGTTCTTCTCGAAAGAGGGTGCGTCTTCGTTATGGATGAGTTCTTCAAATTGATCGTCAGTAATGGCTCGGGTCACCTGCCACTAGGCTCTAGTTCATGCTGGAGGAGTTATTGCACTTCTGAGTTGGGATGATCTTCCAGGTCCCTGATGATTTTTCCGGAGAGCTGCAGCAAAATACTTGTATAGTACAGTCGTATTAATTTTGCCTCTTCGTACAGCTTCTTAATTGGTATATCGTCGCTGTAGATCGAATACCTCGTAACCCACAAAAGTCGATTTTTCAGGAGAGACAAAGAACTTATTATCAAATCAATGAGAGGCAATTAGAGACGTGTTGTTAATTATGCGCGTGGCTCTGCAAATATAGTTTTTAGGTTCACAGGATATTTTTCATTAGATCCGGAATTTTTTTCACAATATAATTGCATCATTACCTAAAAATCGTTTTTTTCTGGGTTACGAGGTATTCGATCTACAGCGACGATATATTTCTTCGTCAGAGAGTTACAGTCCAGCGCAAATGCGGAACATCTTTCTTCCATAAGGCTTCATCTTCTTCATTGCTGTAGGTGAAATAGTAAATAGTCAGAACGGGTCGGATAAATTGTTTGTACAGAAGCAGCTTGGTCTTTTTACTTAGTCCATTTCGCCTCCTGAGAAGCGGATGAGCCAAGTGCAGAGAATAGTTGGCTCTCTTCAACATCAAGTCTGTATGCCTTTTTGAAATTTGAATTTATTGGAAAAGTTGATTCCCAAGTACTTCGTTGATGATTTGACTGTTGGTTCAGTATTATCTGGAAACTTTAACTTGATTGCATTACACCGTGTTGAAAACGCTCGTCTTCGAATCACAGTCACTGGTGTTCGGAAGCAGATGAGTTCAGTCTTTCCGCTGTTTATCTTCAGTCCCCATTTTACATACTATTCCCATAGATTTTTAATGTGCTATTGCACTCTCTTTGTTAATGGTATGTTAGCTGGTTGATCAACAGTGTGAATTTTGAACAGCAGCAGTCCAAGTTTTGATCCTTTAGGAACTCCAGCGTTAATTACCTTGGTTGATAATACATGCTTTGGTACCTGTACATAGAAGTCTATGGGTTAGGAAATTTTTGATTATTCTTCTATTCAAACGCTGTCCAAAGCTTTTTCATGTCCACCAAGCACGTTACAGTAGTTTTCTTTTTGTTGAGCCCAAGTGTAACATGAGTATGGAGGCCCAGTAGAGTGTTTATTTCGATAGCCATATTGGAACTCCGGTATGACATCTCTTTCTTTGCAGAATACGTTGAGTTTCTTCAATATCAACGCCTCCAGTATCTTACTCATAGAGCTTAGCAATGAAATTGGCTGATATCCTTCCATATTTGCGCGGTTGTTCTTCTTTGAGGCGGGAACAACTTTTTTGGTTTTCCAGGCTGCAGGAAAATAGCTGTTTTTCAGCAAGTTTTTGAAGATTATAGTCAACAGGAGAACAGCAAGATTTTCTAACTTTTTCAGTACGTAATTAGAAATCTTGTCGCTTCCTGCTTATTTTTTGGAAAAGTGAAAACAAATGTCAGTGTCGGCTCCGATGACGGGATTTCTTCGTTGAACAAGGTCACGGTTTCGGAGGTTGCTGATATCTCCTGAAAGCGAGTTTCTACTTCTTCAATAAAGTCAGGAAGGTGTATGGGAGGGCGGTCTTTGAAACAATCATGAAAATGATTGGCAAACGCTTTTTTTAACATCTTTAAGTCATCCATCATTGGGCAAGGAATTTTTGCTTCAAAAATATATGATGGCGTGAAAATATTGATGGCACAGGTTTAATTTAAACAATTGCACGACGTATTGTATTTGAGTAGCAGGGATTTATCTAAAATCTACGATCTAAATTATCGTGTACAATTTTTTTTGTTCCATAATTGTTAAAATTTAAGTTTTATGATCCATAAAGTTGTAGTTGTTTTTAACATGACTTTCCTCAAGACAAGTTAAGCACACAAAAAGGTTTTTTTATTTCTTGTTAATCGGATTAATTGTTCATTTTTTATTGTTTTAATTTTTCATGGTAATTTTGGTAATTTTATAATGGTGTTGTTAGACCAGAACGCACGATGTCATGGCTATTTCTTGCAACACTATCAAAATGTCTACACGTGTAGAAGTTGTATTAACTTCTATGCAATGGTTTTATATCAAGAAAACTGTATAGGAACTTTTATATCATTCGTTGATTTTCGTAGTTTTTTATTCATGCCGCTAACTTTGTTAAAAAAATTAGATAATGCGATAAAAGATTCAGTTTAAAAATGAATATAAATTTGAACTGACTCATTTTCTATTTAGTCCACGATTAATTCTATTATTATTAAATTTATTCTATTTTTAATTCACAAGATAAACGAACCAATTTTTTGCGCATACTTCATTATCGCTTCATTGTGGTTTGAATCTATTGACAATTCAACTTGTCTGCAACCGGTTCTGCAAAGACTTTAATTTACCTAATTTTTGTCTGGAAACAATACAACAAATTATTATTTCAGAAGAGAATATGGCATGCGATTGATCGATCGGTAGAAACGAATTAAGAAAAAAAATATTGCAAATATCTAATAAAGTTGTTTCTATGACTACCAAAATAAATCAGCCATCAAGAAGACTCAGCACTAATTGGAATTGTTTCAGTTCCAAATTTAGTTAAAATGTGTATTCATGAATGAGCTGATTTCATTGTATATTGTATAGAGTTAATATACAAAGCTGATTTGTACAACTGGCGGTAAAAGGTTAAAAGTTCCTCAAAACATTTTCTCTCTTATGCTGGTTAGGGCAAAAAAAGCTGCAAGTAGCAGAGAAATTAGATTATTTTAAAGAAATCGGTGCTATCGGACGAAAATTCGGAAAGTAACACATTTTTTTTTCAATCATGATGACGTGTCAGTCAATGTTGTACCAACGTCGCACAATGGGGCAAAACGTAAAAAAGCTGGCATTTAATCAAATTATGAAGTTGAGCTTTGTCTTAAATAACCGTTATATTTCTCTTCCAAATATGATAGAGAATTAGAAATGAGAGAGAGAAAGTTTATTTGAATCACTTAATCTTCTGCAGATCTTCTCAAATGAAGAGTAAGTTCACGTTTTGAGGCGATCGCAGACCTCTTTTTGTCATTTCGAGTTGGTTAAGTAAATTGTATACAGTTTATTATTTATTGCGTGTATCAAATTAAATTAAATTGCAATAGAATCAGTAAGCTCAGGAGCATGTTTTTTTTTTTTTTTAAATAAATTCTTTTTATTTTAATTCGTAGTTGAATATAAAAAAAAGTTAAAAAATTGCTTGTTTTTTTGCATTTCTCTGAAATCCTTAAACGTTTAGTTGTGTTCGCCGTAAGGTGCCAATAAGTTTTATATGCCATTTTGTTAAGTGTACATTCTCCTTTCAGAATGTGCAAAATTTTCTTGCTCCAATCTGCTCCCCTGTGTGTTGTGTACATTTTTGTTGGTGACGTCACTTTCTAGAAAAAGATATTTTTCGTCAATATTATTGTATTTTTGACATTTCTTACGCGCAACAAAATCAAAAATACTACTGTAACGACCGCACACATCCATCTTATTAATTATTTACTTTTCATTAAATTTTGAAATGATTCACTTAATTTTTTTATTATTAACAAATTGTTCATTTATTATTTTCACTATTCAATTACTTTTATGTTAATTTCACTACTTTTATAACATTAATAAAATGTCACTACTACTTTTTATTCAATACTTAACTTATCTTCTTTTGTAATCTCACTACCTACATATGTAAACAACCATATGGCAACACCTAAAAATATACTTCAAAATTCGAACAAACTATAATGAAAGCTCTTTGCTCAATATACTTCGAAATTCGAACAAACTAAATGAAAGCTCTTTGCTCCTGCGCAAAAGCTCCTCGGCAAACAGTATAAAAGGCGAGCCTTGACAGGAGTGAAATCACTTCTAGTTTGGTGCTCTTAGTGCGAAGTTGGTACCCAGCGTCCGCTATAACATCATATTGGAAGAGAAGCATTTGTGTATGCCTTGCACTACTGCGACGTTTCACAAGCGTCCTATAGTGTTTGGCAGTGCACGGATGTTTCTTCTTTTATCATTAGCACATATTTTGCTGAAGGGCACTACGGGGTATGGAGTGTGCGAAGTTCCACGAGCGTCCACACGAAATACTCTTCCATAGATGCCAGATGCAAAACAATGTTGCCACACCTTTTTTTCTTATTAAAATAACTTTTAACTTAATTTGCCATGGTTGTCACTTTTAAGTACATACCACCATTTACTAGACTATTTGTTTCTTTTAAATGACAAATAAAATCCATTTTGTTCTTTTTTTTAAATTTACAAACAAGGTGTTTCTTTTCATTCTTTCATCTTCGACTTTAAAACATTTGTTTAGCTGCCCATTCAACGGATACTGCGGTCTTCGGACAGCATACCTGTGGTGGAGAGTCAAACAAAGCGGCGTTGGCTAATCCTTTTCTATAATTTTCAGCTTAGTGTTTTCAACGAGTTCTCCACACCCAAAACGAAGCTCTCATAAATATTTAATAAATAAATAAATAAATAATTTATTTATTGGCGCCCATCCAAATCCAACATCTAGTCGCGTTACAAATTGACGCCCAACGAGTGGGACACTACTGAAATTATAAAATGACTACATTAACTGACGCTCAGTTCAAAAAATTTATCTCTGCAATGCAGGAGCAAACGAAACAAGGCAGCTTTAGTAATTGCATGGCAAGAACTAGCATAATTTTCGGCAATCGATTGCGGCCGATTACATTTATCGCCCTACCAACTGCCAAAGATAACCGCACCCTTATAGGAATAGACTTCCTAGAAGAAAATGGCGTTGTTCTTGACTTGGGTCAACGGGTTTGGTACTTTGCTGACCAGACTCACAAAAAGTTTGACTTCTACGACACGAGTCATACTAGAATTTTAAAGCCTCAACTCGTCACCAACGTCCAAATATTATGCCCTCCACATAATATACAAACGAGACCTCAGTTGGAAGCAAGAGCGGCGGAAAGCACGCCACTTGTAACTAGGTACTCGCCAATACAAAACGTTAGTGCCTTCCTGTCATGGTTCAATGAGCGTAAGCCTATTTCGCCACTCGCAGCAACGCCTGCAGCAAATAATGAAATCAGCAGCCCACTGAAAACCCCACTTAAAAGGAAGAAAACTACGTCAACTATAACCAATAATGACTATTCACCTGGTTATATCCAACAAATCTTCAACAACTCGTTAAGAAGCACGGATGTAACTCCAGAGCGAAGTCGAGAAAATCTGTTTCCGCCACTTAAGCAGAATGATGAAAGGGGTGATCCAGACCCATGGTTCACCGAAATCAATTCAATTGATGTAAGCCTCCGATCTAATGAAGCAAAGGAGTTAACTCTAGCTGAGAAGCGGGAACTCTGCCAATGGCTTAGTAGTAATAAGGGAGCATTCAGCAAGATCAAGGGCGCAACTCCATTCGCAACTCACAAAATTGATACTGGGAATCACGATCCCGGAGCAGTTCTTGTCCAGGGGGAGAAAACAAGAAGACCTGCTGAAATTCGAGAAGCTCAACTACAAGACAAGGAGTTAAAGGCAATCATCGAATCATTTGAGAAAAATGATGAAAATGTGACAAGATGGACATCGCGAGGATATTTGCTCAACGACAGCATTCTTTACAGATATTCTTCCAAATCAGACTCCGAAGATGCTCAACAAGTTGTACCACAGCAAGAACGAGGAGAGATCCTTAAGTTCTATCACGACGCTCCTACAGCTGGACATTACGGAATTGATCGTACCATCGCACGAGTAGCTTCCAGATACTACTGGCCTGGAATGCGAAAAGACATAACGAAACACATTGCCAACTGTCTCGAATGTCAACGTTATAAGCCGAGTAATTTGAAACCCGCAGGACTTCTACAAACAGTTTCAAGCAATCAAAGATTTGAAGTGTTAGCAGTCGACTTATTTAGACCATTACCTACAACCTTAGAAGGGTTTCAATGGGTTCTCATTGCAGAAGACATCGCCACAAGGTGGATAGAAGTATTCCCCTTAAAAGAAGCAACCGCTGCAAACTGTGGACTCACACTTCTCAACGAAATCTTCCTTCGATACGGTGTTCCTAGACGCCTACTCTCAGACAATGGTCCACAATTCGTATCAGCATTGATGCAGCAACTGACCGAATTTCTTGGCATCGAACAAACTTTAACACCCGTTTATCACCCTGAGGCAAACCCTGTTGAACGTCGGAATCGCGATATGAAGACACAACTTGCCATCCTCGCTGGCACTGACCATACAACTTGGGCTAATGAACTAGCAAATATACGCTTCGCCATGAACACAGCCAAATGTCAGAGCACTGGTTACACACCATCCTATTTGATGTTTGGAAGAGAGCTCAGAACCATCAATGATGTTACCAACGATCAACGACCGATCATCGAAAATGAAAACTTTATTCCGCAAATCACGCCCAGGCTTCTGAAACTTACTGAAACCATGCAATACGTCAGAGAAGAAACTGAAAAGATGCAAGACCACAACAAACGTATCGTCGACAAGAAACGTCGCCCACAAGCTACTTTCAAAGTAGGCGACAAAGTACTAATCACTTCCCACTTTCTTAGCAAATCCTCGAAGAACTTGACTTCCAAGTTTATGCCTAGGAGGGATGGTCCTTACACCATTATCAAACGACTCGGTACATCCACTTACCAGGTCGCCTCAATTGATGACACCACTACACCATTGGGTACCTATCATGTATCTTCAATAACAAAATATACACACGAAAGCGCCAACAAGCAACAACCCATACAACCACTAAGAAGGCGTGGTCGTCCCAAGAAGTCTACTCCTGTCGCATCATCGGGACGATCTCTACGACAGAGGGGGAGAATGTAACGACCGCACACATCCATCTTATTAATTATTTACTTTTCATTAAATTTTGAAATGATTCACTTAATTTTTTTATTATTAACAAATTGTTCATTTATTATTTTCACTATTCAATTACTTTTATGTTAATTTCACTACTTTTATAACATTAATAAAATGTCACTACTACTTTTTATTCAATACTTAACTTATCTTCTTTTGTAATCTCACTACCTACATATGTAAACAACCATATGGCAACACCTAAAAATATACTTCAAAATTCGAACAAACTATAATGAAAGCTCTTTGCTCAATATACTTCGAAATTCGAACAAACTAAATGAAAGCTCTTTGCTCCTGCGCAAAAGCTCCTCGGCAAACAGTATAAAAGGCGAGCCTTGACAGGAGTGAAATCACTTCTAGTTTGGTGCTCTTAGTGCGAAGTTGGTACCCAGCGTCCGCTATAACATCATATTGGAAGAGAAGCATTTGTGTATGCCTTGCACTACTGCGACGTTTCACAAGCGTCCTATAGTGTTTGGCAGTGCACGGATGTTTCTTCTTTTATCATTAGCACATATTTTGCTGAAGGGCACTACGGGGTATGGAGTGTGCGAAGTTCCACGAGCGTCCACACGAAATACTCTTCCATAGATGCCAGATGCAAAACAATGTTGCCACACCTTTTTTTCTTATTAAAATAACTTTTAACTTAATTTGCCATGGTTGTCACTTTTAAGTACATACCACCATTTACTAGACTATTTGTTTCTTTTAAATGACAAATAAAATCCATTTTGTTCTTTTTTTTAAATTTACAAACAAGGTGTTTCTTTTCATTCTTTCATCTTCGACTTTAAAACATTTGTTTAGCTGCCCATTCAACGGATACTGCGGTCTTCGGACAGCATACCTGTGGTGGAGAGTCAAACAAAGCGGCGTTGGCTAATCCTTTTCTATAATTTTCAGCTTAGTGTTTTCAACGAGTTCTCCACACCCAAAACGAAGCTCTCATAAATATTTAATAAATAAATAAATAAATAATTTATTTATTGGCGCCCATCCAAATCCAACATCTAGTCGCGTTACACTACCAATAATCAGGCAAGATCTTTTTTATATAAAGAAGAAGTCAAGTTGCCAAGGATTTAATAGCCAGATGGATTTTTTAAAGGAAGAAATTGTAAGGCAAACTCAATGCTTGGGTAACTTTTGAAATGACATACATTCTTTCTGAATTGGCATATGCATCTAAAATTAGTTTGAGAACATGTGGGCAGTCGGTAGCTGCAAAACTAATTCACGAAGTACCCAAGGTCCTAGAAAAGTCAAACAGTGTAGGTAAGCTTTAAGAGAGTCCATTTAACCTACTTCGATGAATGGTGAAGAAGCTTTTGCGTTAATTTTCGAAGCAGGCTTATCTAAATTTCAATATGAAATTATCAGATCAAAAGCTTCTTAAGTATTTCCTTCGTATAAAATAGTTCAGTAGTGTTAAAAAAATTGCTATCCCGATCCTGAACATATATCATTGTTTCGAAAACTTCTGTGAGTACAAGTTTACAAAGTTTGTTAAACTTAAAAGTTAAAGGCTTAATTATTCTCTAAAAAGACGAGATTAATTCACTTCACTAAGAATTGATAAATGTATGCTTGTACTCTAAATGGGACTTTGATAGGAGTCTTGGTCACTATTCAAATAAGCAAGCCTTTTATGAATTGAACCAGGTAGAATTGACTGTTTTTCTTACTTGCCTTGTTCCACTTCGCTTAGTTTCTGGTGTTAAAATAATATACAAAAATTCACGTCCAAGCTCACATAGATATTGTAGACCTATTAAAACTGAATTTTTAAAAGTGTACATGTAGCTGAAAAGCAAAGAATTTATTTCTATTGAAGAAAGGATACTAAGTTTAGCGAAAAAAAATTAGTAACACAAAATATCCCGAAATGGTAACCCTATATTTTTTTTTTTAATTTTTTTTTATAAATGTAGTTGTATTACAATCACGAAGGATGCAATACACGCAGAGTTTCATTTAAATCGTTTGAGCCGTTTTTGAGTAGTTTCGTAAACTAATGAAATTTGTATGGATGGTAACCCTAGAAATGGGCGTGGCCATTAGAAACTTTGGCCATGTATTATAACATTGGTATCAGTAGTATTTGTGCCAAATTTCAAGTTTCTAGACCTGTTGGTTGATTTAATGCCATCTTTTTGCCATTTTGCCCCACTGTGCGTTGCATTCAAGACCTAATTTCCACTTCAAATATTTTTGTATTTCAAATTCAAATAATGACATCTGCCAACCAGACATGAACATAATATGATAATATTTTTGAATAGTTTTTCTGCAATTTTGTAATTCACACATGGCTGTTGCTATGAATAATAAAAGGGAAAGTGAAATTTGCTTGGCAATCCGAGATATAATGCCCCCATTAGTCTTATTAATATATGAATGAAATACAATGACAAAATCATAGAAAACTGAAACAATGTAAAAATTGAGGCGCCCTATTGTGCCAATATATTATTTGTTATTAATTTATACTTCAGATTATAAGCAATAAGCAAATTGTAAATATAACATTCAATAAACAATCTGGGATTTTGACTACCCTAAAAATGTTTGAGCATAGTTCGAGTTTTTTTTTGGAAAGCTTGAGAAGATTTAAAAAGAGATGCCGATGGACTTTGGTTTTGAGTGTCTGAATATCATAATGGGAGGTAAATTAGAAGTCGGTTAAAGCATTTCACATTCGTGTAGTGCGGCTAAAGAAAGAATCTCTGAATTAAACTGTACGCCCAAAGTTCGGCTCAAGGGTAAACTGACTAGCATTCTCTGAAGCGCGAGTATTACGGTAAAATTGTTTAAGGGGAGGAATGCAACTGGCTATTTCACAATTTCACTAGAACACTGTTTATAAAATTAACGGTCAAATAATGAAAGGCAAGACATTTTGCCGTGACGTTCGAAAGATTAAAATTTATCTGTTATACTTCTATCACGGATCACGGGAGCGTAACGGAATCCCGCGGTTCTAAAATACCGTCCTCTATAATACCATTTTTTTTAATTACCGCTTTCTAAAATCCCGTTTATTCAAAATCCCGCTTTTAAAAATCCAGTCTTATACCGCTTATCCCGTTTTTTAGAATACGTAGCTGAAACTTATTGATTTTATGTTGGTCATTTTCCAGATTCTTTAAATGCTAAAGAAACTTTGAATACACCCAACCTCGCACCTACCCCAAATCCTCTAGTGTGCCCAAGCGGTGGGTTGTAGTACGGCCCCCCTTACAAGCCTCACTGCTTATACGTCGTAATAAGAAACGGGATTATAAGAGATGGAATTTTAAAAAGCGGGATTTTAAAAAACGGGATTATAAAAAACGGGACTCCGTTGCGCTCCCACCTATCATTTTTGAAGATATCCAATGATTCTATCCAAAGGACTCAATTGAGCACCTGGCCAAATGTGGGAATGTATTTGAGTAATTGAGTCTTGAATCCTGTAAATTCGTCTACCATTGCAGCACAGTCATTTTATTTATTTATTTCCGGTAACTCAGCAACGGACGACCGATGTGTCTTTAGGTGGGAGGCATAATTGATCTGTTTTAAAATAAAGACAGCTTCAGAAACTTCTACGACACTGCAGTAATGTAGCACAAAAGGGGTTGAAGTCATATAAGATGACAAATTCAGGTTCCAACCACCATACCAAGAATATTGCTCACCGGGGTCAAGTTAAAATCTTGTTGGTTTTATTAATGAGTATTTCATATTTGAATCTTGCCAAAGAATAATTAAAAGAATGTATGAAAAATTAAGTAAATTATTAGGTTTAAGCACGTAATTTTTATTTTAGCTCCTTCACTTATAGATTAAGCATTAACAAAAATCAAGTTCGAGCCAAAAAAAATAATAAAAATCAAACTTAAATATTATTTATTTTACAAGGCTGCTACAAAGACTTTTTTTAATTAATGACACAATAATAAATAATGCCTAATATTAACGAACATATTCATTGACTCTATAAATAAGGTTTCAATTAAAACTGATTGTTGAATTTATTGGTTGACAACCAAACCAGCTCAGATACAGACAAGATAATAGGAATTAAAAAATAATAATTATTATTGTATCAAAAAATAACAACACTTTTATCAAATATAATTATATTAGCCGTGTTTTATGGAAAATTGATAGCCACTCAGTAAAGAAAATTGAAAAAAAAAAACCATTATAGTCAATTTTATATTCACTCTCTTTTAATCTCAAAGTTTGACACGAATTTTAGAGTAATTTCAAATTTATTTTGACATATTAAGAATACATATTTCTTTCCATATTCTTCCCAGCCCCTAAATTAGAATTATTTTAATGAGAAAAAAATCGATTTTTCGTGAAAAAAATTCAGATTTTGTAGATGTTTTCTAATCCATCAAGATCTCAGCCATCCCCCAATGGAATTTGACAGTTTATGGCTTGGTTGATGGGTAATATACTATATTTTGACCTACTTAGAGTATTTCTTTCTAGATGATTTCCAAAAGACCTGAAATCCTGAACAAAAAAAAATCCAAAAAAATTTGATTTTTCGGTGAAAAAATTAAGATTTTTCAGAAGTTTTTCAATCAATTGACATTTGAGATTTTGTGTACGTCTTTTACAAAATAGACATTAAGCTTTGTTCCCAAATGTCTTGACATAATAAAAATCTCTGAGAAAAAAAGATGTATTATTCCAGAACAGTGCAAATCTTTCCGAGGCAAATGTTTTTCTGCACTCGATTTGAGTGCCATCTACATCTCAATATATAAAAAATTTTATCCATTCTATATTCACTCTGATTGCTGACCAAATTATATTCACTCTTGATGTTTTTATTGTTTTGTATGCTAACTTGGCTATTCACTCTTTCAAAAAACACGGCTATTATCATGTAAAATTTAATATTGCAACGAAAATTTCCACATGGTGTTCTTCTACATTTCGATAGAAATCAATTCTCAATTTTATTCGAAATTAAATTTTATGTTTTAGATGCATTTCAAACCAAAACCCAAAACATCGATTTTCATAACCATTTCTCCGAGAGTTTCTCAACCATTAACTAGCTTTAACTTAATGAAATTTTGTGATTTTTTTTTAATTCTGTGGAATTATTTTTGAAAAAAAAAATATGTTATTAAATTTTGGAAAAAAATCGTATGGCAGTAACGTTATTTTTGGTCTTAAAAATTAACAAACCTGTGTTCAAATGCTATCTTTCAAGTTTGAGAAAAATCGGCCTAGCTGTTTATTCTGTAGTTGAACACACAGACCGATAGAATTGCGAGCCCCACTTTCGAATATAACCTCCTCGTCTTCTCTATCATCGTAATGTCAAGTCTCATCAATATCTCGAGTTCCATTTTCTTACGAATGCATAACTTGCCATATATGTATGTATTACGTAGTAGTATGTATACATATGTAAGTCGCAATTAAAAATTTAGTAGAACTTAGCAAAATCGATCAGTTTTAGACTGGCGAATAGCTTGACTTGATCTTTCTATTGCTAAACCATTCTTAACTTAAGCAATCTGGAGGTAATTCCTGCGTTTAATTGATTTTGACCTGCTTAACATTTTGACTCTTCCTTTGGGGTCTTTCTCTTCCCTGGCCTAGATTCTGTTTTTTTTTTTTTTTTTTTTTTTTTGAATCGTCCAACAGCATCTTAAAATTTAATTTTATTCCCTGCATTATTAACCACGACCCACCATATAAGCTAATGCAATCAGGATCTCCACCATTCATTCAGTTCACGTTAAATTTGACACATAATCTTTTATCGATAAAAATCTATGCGTTTTAAGGTCCTATTGCCAATTAAACTTATTTATTCGCACAAAAGGATAAAGACAACGCAAGATACTGAACTTACTGATATAAAGTGCACGACTGGGTCGCACGAACTTGCTCTTATGTAAAAGACTAAGAGCTTCTTAAATTAATGTTACTATAGAGAAAAACTGTTCATAAGCACAAAATATTTTTTTAAATGACTAAAACAACACCTTTAGTAGTTGAAGCTTAGAACAAGATGCCATTTGAGTCGCTGTAGTGGTTTCTTAAGAAATAAGCTTTTAAATACAAAATTTTTAAAACATTTTTAAGAAAAAATTTTGGTACGCCAACTTTTAGTTTTTATTGCTGTACGAATAAAACTTTAATTTCCAAAAAAAATATTGAACCGTTTTTGAGATATCGAAATTTTCGGTGCCGTTTTCGAGAAAAATGCGATTTTCGAAAACCAATTTTTTACACTTGTAGGGTGGGTTCCGTTAGTTTTAATTAAAATTATATTTTTTTCTTCAAATCTTGAAGATTGTATTACAAAACTTTTATTTGTCAAGTATACACAAAATCAAGCACAGATTGAGTTTTAAAAAAATTGATATTTTTAAAACCCCAAAAAAAATTTGTTCGGAAAATTTTAATACACAATAATATTCAAACTTTTCTTGAACCTTAGCAAAAAAATGGTTCTGAGGAGGGTATACCATTAATTACCAATTTTCAGGAAATTTTGTTCAACCATTACCTACCAAGCTTAATTATTTGAAATTTTAAAATCTATTCAACAGTTTTTGAAAAAAAAAAATCATTTATAAAATTTCGTAAAAAAATTCCTATATCAGGTACCGTTATTTTTGGTCTTAAAAAAAAATAAATAAAAAAATGCGTGGGGAAAAAGTTAAAAATGCTATCTACCACGTTCAAAGAAAATTGGTCGAGCCGTTTAGGCTGTCTGTAGAACAAACAGACAGACAATGTCAACTTTCATTATAGAGAGTGAAGTGGATTAGAGACATAGAAATAACAATATAAAGTTTTGACTATTTTTATTTTGGAGAAAGTCACAACTATCAACGGTTGCTGTATTTGATTTCTTCTTATTCAAAGATACAAGAAATCTAATCGACAATTTGTGAACATTCCCTCTGTAAAATTGACTAAAATGAAATAAATGTATTTAACAATAAATTAAATTTTCTGAAGTTTTTTATTTCTTAAATAATTATGTAATAAATTGACACCCAGATTTCGAGTGCTGGGGCTTGATAAAGGGTGGTTAAATTTTAAGGGCCGATGTTGAATGTGAACCACACCTAAACGTCAAGTTTTTTTTTGCATTTCATTTGACATTTTTCAATTTCAGACTAACTCAATTTGAGCCATGGAAAAATACACAATCGAGCAACGCGATAAAGTTAATCAGGCTTATCGTGAACTTAGTGATTTTTTCGGTCAAATTAATAGTCCAAATGTGCGTACAATCGGAAAAATCGTGCAAAAATTTGAGCAAACCGGGTCTGTAGGAGATGTGAAAACCCAAGTGCATGTTCGTACAGCTCGTACTGCAGAAAATGTTGCTGCTGTTCACGATAGTGTGGCTGAAGAGCCGCCCACCTCAACTCGTCGTCGTGCCCAACAATTGCACCTCTCACGTTCGTCGTTGATGAACATTATGCATAAAGACTTGCATTTACACGCTTACAAGGACAAGGACTAAGGTCTCTTGATCATTTCAAGCGTCGTCAAAGGTCAGAATGGTGGCAAGAAATGGCAACAGTGTACGATTAATTTTCGAAGAAAATCATCAGGCACATTTTCATCTCAATGGATTCGTCAATAAGCAGAATTGCTGCATTTGGGCGAATGGTAATCCAAGAGTGAATGTCGAAAAACAAATGCACCTACAAAGAGTGACTGTTTGGTGCGGTTTATGGGCTGGCGGCATCATCGGACCGTATGTTTTCCAAAATGAGGTCGGTCAGGCAGTTCCTGTGAATGGTGTTCGCTATCGTGAGATGATAACGAACTTTTTGTGGCCCGAATTGGAAGATATGGATGTGGACGATATGTGGTTTCAACAGGACGGTGCCACTTGTCACACAGCTAACGAAACAATGGCTCTTTTGCGCGACAAATTTAATAGCCGTGTTATCTCACGTGGCGGCGATGTCAATTGGCCGCCAAGATCATGTAATTTGACACCGTTGGATTTCTTTCTTTGGGGTTATTTGAAAGAAGAAAAGGTGTACGTGCATAAGCCAGCAACAATTCAAGAGCTAAAGGATGAGATAATTTGGCACATTAACGTCATCAGATGGAGGTGTGCCGCCGAGGTTGCGGCGGCCATTTTAAAAATAATAATAAATATTCAAAATCAGCATCGGTCCTTAAAACTTAACCACCCTTTACATACAAATGAACTTATTATCTTAAACAAATTATGATATTAGCCGTGTTTTTTGAAAGAGTGAATAGCCAAATTAGCAAAATTTTACATGCAAAACAATAAAAACATCAAGAGTGAATATAATTTGGTCAGCAATCAGAGTGAATATAGAATGAATAAAAATTGTTGATATATATACTCGTATTGAGATGTAGATGAGATTTTTATTATGTCAAGACATTTGGAAACAAAGCTTCATGTCTATTTTGTAAAAGACGTACAAAAAATCTCAAATATCAATTGATTTAAAAACTTCTGAAAAATCTTAATTTTTTCACCGAAAAATCGAAATTTTTTGGATTTTTTTTTTGTTCAGGATTTTAGGGCTTTGGGAAATCATCTAGAAAGAAATACTCTAAGTAGGTCAAAATGTAGTATATAACCAATCAACCAAGCTATAGACTGTCAAATTCCATTGGAAGATCGCGAAGATCTCGATGGATTGAAAAACATCTACAAAGTCTGAATTTTTTTAACGAAAAATCGTTTATTTTTTTGCTCATTAAAATTGTCATTAAGGAGCTGGGAAGAATATGGAAGAAATATTCTAAATACGTCAAAATAAATTTAAAATTACTCTAAAATTCGTGTCAAGTTTTGAGATTAAAAGAGAGTGAATATAAAAGTGACTATAATCGTTTTTTTTTTTCCATTTTCTTTACTGAGTGGCTTTCAATTTTCCATTAAACACGGCTATTGCTTACTCATTTCCAGCTCTCAAAAAGCGATAGAAAAAGTCTGTATCGACAGAAATTAATAACCTCTTAGATTTTGGATATCAAAAATCAGAAACACAAACTTTGCGCGAAAATCAAAATGACATCTCTGGTTGAGTGACTCTATAGTTGAGCTTAGGTATCACTGCCTGTATTTGAAAACAAAACGATATATCTGATAAAAAAAAATATCCTCAAATAATGAAATTGGATTTCGAAATACCAATTATGATGGCGCCATATGGAAAACGTACTATAATTGTTCAGGTAAGTGCTATACAAACCTTTTCACATAAATAATTTGCGAATGAATACAACAAAATATAAACTCAGTCCAAATAATATTAAATAGTTTTTACCGAAAGGTTGTTGTTACTGTTGCAACTTACCAAACAAAAACACAGTCATTAACCTTGTTTTTAGTTACAATTTTCCACTCTTTGTCTTTTTTGGTTGTTAACTTCGGTATTAAGTAATTAGTTCTTTAACACATCATTATGTCTAATCCATCCATCAACTACCAAGTAAGCAGAGTCTAAGAAAATACAAAAACGACTGGTTGAAGACCTTTAAGTTGTTTCTTTTTACCCTTGATTTCTTAAAATAAAATGTCGATTTTGTTTTATTTTTATTTAACAGAGAACTATTAGATTCAGATAAAGATCTCATTCAAAACTTAAGGAGTTCACCACCAGAAAGAAACATTTAAGTTACTAATTAACTTCTAATCTTAGCACCTATTAGTTCGAACAATCTACACAAAATTCAACACAAGTTCTAGCTAACAATGAATTTTTGATTAGCACTATTACTCGTACTTCCTTATTTTATCTTTATACATATTTAGTTTTTTTTATAAATTGGGCACCAATACCTAAATTATTTTTAATGCAGTCTGTTATTTGGTAGCATTTAACAAGTCGTGATTGACGCACAATTACGAGTATCTAGTCTCTGTGATTACCATGTTTTACGAAATAAGTCATTGGCTTAATTCGACCTTAATCTAACTTTGGTCGAAATATCTTTTTTAGAATGATGTTGTTTTTATCACAGGCTTCGAATGGAAGAAAAATCCATGCAAACTGACAGATTTTTTGCGTTATGAAATTTCGTAATACTACTCGTATATATTGAGGTTTTTATAAGATTTTATATCAAAGAAGGTAAACTTTGTATCGAAGAAGGGATTTTTTCTTAAAAGTGTAAATAGGGGTTCAACTAAATAAACAAGCAAAATATATTTTCTAAAGAGTTATAAATACAGAGTTGATTTTTGCGTTTGTTAGGCTTTGTAATTACAAGGTCTCAATAAAGTCAGAAAATTATAGAAAAAATACCGTTTGCAAGACATGAAAGTTTGAAAGTGAATATTAAATAAAAAAATCAATGTTTTATAAATAATTATACCATGGACAATGAATTTTATACTAACGGAACTGGTTAAATAAAACTAACTCATGTCTAAAGGAGTAGGGTGGTATTCTGGGTGTAAGTAAGGAATTTAAAAAAAAAAAAAATAATTTTTGCGTTAATTTTTTTATATGTTTAAGGGCAATTCCTAAAAAATAGTGTGTAAACGTGTGAGTTAAAATCAAATATATGACTGATTTGGATTTTAAATGCATAATAGTCATGGCTTAACCCATTTCCGGCTAACGTTGCGAAAACGCAACGTCATGTTTGTGAGCATCTCTAGATTAAATGACCATTTAACAAATGATTTTGAAAGTTAATTGAATTATCTAATCGACCTGTTTTTGGATTTTTTGCGAAAATTTAATTTTCTAGTTTTTTGAACACCTTCAAAAACCGAAATTTTGGAAATTTTGAGGTAGCTTTTTTGAGGGATTAAAAAATTTCCCAACGTCATATTTTTTCCGAGTTTTTTTCCAAAAACTGTTAAGGAAAGGTTCAAATAATATTTCAATACATATTTGAAGCAATTCATACGACTTGCCTGCTCGGTAGGTGTGGTAAAAGTCCTACGCTGCGTTTTCGCAACATCCGCCAAAAGTAGTAGCATTTTTACTCAAAACAAAAAAAAATTTGTTTGTTGAGTTCTCATTGCCTATAGAATGTAGTTTCTTCGAAATAGTGTGTGCTTGATAAAAAAAATTCTTAAAAAAAAAAGAACCGAAAATTCATTCAACAGCTATATTAGAAAAACCCTTTAACGTCCACGCCACCACATTCTTAGAAATAATTAGACAGTACACACTGGTTATAAGAAACCTCAAAGCGCAGGTCATTCTTCTTATGAGCGTGGTCCTTATAAGAGACCTCACAGGAAATGTATTTTTGTTTTCCTAAAAAAATTGAACCAATAAATCATAAATGCGTGGTGTATTGGAAAAACCCAAAAACCACAAGTGAATATAAGTTTTTTGAATTTGATTTATTTTTTACTTATAAGCCACGATTTTTGAGTGAAAGTTATCTTTTAAAATTTTCTCCGTGTTTGAAAAAAAAATTATGTATATCGCAAAAGATTTTTAAATGACAAAGAACTTGAAGAGTTGTTGATGAATCTAAGCTCAGTTGAAACAAAAGTTATAATTTTGCCACCTAAAAATGATGTTGTGAGTGATAACGAAGAAATCGTGATAATGTCCAACTTTTGGAAGATGGAAATATGTTTCCAGAAGAATTAGTTTTTAAATTGAATACACCTTTGATGATGTAAGTGCTTAAAAGCCACAGGAAAAATACGATGATTTTAACAGTGCATCAACATCCCAAAATATTGCCTCAACATCAAAAAAAAGCTTTACCATGTTTCCAGTATGACATGCCAAAGTGGTCTAAAAGCCACGACGCGTTGAATTTTCGAAAATGCCAACAGACGTGTCAAATGACAAGATACGATTAATTTATGACAAAATCGGTAAGCTTACAATATTTTTATCATATTCATAATATACATATGCTGTTCTTCCATAATCCAACTTTCAAAACAAATTTCAATGAAATCCGCAAATTCATTGGAATTTTTTTTTTTTTTTTTTTTTTTGGGAATACATACAGTTCCTCAGTTGGATATGATAAAAAATGTCGAGGGAAGGAGATCGATTCAAAACTATAAAAGCATATTTACATGATTGTGATAACCGTAAAATCGATTCCGGCTACAAGTTTGCTAAGACTTCCGACCAGAACAATATGTAAAATTTATGCAATTTGGGATATGGAAAATGGCTTTCAAGGCTTGGTCGAAGTGCCCCTCTAATGATACAGAGCAAAAGTCACGCCTCGAAGTGGAATATAGAAACTGCAAGAAAGAAGCGAAGAAGAAGTGCGCCCAAATTCAAGCAAAGAATACAGAAAACCTGTATCGGGAGCTGGATGAAATTTCTACCCCGACAGCTGGTGCTATTCAAGAGCTACGGCAAAACACGAATAAGGGCGCAACTATCTTCAAAATAGCCGCTCAAAGAAGAAGAAATGCCCAGGAGATTTGTTCTCCAAAGTTCATTAAAAATTCTCAAGGCCAACTACTTGTGGAAGACAAAGAAATTCTTCACAGGTAGCGACAGTATTGTGACGGACTTCTAAACGAACAATTTCCAAGGCTATACTTTCCAATAGCTTCACCTAACTTAAGCGAAGTATCCGACGTCACAGTCGAAGAAGTTAGTGAGGCGGTAAAATACTCCAAAAAGGGAAAAGCTGTTGGCCCAGACGAAATACCCTCAGAGTTTTGGAAAAAGATGGGAGACATCGGGTTTAGATGGCTCATGATTCTTGTCTCCAAACTTATACGAGGTGATCGCATGCCTAATGAATGGAGGGAAAGTTACCTTCTTCCAATTTATAAAGGAAAGGGTGATACTCGAAGCTGTGATAATTACCGTTCGATTAAGCTGATGTCACACACCATGAAGATCGTTGAGCGAGTCTTGGGTAGCCGACTGCGAAAAATAATTAGGCTATCTGATGACCAGTGCGGGTTTGTCGGGGGTAAGTCAACCACGGATGCAATCCAGAGTATAAGAATAATTATGGAAAAATATCGGGATTCTTTGGAGGATTTGCATGTCGTATTAGTTGATTTTGAAAAAGCATTCGATCGGCAACCACGAGATCTAATATGGGTGGCCCTCAGGCAACGAGGAGTTCCAGAAACCTATGTGCGGATAATTATGGACATGTATGATGGAGCAGTTACTAAAGTAAGAGGCGAGGTCTATCTAACACCTCTTGAATCCAGGCAAGCCTGGAAACCATGTGTCTTCGCATTCGGAGTAAACCACAGTCACCCCGATACTCCCACAAGGGGGCCTACCTCATACATAGCTTGAAAAAAGAGGGGTAGGCATGGTCCAAACAAGCGCATCAGCCCTCAACCTCACTATCATGAAGATAGATAGAGGAGAGGGGTAGGTACGAACCAAGTGTGTAAGACGCAACAGCCCTCAATATTCTGGGCACTATCTCCCGTGGTACCAGAATATAGCTTCCGGTGGAGCTTCGCAACCGTGAGGTCACTTCCAGTTTGAGTTCATGCAAAACTCAGGGCCTGTCATCCCTCTCCCTAGGATACGCACACCAGAAATTGATCGAAGTAGTAATTAATAACTAGTGCGCTTCCTTATGGTCCTTATTCGCCTTGCGACGAACTAGGAAAGATACTCCTAATCTTTTGTTCACCTTCACCTTACGGCAAACTAGGAAAGATACTCCTAATCTTTGTTCACGTTTGGGCAAGCTAGGAAAGATAATCCTAATCTTTTGTTCACCTAACGGCAAACTAGGAAAGATACTCTTAATCTTTGTTCACCTTCACCTTACGGCAAACTAGGAAAGATACTCCTAATCTTTGTTCACCTTAAGGCAAACTGGGGTAAGATAATCCCATCCTATCTAGTCGGTTCAGTTACTTACGTAAGCTATCCACATACACCACGTGGAGGTCGATAGGAACCCGGAGTGCAATAGAATTGCATCAGTAGCCATCCGTTCCACTACGCCCATGTCAGCAGACAATGCTTCGAAGAGACTTAACCGGATCAACCACATCAGCACCGCTCCACATACTCCAGGAGCGCATTTGAATTTCGCATCAGCGCCATCAACGATTGCTCCGAAGAGACAACCGGACAGCCACGTCAGCACTCATCCATACACTCCCACCTGCGGACATACAGACAGACATACATACATACAGACAGAAATATTTTTCGTTTTCTCTATCTATCTTCGTAACTTCTTCGTAATTTTAAACTTTGCTATAGACCCCAACATATGTATAACTCCGGTCAAAATAATAGTAGTGAACGTTGAACCTTTTGACACAACAATAACAATAATTTTTTAAGAAATAAATAGTCATCTGATTTTCAAATTAATGTTTTTTAGGCTTTTAATTTCAGAAAAAAATTATTTTCAAATTCAATAAATTAGTTGGTAATTTCAAATCTATCCAAGTCATATAGAAAAACCATCGGTCAAAAAACTAGTAGCGCATGCAAAATCCACCTTTAAATATTACAAAAGGGAAAGTTAATAGACAATTTTTACCATAAGTCATAGTCGACTGTTTGAACCTTAAATTACTATTTAGTTGCATGGCTCTTGTTATATTTAACAGCAGCACAGAGAATTCGCATCGAATTAATAAGATTTTCACATCTTTCTACAGGTATGGACCTCCAAGACTGCTTTATTGCTTGCCAAAGGGTTGTGTTAGCAGTTGGCTTACAACTAGCAACATACTTCTTGACATCTCACCAAAGATTTTCTATAGGGTTGAGGTCTGGGGACTGCGCAGGCTACTCCTTGACATTAACCTTCTTTTCTTGGAACCACTGCTTCGCAAGTTAACTTGTATGTTTTGGGACGTTGTCTTGTTGAAAGACCCATTTCAGTGGCATTTCATCTTCAGCATATGGGAACATAACTTCCTCCATGATCTTCACATAAGGATGCTATTTGATAATGCCTTCAATCGTGTATATGGGACCCGGACCATATAAGGAAAGATTTACCTATGTACCATGTACCTCCTATAAAACCAAAATGTATTCTTACAAAACTAGCTATATTGAATTATCATGAATCACTGCCTTAGTTCGGACAATTTATCTTTATTTAGGAGAGAAAAAAAAATGTGCGCCCAAGGTCTAAGCATCAAAATAAACCTGACACCTCGAAATGATCCTCATTGATTTTTATTTAATATAAAATATTTCTGAAAATCAGTCATTAATTTTATACACAATCAATGCCTTAATCTTATCAATTTCTAAAACACAAAGAATATGGAAATCGCATAATAATCAGTCTTACCTTAAATTAATTTATCATAGATTACAAAAGACAATTTAAGACCACTCACACTTCAAAGTTCATCCCAATAAACTTAATAAAAAACACGTCATTATCCCTCTAGTGATGGAAAAATTAATTAATTCATGAACACTGAATCAATCTATTTTAATAAGCCTTACTGAAATTTAATCCCAACTTTTTGAGGGGGAAAACCCTCGCCACAATAACAAACAAGTGAATTGACTAATTATTTTATTTCTTTTATTTCAGACTTTATTCAAGATCTCTCAGTGAAGTCGGCTTACTTTTTACAAAAAAAAAACAACTAAAGGAAAAATACCAACATCTGTGAGCTGAAAATAAAATATCAGATCAGCATTACACAATACCAGTTGCAACAACCACAATAAGCCAATTCAAGAAATACATAAATACAAATATCTATTCCACATTGACCAACTTGGACTCACTAAACGCACTTTGTCCAGACTAAAAACAGAAATGAAGAACAAAAAGTAAAACGACTTCTATAGCCATTCAAAAACCGGCTTCAAATCGTTTATTTGTATCTGTCTGTCTGGTGGTTTCTCACATCTTTGTTAATTGTTGAAAAAAACGACGTCATCGATTTCGATAAGGTTTCGGTACACATGCACTCTAAAATCACTCCAATCGCATACCTCAAGGGAAACACTTAAAACATGATTACTTGTTTAAATAATCAATAAACATGCAGCGTACGCCTGTTGTAAGTTCACACGTTCCCGGACTTGGGAACTACTTTAAAAAGTAACCAAACCAATTAACAAAGTTATCGCTGAGATAGCCACAATGCAATCTAGAATTTATTTCAATGCTGATCAAATATAATAATACACAAAGAATAAAACTATATTTACAAAAAAAATAAATATACAAAAAATCGACAAAAAAAAATCACAGTAGGTACAAAAGCCAAACGGACTCGATAGTCTCTACATCCCTGATTGATTATATATCAAATCAATTGAAAGCAAACATTGTTCCATAAAAATGTGTCAATAATTAAATAACAGTCATATACCTACCTAGTATTTTTTTTTAAATATTTTATAACCATTTAACTAAAAAAATCACTCAATTTGGGGGCAGTGTGTGAGTTTCACTCAAAAGAGATCTCATGGAAAATCGCAAATTTACCACCAATACAAACATAACTTCAAAATAAAATTCTGAATGGTGAAAATAAATACAACAAAACTGATATTCACCACATCACCACACAGACACTGATAATACCATCGCAATCAAAAGAAAATCTGAGTTCGGAAAATTTCATCAGCAACAATTGAACGCCGGGCGCATTTCTCCGTTCTCTTTCACTCTCTGTGATTCTCCAATGTGCTCAGGAATACTCAAAAGAGACAGCCGCAAATGTAAGAGAGAACCATTTATTCAATTTACAAAGAAAGAAAAACGACGCCGATCCTCACCTCACACAAAATACCAAAAACCAAATACCCACCGGAGATTCAATAAGTTCAAACTACAGACACTCGTCTCTATTATATTTATAAATAAATAATTTTTTTTGCCGTCTCGCAATATATATTTCTTGAGGGAAATCGATTCAGTAACGAACAGTTGTGAATACAACGCTCATGAGTGAAGATCTGTTTCGCGGATTCTTACAATTTAAAACAAAAATAAAAAGATCGGCTTTAAAGAAAAAAGATACACACTCTTTGCGGAAGATACAATTTAACAAATTTTTCGACAAAAAAATATTGAAACAAGATCTATAACTCGGAACGGTTTTATCGTTTACCATTTAAATTGAAGATCGTCTAGTGGCTTTAGCTAACACATTAAAAAAAAAAAAAGTATCTACAAGACGTTGTCCTAAATAAATGTTGAAAATCTCGGTTCGAATGCAACAGAAAATCCCAATCCACTCACACCTACAAACCGCGATCGACAGAGTTGAAACTAGTGTTGAAATTTTTGTATTTAACAAATAAAGTGAATAGCGAGTGAAGGTGATTATTAACAAGAATTATTCACAGATTAAAGCTTAAAAGATCGATTAAAAAAAAAAAAAAAACTAACCAAACCAGTGCCAATTTTTAACCAAATAAGAAAAGTGAGCTTGAGTATAAATTTCGTTCAAAATAAAAAAATGTCCAAAAGTTGGGCTCGAGACAACAAACTACTAATGCGAATAAATATATTAAAAATAATATACATTTATGCTGTATCACTGAAATAGATACAAAATTATACTGAAACTTGATAAGTCTTATCGGGTTATCGAAATCGTGCAAAATAAAACCCGGAAATAATACAAAAAGAGAAATCATCTAAAGAAAAAGATATAAAATATAAAGCCTTTTAGCCAACATTAAAAAGTAGTATTATTATGTACAAATATGGCAATAGACTTTTTAATTTTTGGTTTACTCTTGATATCGTTCACAATAAATCTGCTGGCATTAGGTGCATTCTGGGTGACACCAGGGTTACGAACAACGGCTAATCGTTTTGTAATTAATTTATTAATTATTAATTTAATTGGTTGTTGTATATTAGCACCTACATTATTTTTGAGTGGAAATATGTCAGCCACAGTGCAAACATATGATGAGAGTTCAGATATCATCACAAAAGGAAGTCCTGCTGATTATCATCGATTGACTATACATAGGAATCAGATGGACGAGGAGGAGATTATTGAGGAGGTTTTTCGAAATGGGAGCGAACTTTCGGAGACAATATTCAAGTGCAATTCGACATACTGTGAACAACTGACGCTTGACGAAGAAAAATGGAGGCAAATTGTGATAGCCCAAATTGATGGGAAGATGTACAATAATGTGATAGTAGATCCTAGTGTCCGATCTAGAGGTAAGCCTAGAATAGTGGAATCTACATCAATGATGAGGTGTTGGTCGATAGACCTGGCGGCGGCATTAGGAGCGTTGTCGGTGCTTTTAGTAGTCGGAGATACTTGGATGGCTGTGACAGATCCACTGCGTTATCACAGTCGGATATCGGGAGTGAAGGCGTGGGTACTGATCGCGATGACCTGGGCTTTGGGAATTCTCTTCGGAGTGATGTCAGCCTTTAGGGAGATCAACTTTGAATATACCACAGTAATCGGAAAGCAGAAAAGATACGCTGTATCTGAAATAGAGGCGTTTAGTGTGACAAGCAGCACTATATTCAGTATGGTCTTCGCAAGCATTTACTTTATTGTGATCATCCTACTGCCATTTGGTTTCGTTTGTGGTATGTATTGGAGAATATTCTCGGAAGCTAAGGAAAATGGACTGAGAATACGCCAGAATGGATCATCACCACTGCTACAAAGTGCAATTAATCTTTCTCACAGTCACAATCAGGGAAATACGCATTTGCTCGTGCAGAGGAATTCAATATCTGGCGCATCGACTAATGGTGGTTTGCATATGCAAATTGATCATAAAAGAAATCGAAGGGAGTCAACAGTAACGATCGCTGAAACTGAGAAGCCAACGAGACGTACTTCATCTACACCCGCACCTCCACCCCCATCGACTCTGGCTCCGCTATCAGAGCCCGAAGAAACCTCAATTGGCGAAACAAAGAATCCCACAAGCATATTATTAACTTTGTCAAGTGCTAGTGGAGAAATTAAAAGGAATTACTCAGTACGACAACTGCCGCTACTTGGGAGATCTTCTCAGGATCTTTTAGCAGCTGACAAACTTCATGCCATTCGCCAAATACACTCAACACCTAATCTCCAAAAGTACAACCAGGGACATCGAAACTCCTTGACCGGTTTCGATGCGACATCCCGCCTTCGTTACATGCCAGATCAGGCTCTACAAATACCAACCATCCATGCCTCACCGAAAGCGCTCAGCTACATGACATCTATTCGACATCGGCTCTCAAATGCTTCATCGCTTTTCAAGTATCGCGATGAGTCGCGTGCCGCTCGCATCAGTATTCTAGTCGTTTTTATGTTTCTCGTATCCTACCTGCCCTATGGCCTCCTAGTATTACTCCAAGGACGGGTAATCGAGAACTTCCCGCATTCTACTCAGTTAGCAGTGTTTATGATTCTGCTAGCTAATCTCACTTCACCGTTTATCTTCGCTTATAGGAATAAGCGCGTTCGCCGTGGCGTAGTTCGCCTCTTCGGCTTGGATGCCCGTTCCAAAGAGCGTCGCTTACAGCGCAAAGGTGGCTTCCTGCGCTACGGCACCAAAGCCAGTATTAGTGTTAAACGTAGCAGTAGTAAAGCATCCTCATATTCAATGAATTCATGTAAATATCTAACCCCAATTCTTAGGCATACGAAGAACAGTTTAAAAAATAGTAATAGCGAAACTAATAAAAATAAAGCTGATACATTCCTAACGAATGCCGCACCTGTTAATTGGTTTCAAAACTCATCCGTTCAAAAGAGCACCATTCTGGAGAATATCGCTGTTGATACTACAATTCACATCCAGCCCTACGATGCCGATGAGAAATGTTCTATTTTCAAAATGTTCTGCCAGAGTTCTCGCAATTTAAGTTGTGCCACGCAATCTTGCACAGCCGAACCAACAGAGGTATAGTAGAAACTTAAATATATGAACTTCCGAATAGAAAAAGGTACCTTTGAACAATTTTCCTTGTTTTCGATTTTTGTTTTCCAAACAGAAACTAATGTACAATTGAGAACATTTTAATTCTTTTTACCAAAAACAATAAAATATATTTTTTTATAATAAGAAATAACAACTAAACCAAAAAATCTTAAAATGTAACGAAATGAATTTAATTGGTCTAAATATGCTATACATAATAAAATGGTTAATTTATTTATAATAATTGTTGATGTATCGATACACAACAAAAATTGTAAGCAAATCGAATCAAAGATATATAATTATACAGATACAAAAATCAATTATTTAACAAATCATGACAAATTTTATTTAAATAAAAACGGACACTATTTATTTGTACACTTAAAAACATAAATAACAAATCTGAATTTACATAACTAAGTTTTAAGAAAAATATTTTTAAGACAAAATATAAATTGAAGAGAGAAATATTTTTGTAAATTTTAATTAACGATATATAGATAATTATTTAAAAAAAATATATAACAAAAAAAAACAAAAAATATTTGTTTATATCGTTTTCATATTGAAAACTTTTCTTGATGGCTATTAAAACTATTACTTCTGTTAATTTTTTTTGTTATACCTTAAAATAATTTGTATTATTTACATTGCTTGTACCTCATTAGATTAATTTAATTTTTACTAAATATACTTTTTTATATGTAATTATATTAACACAAATTAGTTTTGTATATATTTTATTTTTTTTTTGCAAAGAAATGTTTTTTTATTTTATTTTTATAAAGCGACTGCATTTTATTTTGCTATACATGCCTTTCTTAAATTGTAATTCACTTGTAAATTAATTTTTATAAGAATGAATTTGTGAACAAAAATACAAAATTGACAACGTTAAAGAACCAAAACAATTATGATAAAAACAAAAACACGAACTAACGAATTGTGATGAAACCTAATGTTAAAAATTATAAATAGGAAAAAAGAGAAGCCGAAAAGATGATAAATAAAAACTAACTTAAACGTTATTTAAAAGATAACACGATTTTTCAGTTTTGCTGTTGCGTAATTCTATGGGAAGTTGGTTCATTTTTAGTGAGATAGATAAGCAGGTGGACAAGTAAGTATTATGCTGAATTGAACGCAGGAAGTGATCATTTTTGGCCTGAAACCATTTTTCAATAATTAATCAAATCAGTTTTTGATTATGAAATATTTCAAACTTTCTAATTCCTTTCCTTAAAATCTATAGAATGATTGATTTAATAAGACACATTTGGTTTTACATTTTTATCTTTTATCGCGATGGTAAAATATTATCAAAACATGGGTTTTTAAGTTTCCAAACACACATATACCGTTACTTGAGTGATTAAGGGTATAGGCAGCGAAATTATTCCTAAAAATAAAAAAGATTTTTTTTTTAAATTTTGTAAAATAAATGCATGAATTTCTATTTGAGAAATACCACTTTTGAGTTCTATGTAATAATAGGTACTTATCTTTTTTTAAATACTTTTTTTTTTGTTCCAAGACATGAAATAATGGTTTTTTAATCAATAAAAGCAAAGAAGAAATTCAAGAATGTAAATAGGACCAGTTTAATTATTTCAGGGGGATGTAGCACTTTCATGCCTTAAACTTTTGGTCTTCAATGTAAGTAAAATACACATACATTCAAGTACCACAATATTCAAAAAGCATTTGGGCGGCTTCCAGACTAGTGCTGCCATTCTATTGGAATTTGGAAACCTTCATTGAAGATGGAAATATATTTATGAATAGGAATAATCAAACTAACTAAGCCCAAGGACTTGGTGCTATCAACGATTTCGATGTATGTGTTGTTAACAGGAATAGAATTTTCTGACAAGTCCCAATGTCTAAAATAAGAAGCACTTTTCATCACAAGAGATACTGAAAGTTTTTTTATGTACAATTTCGGAATACAATATTATTTATAACTTGAGAAGTACCCTTGCGCAAAATTGAAATAAAAATAGTTCAGTCGTCAAAGAAATATACATTAATCTAAAAAATTGTTTAAGCGATATAAAACCTTATGCAATCACTTAGTACATCACAGATACGACGTTTTATCAAAATCTATGGAGGAGTTTTCGAGAAAATTGGAAAAACCATAAGTCGTTGCATGCAAGCTATTCGTTCGATTTTGTCTTCTAGAGATTAACTTACAAAATGCTTCTCAACAAACTGCTAACTTTAAAGTAGTTTACTAATTCTCCAACACACCCAATACAATGAAAGTTCTTTAAAAACACAACTCAGAAAACAGGCCTTTTTTAAACATTTGTAAATGTCAAAGAGTCAAGAAAGAAGAAAAAGTATGATGTTAAATTTGATTTGTAAGATCGTTGTTGCAGTAGTAGTAGTACGTACGTATCCTAAAATGTTACGCCACTGTTTTTTTTCTGACAAATATTCAACTAAAAAAAACTTGTTAAAGGCAATTATTTTAAACTGGATGAAATAGAATTTTTATTTTGCTCAGTATCCAAGATTTGTTAATCGGTGGGGGGTCTTTCAGGGCTGCTGAAACTCTGCTTATAAAAAAAACAAGCGCACATAACAATGCTTTTAAGGCCTTGCGTGCATTACGGGTAAAAGAAGTTTTGTGTGAGATTTTAACATATTGGCATAGACTTCCGATTTAAGAAAATGCCACCGGAAGAGTTCGAATGGGTGGAACCAATCGATGTCGGTGGACAGTTTACGTCACCTCTGCTTGAGATAAACGTACATCAAACCTTTTTGACGCAGAATGACTTTTGTGACATCAGCTGTATGGTACATAATAGCACCGTCCTTTTGAAAACACATACCTATCAAACCCATATCACCCAAATTTAGGCCAAAATAAATAGATTATCATCATCGTTTTAGAAAAAGTTTGGAATGGTTGAAGCATCAGCCCACAATTAACATCAACAGTTATTTTTATGTTCCTGGTGATCCAAAAACGGGCTTCGTCTCTGAAGATGATTTGGTTGCTGCTGAGTCCAGTCAGCATATAACTTTTCATATAGATTTCGTTTTATAGTCCAAAAAATCAAAAAAAAATTAAAATTAAGTTAACACTGCCGGCAAACATGTCCTTGAATTGCACTTGCATCAATTAAGCCGAAAAGCTATCAGTACTCGGTATATATGTAGGTCAACGACGATCTTCGTGGGAATGACAACGTTCAGAAGAACGCCCAAAACCCTGCTAAATGCTTAGGATTTGCAGCCAAACTTCTCTTAATTTATTGGATAGAATCCAGAGTACAGCGTACGAGTATAAACTGATAAGAAACAGAACTATCATGGAATCCTTCCCATCTTCTGAACACCGTCGGAATGTTTCATGTTTTTACTTGCTTTATCGCTTCTTCCAACACAACTGCTCACCCAAAGTAGCCAGTCGCATTCCTCCTCCCAACCAGTTAATGCGGGATACACGTTTCGCTAGGAATGCTCATCAGTTCACTCTCTAGCCTAATTTTGGGCGTACCGTCAAATACAGATATTCAATTATTTTTAGTCGCACAACACGATGATGGAATAATTTACCCGGACAGTTTTTCCTTTCCATTTCAATTTGCAAACGTTCATCGACAACTTGTTTTTATTTTATTAATCACTTTAACTCCGGTCGTAGAAAAGTCGAAACGAATCATTCATACATAGGTTAAGGGGTCATGTGAAGACAAAGTTAGGTAGGAGAGATTGTTTTGCTCTGTTTCTTACTAAGTTTCCCCCCACAACGGACCAAAGTCTAAGTGTGTTGGTATTTCCGGTCAGCAGCCACCTAAACCTAACCCCCCATCAAAGGTAACGTGTTCTAATTCCAAGACAAACGTCCTAATTATAGATCGAAATGCCTGCTGTGTCGAGTGGCACTAGGAGTTTAGTACCTGCGGAATAGTGCCACCAGGGGCGTAATACCTGCTGATAAGTATCATTAGGGGCATTGTACTGAACGATGCCAGAATCCAAATAGCCAGAATTCAGATAACATCATCCAAAAATCCAGATTAGCGAATCAATCGTATATCGGCTTATAAGTCCAGATGCCGACCGCGATTTGATGTATAATTTCTTATAAGCTTAAGAGTTGTTTTTAAATAAAGTTTTTACAATAAGGTTTTAAAGATCTGTTACTCTGACGTTTCATGATTTCTGCAGACCTGCTCAAGGAAAACCTCGGCTAGAAAGCAAAAAGCACATCACAATGTCTCGACAATTTATGAGCGGTATTTTAAAGAAGCGGCATTAAAAAAACAGGATTATAAAAAACGGGATTATAAAAACGGTATTATAAAAAGGCGGATATCGTACCCAACCCATTTTTAAGTCACTGAAGTGATGCCAGACCTATGGAGGAGTCCCCAGACGAAGAAAAAGAGACTTACTACGAACAAGTCGAGAGGGCCCTCAAGCCTCAATGCCTGTCCAAGGTATGATGTTAAAATCATCCTTGGAGATTTGAACGCAAAAATAGGTCGGGAGCCGGTATTCAGGCATTACGCAGGTACCCATAGTTTGCATGAGAACACTAATGACAACGGACTTCGAGTCTTAGAATTGGCAGCATCGAAAAACATGGTCGTTGCGAGTACCAGGTTCCCGCGTAAGGACATCTACAAAGCCACCTGGGTATCACCTGATGGAGTCACTCGTAACCAAATAGACCACGTGTTGATAGACCGTCGCCACTACTCGAACTTGATGACGGTACGAACGTACCGAGGTGCCAATATCGACTCGGATCACTATCTTGTTGGTATGGTTTTTAGAGGGCGGATTGTCTTGCGAAGACGCATTGCATCCGCCGATCAGGTTCGAATCAACACGACTGCCCTGCGCAATGAAAACACCAGTAACACCTTTGGTAATGCGTTAGGACTCGCCCTAGAATCACTTGATTTAGGGAGAGTAAGTCCTGGACCCAGTATGCTGGGCGTAAATGAGAAGTGGACACGTCTTAAAAATACTGTCATTAGTACTGCCAACTCCATCTTAGGCAGCAGTCGTAAAAATCGGAACGACTGGTTTGATGATGAATGCAAGCTAGCGACTGAACGTAAGAATGTTGCGTACCGAGCAATGCAACAATCTCATAGAACGCGGGCACGCGAAGAGGAATATAAAGAGCTCAGAAGAATAGAAAAACGGCTACACAGACAAAAAAAATCAGCCTGGGAGAAGAACCTAATCTGTGAAATAGAAAATAGCCGAGAGCGAGGTCCGCACCAGGCGCGGAAGTTCTACCAATCCGTCCGAAACATGACGCAGTACACACCACGCTGCACATACTGCAAGGACGGAGAGGGAAATCTGATCACCGATCCTGAAAGCATACTGGAGCGATGGGAAGTGTACTTTAATCAATTGCTAAATGGTCAGCTCACTGCAGAAGTGGAGGCTCCACTACTTCAAGAAGAATACCTTATGTTGCCGCCACGAAGCATAGAAGAGGTTGAGAAGGCTATAGGCCGGCTTAAACAGAACAAAGCCCCGGGAGCCGATGGCATACCAGCCCAATTATTTCATCACGGCGGGCCAGCCTTACGTCAAGCAATTCATGATATTATAGTACAGGTATGGGAGCAGGAAGAAATGCCAGAAGACTGGCGAAAAGGTTTAATATGCCCCATACATAAGAAGGGACATGTCACAACGTGCAGCAATTATAGAGGTATTGCGTTGTTGAGTACCGCCTATAAGATAATCTCCTCTATCCTACAAGACCGGATAACCCCATACGCTAAAACCGTCATCGAACAATATCAGTGTGGTTTCATTCCAGGCAAATCAACAACTGATCAGATCTTTACCCTTAGGCCGGCGATGGAAAAAGGTCTAGAATTTAACATCCCAACATACCATCTGTTTATAGACTTTAAGGCCGCCTATGATAGCATAGCCAGGGTAGAACTTTACAAAGCCATGAGAGAATTCGGCATCCCAAATAAATTGACACGACTATGTAGGTTGACCATGACCAACGTAACAAGCCAAGTAAAAATAGCCGGATTGCTATCCAGACCAATCAACATCTTTAATGGACTCCGACAAGGGGACGGTTTGGCCTTTCTCCTCTTCAACCTGGCGTTGGAGAAAGCAATCCGTAACTCTGGCACGGCAACAAGAGGGACCATCGTCAACAGGTCCAGCCAGTTACTGGCTTACGCAGACGACATTGACATCATCGGAAGAACCGAACAAGCTGTACACGATTCCTTCATCCAGATCGAGCAGGCGGCACAAAATCTGGAGCTGCACATTAGTGAAGGTAAAACAAAGTACATGGTGGCGTCGAATGCGAGAGGAACAGTTATTCAAACGATCAAGGTTACGGAGCACGAATTTGAAGTGGTGCAATCCTTTAAATACCTTGGGTCAATATTAGCAGCCGATAACAATATAGAAGAAGAAATACGCGGGCGGCTTCTCAAATCCAACAGAGCGTACTATAGTCTGTCAAAGCTCTTCAAATCCAGAAATCTCATCATAACTTCAAAACTGCTGCTGTACAGGACCATGGTCCTGCCAGTACTCACATATGGATCCGAGACTTGGGTGCTTAACAAAAGGCACTCCGACCTCTTAGCTGCGTTCGAGAGAAAAGTCTTAAGGAGAATTGTTGGCCCCATATGTGAGGATGAGGAAGGACGATTCCGGAGACGGTACAATCATGAACTGTACGCAATCTACCTAGAAGCAGATATCGTGACAAAAATTAAGCTCGATAGACTCCGGTGGGCAGGGCACCTAGCTCGCATGAGTGAAGAGGAACCTGCTCGGAAAGTTCTTTGTGGTACATTCTATGTTAGATGACAGCGTGGTAGACCATGCTTGCGCTGGAGAGATGGCGTAGACCAGGACGCCCGAAGCCTTGGGGTGCGCAACTGGATGGCGTCGGCTAGAGACCGGAATAGGTGGAGAGACTTGTTGAAAGAGGCCAGGACCGGAACCCGGTTGTCAAGCCGATGATGATGATGATGATGATTTTAAAAACGGTATTATAGATTACGGTATTTTAAAAATTTTTTTGCGAGATTTTTGAAAAAAAGGGGTTATAAAAAGCGGGATTCCGTTACGTTCCCCTTAATAATAAACAATAACAGATTTGACAGATACTGGAAAAAACATGGCCGTTAAGGACTGCCAACATGGCCTTGTTCCTTTAGCTACATAACTTTCTCATTTGGCTCGGGGAGTTTATTAATAAATTTGTAGGTCAGGGTTTCCATACGTTTTCAGAATCGATTGCAAACCTTTTGGGGCTATAATTCCTTTTAAAAACATTAGATGATGTTTAAATGCAGGAAATAAGAAAACAAAAGGACATTCTGTTCACCACTTATTATCTTTAATCAATGCTTGTTCATTTCTTGAAAAAAAAATAATCAATCGATTTTTATTGAATAGTGCCATGTAATGATAACTTTCCAGACATCTGTTTGTCCATGGTTGGCTTTGTATAGTATCTACTCAGAATCATATAATTATGGATTCGGAATGATTCTGTGACTGTCCCTTCAACCAATACTGTTTGAATCAACGTGCGTGTAAGTGAATTAATTTATTTCAATTGTGAATTATTCATACGTCAAAATAAAAGAGTTATGTACATCATTCAATGACGTGCCAGATCGCCAGATGTGTGGCCCAATTATTAATGGATTTACCTTCACGAGTCGTTGTTACTTGGACTGGATCCAGAAAAAATTAAATCAATGAAACTGCAAAATATTTACCTCATCACTTGCAGCCATAAAATTAATTAACATACAAAACGTACTTTGTATCTACATATGGTATACATATATCTATAATGTGGACTATATGTCTATGGATTACCTAAGGAAAGGGCTTTTCGAGGATTTGTTTCTTTTCTGTGGCTATTATTTGGTTTTGTTAATGAATAAATCGACAGTCACACTTTTAAAATCATTTTGTCAACAACTTAACTTGTTTAACCCGTTTTTGAAAAAAAAAAAAGGAAAAAATTAAATTTAACCAAAAATTCAAATGTCAGTAATACAAAATATTTTTTCTTTTGTTATTGTTGTCGGAGCTGTGAAAGTACTGATGGTGTCATTCGAATTTCAAAAATAGATCTTTTGGGCTATAAAGACTGAATATTCACTAGAAAAGATAAAACGACGGGCAGGTGTGATATTGACAGCCAGGTTATAGAATTAGAATTGACAGATGTTTTTGTTTTATGAAAAACCAGCTACCTATGTAAGTAAATCTTCTGTTGGAAGGCCTACTGGTTTAGGTATGTATATAGAGTAATTGTATAGTAGGAAGGCCTTTTGTCTTTGTCGGTTCTATGATTGTTTGGGTATCGTAGGGATGATTTGAAATAGATAAGGTCCTGTATAATGATCATTGTGTATATACAGGGGCGTATTTACCCTAGGGCTAAAAGGGCTACAGCCCGGGGCGGCAAAGTTGCTAGGGGCGGCGGCGCAAGCCAATTTATAATATTTTTTTGAAGCGATTGGAATTTAAAAACATTCAAGCAGAAGGACGCAAGTGGCCCCTAGCAATTGGCCAATTAATAATATTTTTTGAAGCGATTGAACTTTCAAAACATACAAGCAAAAGGGCGCAAGCCGCCCGTAGCGATTGGCCAATTTATATATATTTTTTTTTGAAGCGATTGAACTTTCAAAACATACAAGCAAAAGAGGGCAAGCCGCCCCTAACAATTGTCTAATTTACAATATTTTTGAAGGATAAACAAAAAAGTGTCCGGCTGTGAGAGAGTTCACTGCAACATGTCACTCAGTTTTTTCACCATTTACTATTCTTATTTTTTATAAACGATTTTGTATAATGAAAATTCGTAGAAAAAATATTTACGGTCATGTACCTATTCTTTGGAACGAATTCCAACGAAACGAAAACATTATAGAAATAAAATGCACGACTGGGTCGCACGAACTTGCTCCTATGTAATAGACTAGGAATTTTAAAAACGGATGTTATTAAAGAAAACTGTTCATAAGGATAAAATGAATTTTTTAAATACTTTTAGTAATAAGAGATAAAAACAGAATGACTTTTTTTTTAAATTGAAAAAAATATTTTTTTTTTTAAAGTTTTAAAATGCAAGGTTTTTTAAACTTTTTAGGAGCTTCTTTATAAAAAACTTCATTAAAATCCGTTATGCCGATAATGAGAAATTCAAAATTCGAAAAAATCGTTCTATGGTAGATACAGTCAGTAATATCTAGATTTCAATTTTTACTTGCGACTTATAGGTACTATAAGGCAAGTTATGCATTCGTAAAAAAAATCGAACTCGAGATTTTGATCAAAGTTGACATTACGATGATAGCGAAGACTAAAAAAGTGGGTCTCGCAATTCTGTCTGTCTGTCCGTTCGATTGCAGCTAAACGGCTCGACCGATTTTCGTCAAACTTGGTAGATATGGGTTTTAATTTTTTACCCCCGGATGTTTTTTGATTTGGTTTTTTAAGACCAAAAATAACGGAACCTGCCATACGATTTTTTTTCGAAATTTTATAAACATTTTTTTTTTCTCAAACACTGTTCGACAGATTTTAAAAATAAAAACACAAAAAAATTTCATTTAATTAAAGCTAGGTACTGGATGAAAAAAATTTTTCCGAAAAATGGTTATTGAGGGTACCTCCAAGGAACTCTTTTTTTTGTTTTTGATTTTCTCAAAAACGGTACAACCGATTTTGATAATTTTTTTTTTGCTAAGGCTCCCCAAAAACATAAATAGAATTGTGTACTCAAATTTTCAAAAAAACATTTTTTGGATTTTAAAAAAAAACTTCAAAATTTTTTTTTTCAAAACTCAATATTTCGAAAACTCCCTGCTAGATTTTTTTTAAACTCGATAAATAAAAGTTTCTCAATAATATCTGCAAGATGTAATAAAAAAATTTTATTTTACCTAAAAATTAAGGTACCTACCATACAAATGCTAAAAATTAAAAAAAAATGGTTTTCAAAAATCGTATTTTTCTCGACGAGAATTTTGCTAAAATTTTTTTTCTTTCAATTAATTTTTACGATCTTTAATTTAATAAAAAAAATTTTGAAATTAAGATATTACAGCTTACAGCTTGTACCTACCATAGAAGCATTTTTTCGAATTTTGAATTTCTCATTATCCACATAACGGATCTTAATAAAAATTTGTATAGACAAGCTTCTAAAAAGTCTAGAACACATTGCATTTCAAAACCTTAAATTAAATATTTTTTGAATTTTTGAAAAAAAAAATCTATTTTTTTATTTTTTTGAAAATTCAATATCTCAGAAATGGCTCAATATTTTTTTTGCAAATTTAATTTTTATTCGAACAATAATAAAAACTTTAAATTGGCGTACCAAATTTTTTTCTTAAGTTTGTATATAAAAGCTTTTTTTTTTAAAGAAACCGCTACAACGACTTATAATTTTTGTTCCTGCATAAATTCATGTTTGCATAGCATTCTGTTTTTATCTCTTACTACTAAAAGAATTTAAAAAATTAATTTTATCCTTATGAACAGTTTTTTTCAAATAACATTCGTATTTAAAATTCCTAGCCTATTACATAGGTCAAGTTCGTGCGACCCATTCGTGCATTTTATTTTTTTTATTAAATTATAGATCGTAAAAATTAATCAAAAGAAATAAAATTTTAGCGAAATTCTTTGAACCGTTTTCGAGAAAAATACGATTTTCGAAAACCATTTTTTAACATTTGTATGGAAGGTACCGTTAGTTTTAGATAAAACAAATTTTTTTTCTCAAATCTTGTTAAGAAACTTTTATTTGTCAAGTTTGAAAAAAATCGATCCTAGGATTTTCGAAATATTGAGTTTCCAAAAAAAAATTTTGAATTTTTTTTTAAAAATCCAAAAAAATAAAAAATTGAAAATTTTAATATGGAATAATATTCAAACTTTGGAGGAGCTTTGGCATATAAAAAATTATTTAAATCGGCTATACCGTTTTCGAGAAAATCAAAAACAAAAAAAAATGGACCCAGGGGGACGGATCTTAATTTTTTGTTTTTAAACCATGTACAAAGAGTCCCTTTTTATTAAAAAAAAATTATAAAAATCCAACAAGCCGGATTTTAGATATAAGGTCCCACACAAAATTGTATTCTTTGCATATACCTAGCAAATCATGCCTCAATCTTTTTTAGTTTTGGCTGACTCGTACCCTTTATACAAATACCCTTCCCTTCGTCAATAGTTTTGAACGACTTATGAAACAATATAATGATTGTTTTTTGTACAATAGTTAATAATGATGCATAAATAAAAAGATCTGTATTATTTTAAAAACTATTGGCGCAAAATTTTAGTCGAATTAGTACAATTTTAAAACCATTTTAGTATAATATTAGGTTAAAAAGACGATTTTGCTAATTTAAACAGATTTAGCATCATGCTATCTCTAACATTTTACTAAAGCTGAAATAGTCGAATACCTATTTTATCTTTTTAGTATCGTGCTAACTTTATATGCATCTTGCATACTTCCAGATGTTAAAAAAGATCTGTTTACTTAGTTTTTAGCACGAACTGTCATTGTTTTAGGTGTGTTCAGAAGCAATTTAAACAAACTGTTTATGAGAAAAAACGAGAATGATTTGATGTTTTTGAAGAGATAGGAAAAAGCAAAACCTCTGAAAACTACAAAATGGAAAGAATCGTCAAGAAGAAAAAACGAGATGATGAGTGTCGCGAAGGGGAGGTTCTTTTTTGTGGTCGTGAAAATTTCAAAATAAATACATTCATCCATATTTGCGACCAATTCTTGAGTGCGCTGAACAGAAGAAATTCCTCCTATGAAGCAATAATCACATGAGTGAAGAAGCCATTCGAAAAAACGCAACCACTCTTATTATACCTGGTTGATCTTGGAGAAGATTTTCAAGAAGAGTGTGTCTTACTTAAACATTTTCTTGAGCAAAACAACACTGAAAATATGAGTTTAAGCTTTAAGGCAGCTTAACCTTCATATGGGTGATTCTACAAACGATGGAATTTTCGGCGGCCCCAGAAATATTTTGAAATCCGTTCAATTATTTAATCTGATTTTTTTTTATAAAATTAAATCTGACTGATATCTACCTGGCCTAACAATATTATTAGGGTGACCTTATTTTATATTGCTCAAAAAATTCTTCAAAGTGTCCGATTCTCAGTCCCCTGACGTGTCCCCAGTGCGTTTTCGCAAAGAAAAATTATTACCGTTCTCTTATTTCAGGTCTCATACTAAAATGAATCCCACCGAAGTTACGCCAAATAATACATCTTTGCTACGAAATAGATAAATATTTTTTAGTAATTGATTTTATTACAAAAAAACTTAATTAAACTTTGTCCCCCGCTTTTTGTATCAGTCCCCTGGCATATTGAAACAGTCGAAAATATCAATAACTAGGATGTCGATCAGATTTCCAGCACTGACAATTTGAAGAACCAAGTCTCCTTACAATAAAATCGTGGTGCAACTCGATTCTGTTTCTTATGTTAGTATTGTGAAAAAGACATTTGTACATGAAGTCGTGGATTGTCCTTTTAGTTTATCAGTCCTCTGGTGAGTTTTTACGAAACAAATTTGTATGTAAGTAGGCATCTTTTTTAGCAGTATAGTATAGGTTTGATAAAACCGTAATATTATATATATTTTTTTGATTTTTTAAGTAAAACCTTAATATCGTTTTTGCGCAAAAACCATGAAAAACCTCAGTCCCCTGGTCTCAGTTCCCTGGCTAATATATAAATAAATGATATTTTATTCAGAAACCTGAGAATTTTTAAGTTATGTTGAACTTCGAACTTCATTACGAAATATTTTCAAAATTTTTAAAAAGAATATAATTTATTTTAAATTGATTCTAAGTAGAAAAAAAAATTATTATAATATATTTTTTTTTTTTAATAAAATGCTAAGTTATTAAGTATTAACCATGAATTTGTATGTTTATGAAGGCTAATTAAATTTAATTTCTATATTTCAGTGTGTACCCAAGAGAAAATACAAAAAAAACTAAAGATTTTTTCAGTCCCCTTAAAAAAAAACTCAGTCCCCTGAACATCCTTTTTCAAAAAATGCCCTTAAAATCGTCATTTTTAATTTTTTTTACTGGCCGCTTTCAACAACGCAAAGAGACGTTTTAAGGATCAACTAGAACAATTCTTACGACTTTTGGCTTCCAAAAATGTCGTGCCGAAATTTATATCATTTTATTCCATTGTTTGTAGAATCACCCATATAAAAAAAAAACGAATTGAAGGAAGCATTTCCATATGTTGAGGTTTCTTTAAGAATATACATACTTTTGCACTACAGTGACAAATTATAGTGCAGAAAGATCGTTTTCCGTATTGAAGCGAGTGAAAACCTATTTAAGGTCAGCTTAGCTTTATTAAATATAGAAGCTGAACTGACAAAAAATTTAGATAACGAATCTATTGTTAATGAATTTTGTAAGCAATATACACACAGAAAAAAAAAATTGAAAACATCAAATACATATTATGCATTTTGTGTTTTTGTATTATTATTTTTTATTACTTTATTTTCATTATTCTAAAGGGCGGCAAAATTTATCAGCCCGGAGCGCCAAATCCTTAAATACGCCTCTGTGTATATATGTACATAGCTAGCTACATACATATGTATGTACACATGAACGTGTAAGGAAAATAAAATCGATTAAGGGAATTGATGTTAGGCTACGAAAGTTGCATTTTCAAATACAGGGTGTTATGATTTTTGATTGTCGAAATTTATTAAAAAAAAAAATAAATGAGAGATTGAATGTTTGTCGTTTAAGGTCCACCGATTGGCGATGTGTGAATAAATCTCACGGTTTTTATATTCTGAGCAATCTGAATCATTTTTTTTTTATAGATATTATTTCCAAGCTCTAAAAGGATTATGACTACCCTTAAAATGTGTAAACACAGTGCGAGTGTTTTAGGAAAGGTGGAGGAGATTAAGAAGGTGATATCGATGCATTCAAAAAGCTAAATATTATTGCGGAATCTTCGACAGTACACCAGACATTTCCCACAAAGACCAAATGAGCCAGGTTCAGCGATACGTACATATCGAAGGAGAAAAGATCGCCGTGGTAGAATCTCTAATCGACTTCTTCGAACCAAAAGGAAAAAATGCAGAAGATCTCAGCAACGATATAATCGCGAAGATAACATCAGACGTTCTGGACATACATAACTTGAGAGGACAGGCTTATGACAACGATGCCACAATGTCAGGGATCCACAATGGAGTTCAAGCCCTGATTAAAGCACTGAATCCAAAAGCTACATTCGTTGCATGCACAAACTACTCACTTAACCTGGCTGGGGTACACGCTGCTTCTGAATCAGTGAATTCCGTGACGTTTTTTGGAACTCTGGAGAAGCTATTTGACTTCTGTTCTGCATCAACTGCTCGGTGGAACGCTTCGGTTGCCGTCACAGGTCAAGCAGTGAAACCAGTCACTGAAACGCGCTGGAGCGCTAGACATGAAGCTGTCAAGATGCTTAAAAATAAGTTTGAGGAAGTTCTGGAGGTACTGGAAGAATTGATGGATTCATCTCAAACTTCCGAAACAAGATCGGGAGCCAGTCTTCTTCTGATAGCCATGCAGTCATTCCACTTCCTCACTTTTCTTGGCTTTTGGGCTACAGTGCTACCTGAAGTAGATAACGCACAGATTTACCTGCAGTGGGATAAGTGTGCTCAGAAACTCTGCACTTTAAAAGATTCTAAGACTCTCTGGGAAAAACTCGGAATCGAACTCAAAAGTCAAAACGAGAAGAACTCGCAGGAAAAAAACGCATGGCGATGAATCCGCAGATGCAGCTTTGTCTCACGATCAGGAACTCCGTCGAGAGGTGTTTGCATCATTTGACAAGATCATTTAAGAAATGACGACTCGATTCCAGCAAATTCAAGAAATAGCGGACAAGTTTAGATTTTTGACGCCAGCGATACTTTTGGACAGCAAGTACGAGTGTGATCTTTTCCATGTATTAGAAGACATCGACAAGAACGAGTTTCAGATGGAGTGGAAGCGTCTCCAGCAGTTTGTCGCAAGTTCTGAATAAGAGGAAGATAAATATAAGAGGCAAAGGACCACTGGAGCTCCTCCAATTCATTCAAAACCTGAATCTGGGAATTTCAGTTCCAAATATAGTCATCTTTATTCGTATAAATTTGACTTTGGCAATTAGTGTCGCTAGTTGTGAGAGAAGTTTTTCGAAGTTGAAGCTAATCAAAAATTATCTCAGATCCACTATGAGCTCCACTAGACTATCAAACTTGGCTATATTGTCGATTGAACAAGAATTGGCTGTAAATATTGATTTCTGACTTCGCTGCTCGTAAGGCCCGTAGAATCCGTTTTTAAAACCGCTGATCCGATTTTACCTTCAATAAAAGAATACCTCATTGCCTGTGAAATGATGTCTCGAAATTTAATTTTAATTAAGTATTGAATGGGGTCGGCAAAATGGGTCTCCCGCTCCAGGCGCCGAGATGGCACGCTCGAGCGTTAAGTGAGAAACGGTTATTATGGGTGAAAGAAGCGATAAAACAAGGAAATGCATGAAACATTCCGACGGTGTTCAAGTAATGGGAATGATAAGTAGAGCGAAATTTGTGCTGCACCTGCCCAAAGATGTTTGCTGTCCTCGAGTTTTGAACGCTTAAACGCCCTATAAATTGTAGCCAGGTGAAAAATTTCTTACATGGATACAGAAATCGTGAGCACTTAGCAGCGTTTTTGGCGGGTCTCGAGAATTTGGTCGTTGACACACATACCGATTACTGCGAGCTTCTTCGATGCAAGTACCATTGAAGGACAATGGCATAAGTGGTTCATTTTCTTCAACGACAATAGGCAACATTGATCTTACGAAGCATTAAACTGCACGCTATGTTTATACTCCATTTAACAATGATGTAAAGATCGGAGTTTGATGAGCTTATCATTCGATACCGTTGCAATTCCACTTCCGATAGAGATAGACGTGAATTTGAGAATAAGTACGTTTGTTTCATTTTTTTCTTTTTTTTTTTCAAAAATATCACATATCACAATTTTATAACGGGTTCTTGTAAAGATTCTTATGTAAGAGCTTCTGGGAAGTATAAATATGTAGTATTGCACACTAACATTTTGAAAGAAATATTTTTTCCTTTGATTTCTAAGAAAGGATAAAATTTTTGGAAAACTTAAAAGCACTTTTCATGACAAGAGATAGTCTTCTAAGAAATCTCAAATGTCACTTGCTCTCAAAAGAGAGAAACACTATACTCCTGCAAAACATTTTTGTTTTTAAATGTTGTTCTTTATTTTTACGTCACAGCGTCTAGTAAGCGAAGCCAACCATCCACCGGCTTTAGAGTTAAGAGGTTTTACAATTGTGCCAAGGGATAGTAAAAAAAACTAGGCAGCCAATGGGGTTTTAACATATAATTTAAAACAAAAGCTTTTTTCTTGGCAAAAATAATGGGAGCATTTATTTCTGAAAAAGACTTCTGAGATTTTGATTACAAATTTAGTTTGTGCTAGAAATAATAGGCTCTGCCATTGGGTGCATTCAAAAGTCGTCATCAAAAGTAGTTAACACTCATAAACTCAATTTATTCATTTTTGGCTTATCATTACCAATTAAACTGATTTTAATAATATGCTTCTAAAAGTTAGATTGTATATTAAAGAAATTGTAAAATAATTTGAATTCTTGAAAAAAAATTATTTTTATCTAGACATTATTTAAAACCAAAAATTGGCTTATCATTTTATTTTGTTAAAAAAAATTAAGTACATATGAAAAAAATTGATTTCACCTTTTTTTTTATAAATACATATTTCTTCAAGAAAATTGTAAAATGCAACAGGAAAGCAATAGAGTTTTACAGAATTGAAAATCGAACTACCTATTTAATGGCACTTGTATTTTTTTTTTAATTTTTCTTTAACCTCAGTATACCTCTTGTGGTAATGGTTAGTAAGAAGGAATGTTATATCGGAGATCCGGATTTTATTTCAAGTCATTGGAACCAAACACACAAAAACATGCTTATTCAAGGATAATGCCTTTTTGGAGGAAATGACTACTCTTCCACGTGTTTCTACTTGTCATGAAACAACATCATGTCCATAAGTCATAAGTCATAGGCAATGGTCCTGTACGAGTTATTGCGCTTCAAATTTATCAACATTCGTTTCAAACATTCCAAGCTCATTCCAACATAAGGAAATAACGTCTATCTGCATTTAGGGACCCCGTTTGCAAAGAGAAGTCCATCAAAACTAAAAGTTTTCCACCACAAAATCATACCAAGCTGACGATTTTCGACTAGCTGGTAACATCATAACGACAAACTTACATGTGACTAGCGACTTACCCGGGACGTCCCGGATTTCAGACATAAATTCATTTGTCCCTCCGGGGCAGCTTTTTCCCGGGTTGGAACTCAAACTCACAAAATAATGCCTAGTGTACCCAAATATCTCTCAGTGATAACAAACAATCACTGCATTGTTATTTAACCTTAAGAAATTGCTTTTAAAATTTCAATCAAACAAACCTAACTTAACGAAGAATGTATTTTTGCAAACTGACATCTGTCATTAAAATTGACAAAAGAAAAATATTTGCAAATGACAAACGAAAAAAAAATTCATTTAATTAGTAATTAATAAAAGTATAATTATTTATTTTGATCTGCACACATATGTATGTATATGTACATATTATGACTTTTTATTTTGTCCCGGGCAATATGTTGGAATCCCGGGATTTCTCAATATCTTAGCCAAAAAAATCTGGCAACGCTACATGTGACTGACAGACTTTGCAGAAAATGGATTTTTGTTTGGACTTTGTTGTCAAGGAAATATGTACATGTCAAACGTTTAATCAGCCCCAAAAACGCTTGAAAGTTGTACTCTTTTGCTGCGATTTTTCAAGGTAACCGGGCCGCAAGGTGCTGGCAGAAAAATAGCGTAGGCCAGTGTGCCTTGACCGGATTGGCCAACCAACTCCTCTTGATCAAGAACTGTTGACGTTGACGTAGGAGACTGCTACCGCCTCCAGCACCCTCGGGACTTGACGTGGCATGGTCCTCGCGAATAGGAATTTTTATCACCTAGAGCTCTGTTCAAAGTTATTATTATAAAAGCCAATAATTTTCTTGAAATAATTTTCTTATAATATCGCTTCTGATCTACATATTAAATCTTTCATCGATTTCATTTCATCACTTCGAGTTTTATTTTCGGCAAAGACAATAACCTGATGAATATTTAACTCAAAACGATTAATCAGATTTGTTTCACTTAATCGATCAAAAAGATTTATTCTGCAAATGATTTTCTTTTTTTTTTCAAAATTATTTGTCAGATAATTTGACTGATGGTGATTCGAATGTGGCGAATACTGAACACATACTTTTGTTTTAAGATTTCTATTTTAAAATTAACATATTTATCTTCTGTGTTTTTCATCGTTTTTTTCTTTTTTACTTGACTGATGCATTTGTTATAGTATGTTCATAAGGTATGAATACGAAACAAACCATTGCATAAAAGTCAAAGCAGAAACGAATTTTGTTGATAAGCATTTAAATAAAAACTTATGTATAATAAATAGTATTCTATTAAAATGCCATACAACATTCAAATCAAAAATGTTTCAATGCCTAAGCGTTTTAGACTTTTTCAAAAAAAATATTAGCCACCCTGCAAACAAAAATACAATAATTTGGTTTGAAAGGAATGAAAATTCACCGAACAGAAAAGAGTCTATTCAATTAGACTCGGCAAGCGGAAATTTTAATTTTTAGGATCCTTTTTCGAAGGATCAGGGTCAGGTAGTTTTTTAGTAGATATTTCCAATATACATACATTATATCGATTGTTTTTTTTTTCCGAGCATTATGTCCATAATTAAACTTTTTATATTCGTATATATGCGTGTACATGTATTGAGTAGGTGCTACCTAAACGTACATATATGGTAACATTTCGCCAAACATGTATTTTAGATTTTAGAAATAAAGGGTGGTTAAATTTTAAGGGCCGATGTTGATTTTGAATAAAACACAAATTATTTAGAAAATTATTGTCATTTCTTTTTATTATCTTAATATGGTATGGTTCAATTATGTATGGAACGAAATATCGGCCAAATGGCCGCCGCTACCTCGGCGGCACACCTCCATTGGATGGTCCAAATTTTCGATGACGGTGAAGTGCCGAATTATGTCATCATTAAGCTCTTTAATTGTTGCGCAAAAGAAAGATTGTTTGGTTAGCTGTGTGGCAAGTGGCACCGTCCTGTTATATCGTCCACATCCATATTGTTGAAATTAAAGATTTTGTAGTTTGTTCTTATCTACTTTTTGCTTGTGTAAATTATTTTATCAAGCTGTAATTTACTTAAATGTTTTTGTATATTGAAAATAAAACATTCATTCATTTTTGGAATCTCAAAACATCACATATCTTCTAATTCGGACCATTAAAAGTTCGTTATCATCTCACGATAGCGAACACCATTCACAGTAACTGCCTGGCCGGCCTCATTTTGGAAAAAATACGGCCCGATGATGCCGCCAGCCCATAAACCGCACCAAACAGTCACTCTTTGTAGGTGCATTTGTTTTTCGACAATCACTCTTGGATTATCATTCGCCCAAATGCGGCAATTCTGCTTATTGACGAATTCACTGAGGTGAAAATGTGCCTCATCACTGAAGATGATTTTCTTCGAAAATTGATCATCCACTGTTGCCATTTCTTGCCACCATTTTGACTATTGACGACGCTTGAAATGGTCAAGAGGCTTTAGTTCTTGAGTCAATTGCACCTTATAAGCATGTAAATGCAAGTCTTTATGCATAATGTTCATCAACGAAGAGCGTGAGAGGTGCAATTGTTGGGCACGACGACGAGGTGAGGTGGACGGCTCTACAGCCACACTATCGCGAACAGTAGCAATATTTTCTGCAGTACGAGCTGTACGAGTATGCACTGGTGTTTTCACATCTCCTACAGACCCGGTTTGCTCAAATTTTTGCACGATTTTTCCGATTGTACGCACATGTGGACGATTAAATTGACCGAAAAAATCACAATCGCAGTTTGATTTGAACGCCCATTTTCATAATAAGCCTGAATAACTTTAACGCGTTGCTCGATTGTGTATCTTTCCATGGTTCAAATTGAGTTAGTCTGAAATTGAGAAATGTCAAATGAAATGCAGAATTAAACTTGACGTTTAGGTGTGGTTCACATTCAACATCGACCCTTAAAATTTAACCATCCTTTAGTAGATGAGATGCCACGAGAAAACTATTATACAAACAGGGAGCCCGTTTTTGTTTCGGTTTGTTAGCGCAAACTGCAGTCAATCGTCTAATCGTAGATCAATTTCAGAATCTTTCTTCTTCTGGCTAGTGCAAATATTCAAATAAGTAATAAAGGTAAATGATGATTTTCGCTTATGTCAGAAATTATGTCCAAAACAGGTAAAATAATAAACAAAATCAGACATACTCGTACATACAAATACACATACTGCCAAGAGTGCCAACAATGAACATTTTTCTTATATTATGTTTCAACTTTTATTTGAAAGAGGCAGTCAAGGCAGAGTGACTGATGGCAGCTCTCTAGTGTCAGTCTCTTTTCTTTTTTATGTTGACATCAGCGATCCTGTCTTTGAAAGACAAGCAGCATTATATTTGGTCATGTCATGATTTCTGTCAAAGAACTTTCAAGATAATAAATAAAAACAATGTTTTAAATGTTTTACTCAAGATTTATGTAAGAATTCGTTCATACTGACACAACTTTAGACTGAAATTGGTAGAATTTTGGAGAGTAAACGACCTTAAACCTAATCTGTAACACTTTGACACAGATTAAATATTACCGTATTGAATCATTACTTTGATCGGCTATTCGCAGATATTTAAATATTTCAGTGCATCACATATTAGCTTAAAAAAAAAAAGAAGAAATATGGCCATCAGTTTACCCTACAGCCCAACTTTGACGTATTGTTAAATTCAGAGTTTCTTTCTTTAGACGCACTACACGAATGTGAAATGCTTTACCAGGCTCAATATACATTCGTTTTTGAAGTTGAAGTTCTTGAGTTATTTGTATCAAAAGGGTGTTCTAAAAGCGATGCGTGGAGTGAATTCACTTTTGTTAGAGGTCAAGGACAATCTGTTATTGATTTTCAGGAAACTGGCTGACCATGCTCGAAGACTTTAAAGTCGCATTAGTAAACTATTCGGGTCATTTCCCAATTGTAATTAAAATATAATTAACAGAGTTAAGCCAAGAAGCTATACAGCTTCAAGATTTAATAAGCTCAAGTGGTCGGAAAACAATGCAACCCTATACAAAAGACTCTTGGCTCATAATTCACGCTCCCTTCTCCAACAATTCACACACTCGGCTGAGGAGATGTGTGAAAGTATAGAACTGAAATAAAAGCTGCAGCTTCTTTTGCTACTAAAAGCACTAATAATTTTATACCGAATAATATTGATAAGGATTGTAAAAGTCTGCGTAAACGTTGATTTAATACCTAAAGTTTTTAGAATGATGAACTCTCAATTTTTCAAAAATACCTATCTTTGAATAAATAAACAATATAAAAAAATGTGTTCAACTAAGAAAATTGCATATTTTTTAGAAAAAACTGGAGAACTGTTCCAAATCCAAGTCATTCTGGGATATAGTCCGCGAGCTTGGTAGTCAAAATCAGGACATGAAGTACTCTTTAGAAGCCAAGACGCTAGCAGCTCATTTTAAAGGTCTGCTCTCAGCTGACTAAGACCTTTGTAACTTCGTACCTTCGATTACGCACTACCTAATATTACCGTTAATGAACTGGATATAGCTATCTCAATACCAGAATAAATTGTAGTCAACACTTCAAAAAATTAAAAACAATAAAGCTCCTGGTATGGACGGCTTACCAATGGAGTTGAACAAAAACAGTACAACCGATTTTTTAAAATTATTTCGTCTCTTTTTTTCAACAGACTGTATAACGATGAGTTTCAAGGAATCGGTTATTTTTGCTGTTTTTAAAAAAGGTGATGTGAATGCGAATGCTGCAAAAAATTATGGAGGCATTTCGATACAGTAAGGAAAATTTTTACAGCAATTCTGAATGAAAGGCTTACTAAATGGATTGAGAATAATAATCTTTTAAGCATCTTTCAAGCTGGTTTCCGCACAGTTTTCTCGACCATGGGTCATATTTTTGGTATCTCATGTATCGTCAGAGACTTTATTGACAGTAAAAAGAAACTTTACAGTTGTTTTGTTGATTTTAAACCAGCGTTTGACAAAGTCAATAGAAAGGCTTTAATCTACAAACTATCTTGTATAGGTTTGTCGCGTAAGATTCTCCAAATCTATGCCAATTTAATTTTATGGACATATGGAAGGGTATGAGATAATCTCACGTTGACAAACTGATTTGAAATAAAGGCGGGTGTTCCTCAAGGATGTATGCTTAGTCCATTATTGTTTGCCTTATTCCTAGATGACGTCTGTGAAATTCTTCCTGGAGGAGTTAATTTCGCCAACATTAAACCTCAAAGTCCTTTTATACGCCCACGATTTAATTATGCTTGCTGAAAATCTTTTTAAGCTTCAAATGTAAATAAACCGACTAAATTCATATTGTGAGTCTTGAGGTCTGCATTTTTGAAGGAAGACAATCAAGAAGACGACCTGAAGAAAAATGGCCTCTTAATAACTTACATATCGACATTGTACAGGAGTTTAAATATTTGGCAGTACTTCTCATCCACAATTTAAGCTTTCTTAAGCATTCCAAAGCATTCTAAGCGCTCACACTTTGTTCAAATATCTTTAGGGTAGTCATTATCTCTTTAGTGCGCGCAAAATTATCTTCAAATAATCAAAACCTACAGAAATTCTCGAATCAAATATTTTTTTTCGGCAATCCGATACAATTACATAATATGCCGATTCAATTCAAAGATAAAGCGTTTCAAAATTTATTTGAGTGTTTTTGGTGCAGTACTGAGATTCTTTTCTTAGCTGCACTACACGAATGTGTAATGTCTTACCGGGCTCAATACCCCACTCATTGCAAATTGCAATGTGCCGACATTCAGAACCAATGTGCATCGGTATCTCCTTTCTAATCTCAGCCTGCGCACTGTGCTTTTGCTTAGATGTAATCCCCATAAAGTATTGAGACACTTTTTCTTTCCTTTAAGGGATTGGATATGCAAATTGTTCTGACAGTTCTGTCCTTTTATGAGCTTATAACCTTACGAACTGACAGTTTGTATGTGTGAATTGTATCTTCAATGAAACTACTGCTGAAAAATGAGACGAATGGTTTTATTCAAAGGAGCAATTCTCGATTTTGAAAACAGAGCTCGGTCTATGCAATGAAAAACGACAGAAATTATTTATTTTAAATGTATCTCAAACGAAAGGTTTTGGAGCTCTGAGCGCTACTAAGCACATATAAGAAAATACTTGGCATTTAAAGCTGGATCAAGTTATTTGAATAAATATTTTTTGATAAAATTAATTCAAACCTCATAATTTGAAATATCGTTGCTGTAGTTCTGATGCCTCGTAATCCAGAAAACTCAATTTTTTAGGAGACACGAAGAACGTATTTAAGACATAATTAGGACTTATGAATTGACCAAATTGGTTACACGGTATTTAACTGGCATGATTCACTGGGTTACGAGTTACGTATTAAAGAAAAAAAAGTTCGTCTTGAAATTTCACGTATTACATATTCAATTTTAATTATAATAATATTCCGCAAATTTAGTTAATAAACTGCATCGAAATGAAAATTTTTTGTAACGAGCTTAAGAACAACAACGATATGCTCTATTAATGTACATTTATCAGGGTGGCGCATAAGTAACGTTATTATTTAATTATTGAATGATTTTTTTTCCGTATTTTTTTTTTTTAAATATAAGCTTTGAAAAACTTGGCAAATTTATAATGGACAAACTCTCAGCACAGAACAAAGAACTAAAGCCGTTCAATTTTATTTTGAGAGTGGACATTCAATTGTCCAGACACAAAGATAATATTGAAATTCAGTTTATGTTCGAAATACTCCAATAATTTACCGATTGGTCCATCGTTTTCGGAAACAAGGGGCTGTCTGTGATCTTCTGTGTGATGGAAAACCTGCGGTGAAGTTCGAAATGATGTGATCATACTCGTACCTCGGTTGCAACCAAGTATTGAGAAAAATCCCGGCGACGTTCTTAGTCTAGGTGGTCTTTGCCAAGAATTGTACGGTAGTTAAACTTCTTTCCATATTAGATTCAATTGGTTTACTAGTTGAAAGCAATTGATCCACAAGTACGCCATACAGTATGCTCGGCGTTTTCAAGAATTGTTCCGAAAGAACGAAGAGTTCAGTCACAAACTCAAAATTATCGACGAGGCCTATCTTTATCTCAACGGTAAGGCTAGGACCGCACTTGCGATCTCAATCGCACGATTTTTTAATCGCAAAAATAGAACACATGAATTTGAATGAGAATGAACGCACTTGCTACCAACAAATCATGACGATTTAAAAGTCGCAATTTGTTTCATTTTTCTTGCGATGCGATTGTCGTAAACTTAAATGAAACACATGTACTCAAATGGATATGCCCACACTTGCGATTTAAATTACTACGACTTAAAAATCGTAGTCGCAAAGAGAAATTGGCATGCACGCACTTGCGATTTTTATTCCACGATTTTTTAGTCGCAGAAAGTAAGACACATGGCCTTAAATCTAAATGCACGCACATGCGACTTAAAAATCGTAGCGATTATAAAAATTAAACAAGTTCTATTTTTTTCAAGCTATTTTTCTGTCGCTACTTATTTGTAGCAAATGCGTGCACTCACATAAAAAGTAGTGTGTTTTATTTTTCGCGATTAAATAATCGCGCGGCAAAAAATCGCAAGTGCGTGCATGACAATAATTTGTAGCGACTACGACTTTTTAATCGCCTCGACGAAAAATCGCAAGTGCGGTCCTAGCCTAACGTGAAAAAAACGAAATTGCAGAATATTTTGCATCCAAAAATAAATGTTGAATTTCAAATGCTCCCACTTAGATTCACAATGGAATTACCTCAAGGAAGACTATTGAACCATATTTTTTCGAAAACGACGAAGAAGTTGCGGTTAATGTGGATGGCTTTCAATACTGGACAATGATTGAACATTTCTTAAGGCCAGCGGTAGAGAAAAATTCAGAGTTGTGGTTCCAACAAGATGGAGTCACAGCTCATCCAACTATGGCTCCCATGAGGGAACATTTTGGTGATCGGATAATATCACGTTTTTCCGATTTTAACTGGCCACCCGATCTAGCGGCTCCAGATTTTTTTCTTTGGCGAAGAACCGTGCAACAGCTTGAGACCAATATCCGAAAAGAAGTGAGGTCGCTGGGAATTGACATTCTAAGAAAAGTTATTGAAAATGGTCTGGAAAGAACAGTTCAGATCGAAGAAACATCTAAGAAATATTAAAGCAACGTTTAAGTCGAATTAGTACGATGTTAAAGTTGTTTCGTATGATACGTGGTTAAAACGACAACTTTGGAAATTTTAGTTAAGTTTAGCATGATACTTTCTCTAGCATTTTATTATTATTTAAATTCATCAAATACTCTCTTCACAATTACAACTGTCAAAAAGTTGTGTTCGCCATTTTTTACGAACTGTCACTGTTCAGGTGTATTTAGAACCAATTTATTAAGGAAATTGCTTAAGTAAGATACTAGTTAGAAAATGGTTAAAATTATAAAGTTAGCAAACTCTAAAGTTCTATCATAATAATACCTTAACACTAGGCTGTTTAAAATTTTGCACCATTATCTTAACAATATAATGTGAATATATTTCCGAAACCTAATTTAAATTTAAATTAATGCAAAAGTGAAATAAGATAAGAAAGAAAAATGTTATTCAACAAATTAACCATAACGTTACTTATGCGTCACCCTGTTATTTTTGAAAGTTCAAAAAACTATCCAATAAATAATGATATATCTATTTTTTACCAAGTTCAATGAAAAAAGATCACGCCATTTTGAATTAATAAAATTTCTTGTCTACTGGAACGCAAACATATTCAATAGAACTGGTTAATTAAGTTCAACAAAACCAATTTCAACTTAAACATACATATAGATCGAATGTTATTTGTTTCTGGTAAATTTAGTTTTTTTTTATACCATCTGTACCATTTTGTCTTGTTTCAAATTAAATTAACATAATTCGAATAATTTATATACTTACTTAGTAGAAAACTAGAATTTTTCAACATCAACAGTTAAACTTTAGAAAAAAAAAAATTGAATATGACTTAATAAATATCAACACCACAGCCCGAGCAGTTAGAGGATTTAAAAGGAGATGCCGATCCACATTCGAGTAGTACGGCTAAAGAAGACTCTCTGTATTTTACAGTACGCCCAAAATTAGGCTCACGGGTGAACTGATGAGCATTCTTAGTAAGGCGAGTATTACAGCTCAATTGAAGCGATAACACAAATTAAGACAAGAGACGGAGGTGCTCGAGAGAAACAAAACTTTCCTTAACAGAACTGTCTCCAAATAGTCAGTTATGCTAATGGCTATGTTTTGGATTCTGTCTAAGAGGTGCAGGTGAATTTAAGGAGCACCTGCCCAGATACAGGAGTTATACTCAAGTTTAGGCCAAATATATGCCTAATAAATAGTGACCAGATCAGAAGAGGGAAAAAACTGCTTAAATCTTCTGAGAAAACCTAAGCTTTTCGCGGCATTTTTCGCAACATCAAATATGTGATTATGCCACAAAAGATAGTCAGTAATACACATACCGGGCATGGAAAGCTTTTCATTTTCCTCGATGTAAGTGCCATCCATGAATGGCAGGGGTCGAATATTACGGCGAACAGAAGACAGCTTTGGGTTCAATTCCACGCAGTTACTATCACTCCATTCTACAATGCTGTCAAGATCGGAATTTTATGAGCTTATCATACGCTGCTGTTGCAGAGCCATTTCTGAAATAGAAGGATGAGGATCTGGAAACGAATATGAAAAGCTGATAGTACTGTCGTCAGCAAAACAATTTAGTGGATTAGAATATAATCTAAGGAAGTGGGTACCGCATAAGCGCGAAAAAGACAGAATACCTATGCTGCCCATTTTCTGATCCACACAGGCCTATTCCAGACATTTATTTGAATGGAGTGGTGCTTCCCAAGTGTGAAAAGTTTAAATATCTGGGGTCTATGATAAATAACGAAGCTACTTGTGATGACGATATCAATCATCACGTAAGCGTAGGGTGGATGAAGTGGCGGGAAAATTCTGCTATCTTCTGTGACCGAAAAATGCCTCCTAAGCTGAAAGGAAAGATCTACACTTCAGTTGTGCGTCCAGCACTCACATACGGTTCACAATGTTGGACAATGTACAAAAAGTATGAGAGTAAGCTAATGGCAGCTGAGATGAAGATGCTTCGTATGACAGCAGGAGTTACAAAGCTTGATCGAATTAGAAGTACGAAGATCCGAGGAAGCCTTCATGTTAAGAATACCATTTCCCAAAAAATTGAACACGACCGACTCAGTTGGTATTGCCATGTTCAAAAAGGCAATATCATACAACGTTCCAATTCGGAATAAAAAGAAAGGTAGGCCTAAACACTCCTGGTACAAACAAATGCAAAAACACCAGCATTCAGTTGGCCTCAGAAATGGAACAATACAAAACCGGAAGGCTTGTCGCCGATTTCTGAGGTCAAGCCGGCGAACCCCACAGGCGGATCACTAGTGTGAAGCAGATACATGGGAGAGTTATGATCCCCTCGACATCGAGATCATAACAGCGCCGAAGCAAGGAAGAAGAAGAAGAAGATAATCTAGATACAGACAAGAGATCATTGATCATGAAAATGAGGAAGAGAGTCGGAAATTAAAGCGAACCTTGGGGCAAACCAGCATTTATTTCGTGAATAGCAGACTTAAGACCGTCCAAAACAACACGAATTGACCGGCCTGAAAGCTAATTTCTAATTCAACCAAGAACAGATTCATCAATACCAAATGCACGCAATTTCGATAAGAGCTCTTCATGTCAAGCTCTATCAAATGCTCCTCCCTTGACCTTGTCGCGGTGGGGAGGCTTACGTCTGTTCTCCGGCTGCTCGACCAGCTGGGGATTTAGACAACTAAGAACACCCAAAACACAAGGAAAAGGGAGTGAGAAGGTTTTGAAACGGTGTGAAATGGTTAAATCACCGGCTACCTGCGTGGCTGGAGATTTTAAGCTATTTCAAGGTTTTAAAAGGTGGAAGAAGGTGAAATTGGTACAATCTCCGGCTACTTGCGTGGCTGGAGATTTTTAAGGTTTTAAAGGATGATGATGTGTGAAATTGGTAAAATCTCCGGCTACTTGCATGGCTGGAGATTTTTAAGGTTCTACAGGTTATGAAAGGAGTTAACTGGTAAAATCTCCGGCTACTTGCGTGGCTGGAGATTTTTAAAGTTTTTAAGGATGTAAAAGGTGTAAAAAGGGTTAAGTCTCCGGTTACTTGCGTAACTGGAGATCTTATTTGTAGTAGCAAATAATAGTAGGACCATCGTCCTAGTTCTTTTAGAACAAAGATTAGGAGTATCTTTCCTAGTTCTTTTCAGAACAAAGGTTAGGAGTGTCTTTTCTAGTTTGCCATAAGGTGAGCAAAAAACTAGAAGTGTCTTTCCTAGTTTGCCGTAAAGTGAGCAAAAGACTAGGAGTGTCTTTCCCCGTTTGCCGTAAGGTGAGCAAAAGACTAGGAGTAACTTTACTAGTTCGTCGCATGGCGAATGAAGACCAAAAGAAAGCACACTAAGTTGTTGGTTATACTACCCCGGCCGACTTCTTGGTGTGTGTATCCTAAGGGTTGACAGGCCCAGAGTTTCGCAGTAACTTACTGGAAGTCACCTCGGTTGCGAAGCTTCACTGGAAGCTATATTCTGGTACCATGGGAGATAGTGCCCATTTGAGTTGAGGGTTGAGTTTTACCCTCTGCTCAAACCCTATCTATGAGTTAGGCAACCTAGTGGGAGCAACATGGTGCCGTGGTTTATTCCGAATGCGGAGACACATGGTTTTCGGTTTTCAAGATTCTTTTCTTAAATTCAAGAGGTGTTAGATAGACCTCGCCTCCAAAGCAAGAGGTGTGCATATGCTGCAACATATCACAACTTTGCGAACGAGATGGCTTCGGCTATGTTGAGGTTAATGGTCAGGACTCAATCTGACTCCTATGGAGGTAGGCCTCCCGTGGGGTAGAGGCGGCAATCGGCAGGTACTCACGTAAAACCAAAAGACGATTCTATCAAATGGTTTGGAAATATCAAGTGCAATAACTTTGGTTTCACCAAAATGGTGCAAGGATTTGTCCCGTCAGATCACCAATGGACCTTTTGCTACGAAATCCGTACTGCCGGTTAATAAGAAGCTTTGGTTCTTCAAGATATTTGTCAAACTGATTATCAGTCAGCGTTTCATTGGAAAGAAAGAACGTAAGTGCAATTGGTCTGTAATTGGAGTGGGAGGAGGATTTGCTTTTTTTAGGGACAAACTGGATAAATGCTGGGGCCAAATTACCGCATCAGTTTTCGAGTAATATACGTGACTGAATTATGTGAGTTTGGCATTACTGCTTACGTCATCGAGCAATCGATTACCCTAATTTGACTATTTCATTCGGTCACTGATGGGACTCACTCACTCGGTTACTGAAAACGGTAGTTTGGCCCCCTGTTTTACATCCACTCAAAAAGACTCCAAAGAATAGGATAGATAGAAAAGCTAACGCAATGATTTTGTCAGCGTAATAAAACAACTCTTCAGAACAATAGGGGATATACCATCTGGACCATTGCAGTTGCGTATTTCAAGATCTTTTAAGACTCTTGCAACTGTACGACTGCCAAAGAAGATTCATTGCTTTACAATCTGAAGAACAAGAGAAATCATAACACTATGCCTCAGCGTCGAATTTGCAAAAAAACAAGGCACATGAGTGTTATTGTAAACGAGCGTTGGAATCGACGAACAGCTGTATTTTAATATTTTTCACAAATGACCAAACATTTGTACTAACTTTAGAATATTGTAGTATTTTTTGCTGTGTATTTTGATAATGTAAAAACTTGATTCGTTTGATATGAGCCTTAGAGTTACAAATGTATTTCGAAAAAATAAAATAAAAATCATCAATCTTGATGATCGCATTCTGTTTCAACCTTTTTCTTATTATACTTGAAAAAAAGAAAAATAAATATATTTCATCAGCATAAATTAATTCATTATACAAAAGTCGGATGGTAAAACCAAACACAGATAATAAATTTATTTACAAAAATCTTTGCGGAATTTTCCGCTTTCGCGCCCACATTGAAGAAGCGCCATAATTGTTGATTTTTAAATCATTCAAACGGTTGACAGGTCATCTTCATGGCTTGCTTACTCACAGGCTTATCTCACTTGACGACTATACAAAAGTTTGAATTCATCTATACGTTTACATTATAAGGCTTATGAAGCAAACCATACTGCTGGTGAGTGTGAATGACCGAAATCAGTTGGATTTTCTAGCTCCAACTGTTGTCGTAGGTTCTTCAATCTAAATGGAACACGTTAAAGATAGTAGCTTATCTCGACAGACAGATTGTCACCCTGAGATAATTTAAACCGAGTCAGTAGACCGGCTTTCTGAAATTTTGAGCGTGTGGGTAGATGACTCATCAGAGGAAGTAGTATATCTTTAACCGTCGTGTGGCCTTAAACTTTCTTAAGTTTTGCAAAACCTGTCAATGAGGTTTCGGATCAAGTTTCCATGTGATTAAAGTTTCTCCAATGACTAAACGATATTGAGACTTAATGCATATTAAAAGCACGAATAAAGTTTCCAAAAAAGGGAGTTCTCGTATAACAATAAAAGTGCCAACCTTCGGGACGTTGATCTGTTTCTTGCTAACACCGACCACTTAGTTATTTTCGAAGTGACATTCTTAACGACCCAAACAAAGAGGAATTGGTATAATATATAATGGGGAGTCACTCCGATAAATTATTTAATAAAGATCAACTTATTAATAAAAATAATGTTTCTCATTGTCACAGGTTGAGACAGCAACTCCTGCTTTAGGTCATGTTTGAATCAGGCAAACAGTTACGTTTGGGAAGAGGATATATTTCCACATTTTATTTATTTATTCAAGCAAACAATCATTTGATTCATGATGGGTTATAAGGATTTGCGGCAGTTGAAATTGAAATATACAGTCTGCATCATTTGATATAGTTTGGATTTTTCAGTTATTCTTTTATAATTAATTTGCATTATTTTATAACTATATAAGGCTAGACAATCTTGCACTATACAGGCGCTCTAAATCAAACTCTTCAATTTTAATGCTCATGCATTTCGCTCTTAAAATAATATTTATTAATTAATTCCGAAAAAACTCGTCTAGTTTTAATACGTAAAGTATTCTAAGATAAGGAGCTAAAAACTAGAACAGCAAGAATTTTGTAATTTTCAAATAAGTATAGACATATGCATTATATTTTTAATTGCGACTTATAGATACTATAAGGCAAGTTATGCATTCGTAAAAAAATTGAATTTGAGATTTTGATCAAAGTTGACTTTACGATGATAGCGAAGACGAAAAAAGTGTCTGTATGTCTGTTCGACCCCAGCCTAAACGGCTCGGCCGATTTTCTTCAAACTTGGTAGATATAGATATCGTTTTTAAATTTTTCCCTTCACACGTTTTTTTTTCTAAACCAAAAATAACGGTATACCTGCCATAAGATTTTTTCGAAATTTTATAAATATTTTTTTTTTCAAAAACTGTGTTACAGATTAAAAAAAAAAATAGAAAAAAATCAATTAGTTAAAGCTAAGTAATGGTTGAAAAAAATTTTGTCAAAAATTATTATTTTTGATACCCCCCGTCGAACCATCTTTTTTGTTTTTGATTTTCTCAAAAACAGTAACCGATTTTGATCATTTTTTTATGCTAAAGCTCCCCAATAGTTTGAATATTATTGTGTAGTAAAATTTAAAAAAAATGTTTTGGATTTTTAAAAACTTACTATTTCGAAAATCCCAAGCTCGATTTTTTTTTAAACTTAATAAATAAAAGTTTCTTAATATAGTCTACAAGATGTGAGAACAAAAATTATATTTTATCTAAAACTAACGGTACCCAATAAACAAATGTTAAAAGATGGTTTTCTAAAATCGTATTTTTCTCGAAAACGGCTCCGAGAATTTTGATAAAATTTTTTTCTTTCGATAACTTTTACGATCTATAATTTAATAAAAACAAATTTAAATTAATATATTTCTGCCTGTATACCTACCATAGAACCATTTTTTCGAATTTTGAATTTTTCATTATCGGCAAAACGGATTTTTATGAAATTGTTTATAAAGAAACTTCTAAAAAGTTTAAAAAACTTTGAATTTCAAGACTTAAAAAAAAAAAAACTATTTTTTAAATTTTGAAAAAAAAAATTTTTTTTTTTGCAAAATTCGATATCTCAAAAACGGCTTTATATTTTTTTTTTTTAATTAATTTTTAATTTTAAAATAATAAGTACTTTAAGTTGGCGGACTAAAATGTTTTCTTAAAAATATTTTTAAATGTTTGTATATGTATAAAAGCTTATTTTTTTAAGAAACCACTACAACGACTTATAATTTTTGTTCTAGCATAAACTATTATTTTCTTGAATCACATGGCATCCTGTGCTTAGCTCCAACTGCTAAAGTAATTATTTTAGTCATTTAAAAAAAAATAATTTTATGCTTATGAACAGTTTTTCTCAAATAACATTTATTTTTAAAATTCGTAGAAATTGGTTAACTAAGAGCAAGTTCGTGCGCCCCAGTCGTGCATTTTATTTTATTTCGATTAGGAATTTCACGATCTATAATTCAATAAAAAAAACAAAAATGTTTTAAATTAAAAAATTGCTGACGATACCTACCATAAAACTTTTTTTTCGAATTTTGAATTTTTCATTATCGACATCGACGGATTTTAATGAAATGTTGTATAAAGAAAATTCTAAAAGGTTTGAAAAAGGAGTTAATATTTTAATTTTTAATTGTGTATGTAAAGTCTTACTTTCTTAAAACCGCTACAACGGCCCTTTTGTGTCATTATTTATGAAATATGACATCGTTCAATATTGCCATTGGATTCTTACGCTGACAAGGAACCGAATGGTCAAATTTTTGATCGCTCTTCCCAGTGCCGGATTAAGCCAGCGCGGGGCCTGTAGCAAATTATGTCAAGGTATTAAATAAAACAAAACTGTTACAAACAAACTTTTCTTGATTTAATTTGGGAAAATTTATAAATAATACTGTTGATATCGACTTCTCGGAGTAAATCATGTTCAATATTCATTAAAGTGAGGAGATTAAGACGTTGTTGGCTCATCGTGTTCCTCAATTCATTTTTAACACGTTTTAATGTTGAGAAAGATCGTTCACCACTGCAGTTGCTGATTATGAGAGACAAATAAATGCGCAAAGCAATTTTAACGTTCGGGAAACAAGATTGTAAAGAATTATTTATCAACAGCTTGTAAACCTGCATTTCCAGAGCCTCATGATTCCTGCTGTCAATAATACCAGCCACATCAGAATTGAGCATTGAAGCGAATTGCACTTACTATGGTTGCAGATTTTTAATTTCTTCTGGTGGAAGAGATTTTATATGAAGGTTTTTATAATAAAAATTCTATATACTACTGAAATAAATCAGCCTAGTAGAAGACTTAGCACTATTAATGGACTTGTTGAATTATTGATACAAAATAGCTTTTATGGCTTTTAGTCCACAAAAATTGGCGTTTCGTCCGGGTGATCGCACATGGACTCATCAGTTGGCTATGAGGACCTTGTCAATACGCAATTTTTATTGAATTCAGTTCATCTTACATTGATTTTTTGACAAAAATCCAATATGAACTATATCCAACCAAGATTAAATTGTAATCATTAACGTTGAAATATTTTGCTATTTTCAACAAATTCAACAAATCCATTAATAGTGCTAAGTCTTCTACTAGGCTGATTTATTTTAGTAGTATATAGAATTTGTATTATAAAAACCTTCATATAGAATGGAATGGGGGTGGCCGTGCATGGATGTGTGCTCGCCTGTGGACCTCATGATCACAGGTTCGATCCCTGCCGTCGTCTATGTCGTTTTAATTCCATTAAAAACCTTCTAAAATTGTCATCAATGGGTTGCTGGTTTACTCATTGCATGTTGTTCAGGCATAACACTAACAACATGTAATTGAGTTAAACTAGTATGCCCAACAAGGATGAACACGAATAAAATAATGTGAATTATAAGCGACATAGAAATAAGACACGGTATTCTCCGCTTTAGTTCAGCCGCCATCCCTGGAGATAAAATATCTGAGACAACAACCTTCAGTCTCAGAACATCGTGTCACACATCTTTCCTATCCTTCTTTCTCTTCCGTAACTTCACGCCCGCGCTGTGTTGAAACATTTAAAGGGTAATCATAATCCCTTGAGCGCGGGTAGATTATAAAAAAAAAAAAAAAAATGCTCGGCCACGGGCAAAATATTCCAACGTTAATGATTATAATTTTAATCTTGGTTGGATATATTTCACATTGGATTTTTGTCAAAAAATCGATGTAAGATGAACTGAATTCAATAAAAATTGCGTATTGACAAGGTGCTTACAGCCAACTGATGAGTCCATGTGCGATCACCCGGACGAAACGCCAGTTTTTGTGGACTAAAGGCCAAAAAGGCTATTTTAAATCAGGAAGAGATTTTAGCTCTCGGAATATTCCGAAAATGCCAGCAATTTTATGATAACTGTTCATATGCGTTTACCTAAAGCAGTGAGTACGTTATCAATGGTGACAATAAATACCTGAATTTCATACCGTTGTCGAATTTGCGTTTGGTGCGGTGCGAAACACGATTTTTGGTAAGACCAGAGATAGAAAAATAAAATTTTAGTTGATCATTTTGATGCAAATATTTTCTTCTTAGTAATTGTGACTAAATCTTATATGTAAATAATACTTTTTTTGGTCAGAAAAGGTTGGTGCGCGGGGCCCCTAAATGCGCGGGGCCCGTAGCATTTGCTACTCTTGCTTCGTGGCTAATCCGGCACTGGCTCTTCCGTAAAGATCTGACGGAATATGAGTGTACTGGCATGTGTTATGTTCACCTTAAGGGAATCGGTCCATTGTGGTTTATTCGCATAGACCTGCTACTTCAAGAAACCCCACAAGAAAACTCTAGCGGGGTAAAATCGCATGCCCTTTGTGGCCAATTCACGTCACCTCTGCCAGAGATAATCATCATCATCGGCTCGACAACCGGGTTCCAGTCCTGGCCTCTTTCAACAAGTCTCTCCACCTTTCCCGGTCTCTAGCCGACGCCATCCAGTTGCGCACCCCAAGGCTTCGGGCGTCCTGGTCTACGCCATCTCTCCAGCGCAAGCATGGTCTACCACGCTGTCGTCTACCATAGAATGTACCACAAAGAACTTTCCGAGCAGGTTCCTCTTCGCTCATGCGAGCTAGGTGCCCTGCCCACCGGAGTCTACCGAGCTTAATTTTTGTCACGATATCTGCTTCAAGGAAGATTGCGTACAGTTCATGATTGTACCGTCTCCGGAATCGTCCTTCCCAACATACGGGGCCAACAATTCTCCTTAAGACTTCTCTCGAACGCAGCTAAGAGGTCGGAGTGCCTTTTGCTAAGCACCCAAGTCTCGGATCCATATGTGAGTACTGGCAGGACCATGGTCCTGTACAGCAGCAGTTTTGAAGTTATGGTGAGATTTCTGGATTTGAAGAGCTTTGACAGACTATAGTAGGCTCTGTTGGATTTGAGAAGCCGCCCGCGTATTTCTTCTTCTATATTGTTATCGGCTGCTACTATTGACCCAAGGTATTTAAAGGATTGCACCACTTCAAATTCGTGCTCCGCAGCCTTGATTGTTTGACCAACTGTTCCTCTCGCATTCGACGCCACCATGTACTTTGTTTTACCTTCACTAATGTGCAGCCCCAGATTTTGTGCCGCCTGCTCGATCTGGATGAAGGAATCGTGTACAGCTTGTTCGGTTCTTCCGATGATGTCGATGTCGTCTGCGTAAGCCAGTAACTGGCTGGACCTGTTGACGATGGTCCCTCTTGTTGCCGTGCCAGAGTTACGGATTGCTTTCTCTAACGCCAGGTTGAAGAGGAGGCAGGCCAGACCGTCCCCTTGTCGGAGTCCATTAAAGATGTTGATTGGTCTGGATAGCAATCCGGCTATTTTTACTTGGCTGCCAGAGATAACCTAACCCTCAAATCGTTCATGTAGAATGTTAATTGTGGCATCCGCTATGTGGTACGTAGTGCAGACCTGCTGAAAGCATATTGGTTCAATTTTGGTCATAATAAAATGGGTATCATCGTTCTGTAGCGCTCGCCATTCACGGTGACCAACTCACCAACGTCGTTTTCGAAAAAGTACGGACCAATGACGCAGCCGGCCCAAAATCCACACCAAACGGTAACTCGAAATTGCGTCGCTGCTTAATTAGTAGATACCTACTAATTTTCACTATGCGTCGTTAGATTTTCGATGTTGCGTTGTTTTGGGTTGGACTCTTTAATTTTTTTTCTTTTTTTCTAAGAGATGGCACAAATTTTGTTTCTAATTGCGCCATGCCATCAAAACTCGGGGATTCCCTTTCTAACTAAAAATCAACGCAATTTTTATACAGTTTTATTTTCACTTTGTTTTGCCAATTTTAGAGTTCAGTTTAAATTATGTAGTGTGTTGTGCTTTTTTAAAAGAGAATACTAAATTTTTATAAAATTTTACGGGTTGTTTCTGGTTACAAAAAAGGTAAATATTTTTCCAATTTATTTATTTGCAGTTATATTATTTTTTTTACAAACAATTTAATTTTTTAGCCAAATGAATAGAAAGGGCGCTGCTGTTAGAATTACCAAAAATTTTAAAAAAACTATCAGCTTGGAGCAAAATTAGATATTTTGCGACGATTTGATAAGGGAGAGAAAGCTATGGAGATAGTAAAGGCTGTTGCTGGCGGCAACAACTTTCAGAGGTATAAGAGGTTTTATATGTATTACTTTTGTTTTTTAAATGTTTATTTTGTTCAATTTTCTTTTTAAAAAATAGTATTTTCATAACCCTGGAATCTACATATCTTCGATCTTTACATGGTTTGCTATAGAAACTTTTAATTCACTTTGTATCGTTTCAATTTACGTCGTGTTTTTTTTTTTTGAACGTAACCCCGACGCAAGGTGAGGTATTGGTGTATCGCCCTTTTGCACCGCCATTCATCTAAAAATACGCCTCGTCGCTAGAGAACATTTTTCGGCCCAAATTGAGGTCGTTTTATTAACACTCCAAAACTCAAACAAACAGATTTAACACTAAAACAACATGGCCGCCACAGGTCGCCAAAATCTACGCACGCCGCCAATTCAAAAACCCTTTACCATTTATGGATATGGATCAGAGTACACATGCTTGAATGATCTGTAATCAGTCGAAAATAAAGTTTAATACTCCATATAATTTCCTTCAAACTCGAGGCTCTGTCAATGTAATAACCAGTTCAATTCAAATTCGACAAAACTATCTTAATATAAATTGAGTTCAGGTTTAAAATTGAAGCCAATAAGTATTAGTTTGGTAATTAATGACAAAATTCAAGAAAGTTCTACTTAAATTGGTTAACATCCTTTAAAGAAAAAACTTATTTATTTATATATTTCATCAATCAAGTTAAATAACCACAGTATAAATTAAAACATATAAGATCTACGATACGATTATATAAATGATTTCAAATTATAATATCTATTTATAATGAATTCAATACTTATTTCTATCCTAATTTTATTCGAATCAATTAAAAATAAAATTTATTATAAGTAAAACAAGAATCAGTAATTTGAATGTGTTTTGCATAACTTATACCATGATACGGAAGACAACTAATTATCATTGCATGTTCGCAAACTTCAAGAAGGCTGTCGAAAGTTAAGAGAAGAGAATATAATTTTCTTATTTTTATTGTATAAATGAAAATTAAATTTCCAAAAAAAATATTGACCCATTTTTGAAATATCGAATTTTCCAAGAAAAAAATATTTTTTTTTTTTCAAAAATTCAAAATATATTTTTTTTTAAGTTTTGAAATGCAATGTTTCTTAAAGTTTTTAGAAGCATCTCTGTAAAAAATTTCATTAAAATCCGTAATGTCACTAATGAGAAATTCAAAATTTTAAAAAAATCGTAGTAATGTCTTGTTTTCAAAATTTTTTGTATTAAATTATAGATCTTAAAAATGAATCCAAAAACTAAGAATTTAAGCAAAATTCTCGGAAACGTTTTCGAGAAAAATACGATTTTCTAAAACCATTTTTTAACATTTGTATGGAGGGTACCGTTATTTATAGGTATAATAATTTTTTTTTCTCATATCTAGTAGATTATTTTAAGAAACTTTTATTTATCAAGTTTTTCGAAATATTGAGTTTTCAATAAAAATTTTTAAATTTTTTTTTAAAATCCAAAAAAAAAATTTGAAAATTTAAATACACAATAATATTGAAACTGCTGGGGAGCCTTAACATAAAAAGAATGATCAAAATCGGTTGTACCGTTATTGAAAAAATCAAAAACAAAAAAAATGGTTCCATGGGGGGTACCGAAAATAATAATTTTTTGGAATTGTTTTTTCAACCATTACCTATACCTAGGTTTAACTAAATGAAATTTTTTTAATTTTTTTTTAATCTGTGGGACAGTTTTTGAGAAAAACAAAATATTTAGGTATAAGATTATGACAAAAATTCGTACGGCAGGTACCGTTATTTTTGGTCTTAAAAAAAAAAGAAAAAAACATCCGAGGGGAAAAAATTAAAACCCATATCTACCAAGTTTGAACAAAATCGGCCGAGCCGTTTAGCTGTAGTCGAACAGACAGACAGACAGACAAAATTACGAGACCCACTTATTTAGTCTTCGTCTTCGCTATCATCGTAATGTCAACTCTGATCAAAATCTGGATTTCGATTTTTTTTCCGAATGCATAACTTGCCTTATAGTACCTATAAATCGCACGTAAAAATACCAAGCTTGAAGAAAAGCGCGTCAGCGGCATAGGCTGTAGGTCGAGATACAGGTACAGACATACAGTACAGGCTAGAGCTCTGCCAATCGTGCATTTTGTTGAAAGATCGAATCAGTCTATGATTAATTGGTTTCGTTCCGAACGAGGCCAAGGTCGATACGAAATGTTTTCAATCGTTTATTGAAATAAAATATTTTTTTTCCAACAGTTTCGCTATGCCATTTCTATTTGGTATTGTGAAAGGACTGAGAACAAGTTGAATGAACAAAACATAACTTTTTTTTTGTTCGTTTCGTTCACTTTGTGTTCATCGGTTTTAGTGGCAAGAGATTGACATTAGGATTGATTGATTTTGTCTATTGTGATTGCCATCAACCAATCTTTTTGATGAACTGATGAACCGAATCAATCGCGATTGACACAGCTTTTATACAGACAGGCAAACGGAATTGCGGTACACACTTTTTTCCTGTTCTCTATCATTGTAATGTCGGATTTGATCATAATTTCGACTTCGTTCTTTTATTTTTTCAAATGCACAATTTGCCCTAAAGTACTAATATCGGAAGTAGAAATTATTGAAATATTTATTCCTTGAAAACTGACAACGATGCATTAATTATGTATGTTTATTAAAATACTGTCCATTTTCTTTACATCAACTTTGAATTTTATTCTAATTATTCACAATAGCTTATCAAAAAAAAAAATATTTTTAATTGGCATTTTATTGATAAATGTCAAAAATCACATTGATAATAATTGATAACCGTAATACTATAGTCTTAGTTAAAAGGACAGTGTAATGTGCTTATCAAAAACGAATAAAATGAGACGGAAAATAATGTCAGGTATTCTTTAGACTAACTTCTTATTTACTTCTGCCTTTCGATATTTTAACAGAAGAACTTTCTTGTAATTAATAAAAATACATGCAGACATTCAACTAGGCAAATAAGATCTGGTCTGAGAAAAAAATTGAGCAAACTTAAACCTACAGCTGCATTCCATTGTGTTAACCCAGTAGAAGGCGAATAATTTATTGCTCATTTGATGTTGTGACTTAGAAAATAAAATTATATAAAAATAAAAGCTTACATATATGTCCAATCTCATTTCATGCACAAATGCGTTTATCTGATTGTAAATTTAAATTAATATCAACTAAGTACCTACAAACGGCCAGCTGTACACACGATTTAATCAGCCACCAATTTCATCGGATTAAACTGGGTTCAATCACGATTCAAGTATGTAATTTGCTTTTAGCACGTTGTGCTAATTGAACCATTGGTGAGCCTTAGTTAATCCGACGAAATCCGCTGGTAAAAACATTTGTATAACTGAACTTTTTTGATACATTTATTTGCCAAAATTTGTTTTATTTTTTTTTTGTATACATAATTTAATTTCGCCCTGCTAGGGGTTATCAACTAATTGCTCTTTTTATAAATATTATTTTGTTCTCAACAAACTTTGGGATAGGTTGCGATAAAAAGCGAGAGGTAAACACGCAAAGAAAGTCGAAGTATTCTCAAAAGATGTTTGCAGAAGCTGTATGGAAAATGAAGTGGAAGAATTGATTCCACATCTTAGCTGTACATGCCCTGATATATCTCTACTGTAATGATCCTAGCGACCTGTGAAGTACAGCGTCGTTTGAAGATGGAGCAAGGACTCAACAAAAGAGGAAAGGGACGATTTTAACTATGTTTGATTTCTCAGCTCTCATCGCTTCAATTTGTAACTAGACGTTGCAGTCTAGTGACTTAAGTGATTGAAATTACAAACTGTTATTTAAATTTAAAGTGACTTAAAGTTACTGCAAGACGTTCGTTAGGTAGGATTGGTTTTGTGATGAAATTTGTCCACTTCTTCGTCAACTTGTATTAAATTTTGTCAAGTAAATAATCGAACGTTTTCAAGGCCATTTGGAAATATTCTTTAAATTTAACAGGATTTTCTCGTAGCTCTTGAAATAAATGGTGAAATTCACCGTGGATACGTCGTGATTCCTTAATTACATGAATTACAGAAAATACCAAAACTTTAAGAATCTTGTTCCTTGCTCCTCACTCTAGAAGTCATGCTGACAACTACTCTTACCTAACCTTACCTAGTCTCCCGGTTGGCACTTTAAACAAGAAAACATTACAAATGACTTTGAAACCACCGTATTGGAAAAAAGCCTCAAAAAGAAATAACTGGACAATCTCGTCTGATTTAATTAGTCTTTCAAACGAAATGGAGGAATTATATTAAATATCGAATATCGATAAAACTGATTAATAAAGTCAAGTTCAATGTTGTCATCTAACTTTTATTATAATCAAATCACTTTTACATCTTTTGAATCACTCTCCGAAATTGAATCAATGGTTTTTTATATTGAAAAAAATATATAGCACCCGCTTAATATCATATAAGATTATCCTATAGCACTTACCATGTCTTTTTTTATAATTTAAAAAAAATTAACCTCAATTGAATAAACCAGAGTGTAGATAATAAGATGATAGCGTGCTAAGCTAAACAATTGAATATAAACGAATTGTCATTTATCGACCACACAATCCCGAAGGCATTAAACTTATTATTTTATAATCTTGTTATACCAAACAGGTGTAACACACTCATTGATTAAGTGCTTGGGTAACTTTCTTCCCCTACAGCATTAAGTTGGTAAGAAAATTTATACTTTCAGTATTTGCGTGTTAAGTGATCTGGAGACTTTCATAACCAGCTAAATTATTTTAATTACAATAACCGGGTTGGACTATCAGTATTATTGTTTGTTGACTTACTTAGATCTTTCTTCCACATTTACACTAGACTGGTCATCATTTGAGCTAGACACTTCATTTGTGAAGTAGATTCTGAATTAAAGAATATTTTTACTAGAATATTTCTTCTCATTTGAAACAATAGTTATTTTAATTTTACCGATTTTAAAAATAAATTAGAGTTAATTGAAAAATTCATAATATTAACAAGGATCTTAGAACAATTGTCCCCACCAATTGGAGACTTGTTTTCTACGTCGTCTTTGCTGAGAAATAATAAAATATAGAAATATAGAAGGTAGGTAGAGATGGTAGTCGCCAGCCAGCTGGGCCCGCGACTCAATAAGCGCTGGGGTGCGCCGTTTTGATACCATTAACTCGTGTCAACCTAATAAGGATTTAGTACGGAAGAAAATGGCTTTTATATACTTTAGCGGAGCATTACTAAAGCCATTTTGTCGCATTCAGAAAGATAATAAGATCTTTGATTTTCTTCTCCGAAAGTTCGCTGCGGTCACCGAGGAAGGCTTTCCCAAAGGAAGTCATCCTGTAATCTGTTAAGGCAGGGCAATCGCAAAGAAAATGAACCACAGTTTCTTTTTCTTGTGGATCTCCACAACTACGGCAGTGTGGGTTGTAGGGGATGCCTAGCTTTCTTGCATGTTCACCTATGGGCCAGTGCCCGGTGCATATTGCTGTGATCCTGGCTATGTCGCGCCTGGATCTGCATATTAGATCGTTGGAACGTGAGTTCTTGATATGACACAGTTTGTGAGACTGCTCCACCTACGGTTGGATTCATTGAGAAAAATCGAGAAGATTTTTCTCTTCATAGCACCAAGAGGAATATTTACGTTTTCCGCTTGTGAGCTATGTAAGGCCGAGTCTTGCCGAGCTAAAGCGTCAGCCTGTTCATTACCCTCTATGTCACTGTGACCTGGAACCCAAATGAGAGTGACCTGGAGGTCAATGTTCAGACTCGCCAGTTCGTCCCGACATTGCTGGACAAGTATTGAGGTAGATGTAGATGATTTAATGGCCTTAATGGCCACCTGGCTATCTGAGCAGATAGCTATATTTCTGAATTGGTTTTGGTTAGATTGGAGCAACTTGCATGCCTCCTTGATTGCTAGTATTTCAGCTTGAAAAACACTCGCAAAGTCTGGTAGTCTGAGGGACTTGGAGATGTTAAAGGACACGGAAAAAATTCCTGAACCAACACCGCACTCCATCTTAGATCCATCAGTGAAGATTATCGAATCGAAATCCTTTGTGACAACATCATTTTTCCAATCCTCTCTGGTGGGAAAAATGGCTTTGAAATCCCCGCTTGGGCCAAGAGGAGGTACGCTACGCAGTAGTCAGTGTTCGATAAGAAAATATCCGGAGAAATCAATTTTGTTATGTTTCCATGACCATAGGGTTTGGAGAACCAACAATTAGATTCTTTAAGTCTTACAGCACTGCATGCCGCTAGGTATTTTATATGAAAGCCGAGTGGTAAAAGGTTCAGGATAACGCTCAGGGCATCTGTTGGGCATGATCTGAGAGCCCCTGTAGTGCCGACGCTAGCCGTTCTTTGAACCCTTTTAAGTTTTCCGACGTTATATTGCTTGCTAATCGCAGGCCACCAAACAATGGATCCGTAAGACAAAATTGGCCGTACCACTGCAGTGTACGTCCACAAAATCATCTTCGACTGAAGGCCCCACTTCTTACCAAAGGTCTTTCTACAGGCATAGAAACCTATACAGGCTTTCTTAACCCGTTCTTCAATATTTACCTTCCAATTCAATTTGGGGTCGAGAATAACTTCAAGGTATTTAGCTTTGGAAGATAAGGAAAGAGTTTGACCGTTAAGTCGAGGTAGGGTGAATGTAGGTATTTGAGTCCTGGTAGTAAAGAGCATCAGTTCCGTCTTACTCTGATTAACTCCTAGTCCACTACTAGTGGCCCAGTTGCTAACTCTTTTCAGAGCCAATTCAGTGATTTCACTAATCACAGTGGTAAACTTACCTGATACCAATAAAACCAGATCGTCAGCATACGCTACAGTTTTCACACCACTACCTCTAAGCTTGACGAGAATTTTGTCCATGACTAAGAGCTATAGAAGAGGGGAGAGAACACCACCCTGGGGAGTTCCCCTACTAACATGTTTAGTAGAAATTGTGTTTCCTAACGTTGCTTGGATCCTTCTGTCACTGAGCATAGATACAATCCATTTAGATATGAAACTTTCTACAGCAAAGTGAGCAAGTGATTCGCGAATGGATTCAGTTAGGACGTTATTAAAAGCACCCTCCACGTCTAGGAAGGTTGCTAGGGTATATTCTTTGTAGTGAATCGTCTTCTCTATTGTACGCACTACTTCATGCAGGGCAGTCTCCGTAGACTTGCCTTTTAGGTATGCATGTTGCGATTCATCAAGAGGACGACCCTCTTGTAAAACTCTGATGTGAGTATCAAGGATGCGCTCTAGTGTCTTTAGAACAAAAGATGTCAGACTAATAGGCCTAAAGTCCTTCGCGGATTCATGACCTCGTTTGCCGACCTTCGGAATAAAGACCACTCTTACATGTCTCCATGACTCGGTTACATGATTGAGATAGAGACAACCTTTGAAGATCATTTCTAGCGATGGTACTGCCAACTCTTGCAGTTTCTGCAGCATAATTGGGATTATGCCATCAGGGCCAGGTTATTTGTAAGGGGAGAAAGTATTAATCGCACATGAAATACTATCTCCTGTTATAACAGAATTGATTTGCTCCCTATGAGCTATAATGGTATTTGTAGTGCCAAGCGTTTCGGGGTAGCTATTCTCACAACCCGGGAAATGTGTTGTCATAAGCAGTTCCAAGGACTCAGCTGGAGAGGCTGTCCAGATACCGTAGAAATATAGAAACTGTTTTATTTTTTAAACAACATATTCTTTAAAACAAAATAATATTTCAATCTCTATGTTTAAAACGATAATGCGTCTCAAAATTATATTTTTGTATTTATTTTACTCATTTATTTTACATATTTATCGGCAAAAGCTTATAATCTTTTTTTACTTGCGATATAGGTAAGGCCAAGTTCTGCATTTGCGAAAAAAATCTAACTCGGGATTTTGATCAAAGTTGACATTACGATGAAACCGAAGACGAAAAAAGTGGGTCCGGCAATTCCGTCAGTCTGTCTGTATGTCTGTACCTCAAACTACAGCCTAAACTACTAGAGGTATTTTCTTCAAACTCGGTACTTAAGAGTCTTCGGTGATTTCCTAGAGGGGAAATTGAATTTTTTTTAGCTCTAAAAATTTTTATGCAGGAGCTCCTTTGCATTTGACAAAATATAATCAAAAATTGTTTTCGAAAAAATTATTTTTGGATTTTTAAAAAAATAAAACAATTTTTTTTTGGAAAATTTAATATCTTGAAAACGAATACACTATTAAATTTTTAAATTACGTTTTAAACTGTATTTTATTGAATACTAACAATTTGCATATCACTTTTTTTTATAAACATTTTAAGGAAAATTTAGTACACAAAAAAAACGTTTCAGTGTGTCTGTATGTCTGTACCCCTCCCTACAGCCTAAACCACTGGACCAATGTTCTTCAATCCCGGAAGTTAAGGGTCTTCGGTGATTCCCTAGAGGGGAAATTGAAATTTCTGTTTTAGCTCCCCATACACTAATAATGCAAAATCTTATTCATCTCGAAAACGGCTCTAACGATTTTGATAAAAAAAAAATTATGCATGATATTATGGGCATGGACTACATTTTTGTAAGAAAAAATTTTGGGGCAAAATGTTTTTATTTTCGAATTTCTCATCAACGGCCCTAACGATTTTAACCAAAAATTTTCAGCAATAGCCCCCTTCAGCCTTATTTATTATTTTTCACTAATACTGGGTTCAACCTCGGAGTAGTTAAACCGAGCCGAAGCACTTACTTCGAGTTTACGCCACGTCAAACAAATCCTTATTTAATATATATTTTCTTAGCCGTATTAGCTACTTAGCCTTCCTTATGTCAAATATACTGGGAATATACTGGGAAAAAAGGTGACAAAACTAAAACTCTGGTTATTATACACCTAAATCAAACCCCAGCTGATTTCCATTATTATTCATTTTATTATCATTGTATGCATATTGGAAATTGGATACATTTAAAATTGGATTGTATAAAGTTCAAATCCAATAAATGAATGTACCAACCAAACCACATTGCGTTCCCAATATCGTACAAATAATAATTATCGAGGCATATCATTTATGAATACCAGCATGAAAATCTTTACCGGGGTCATTCTTGATCGACTCTCGAACTGGACACAGCAAAACAAACTACTCAGCGAGTACCAAGCAGGCTTCAGGAAAGAATACTCAACTGTGGATCATATTTTCTCTTTAACATGCATTGCCAGATCTTTTTTAGACAAGAGGAAGAAGCTGTACGCATTTTTCATTGATTTCAAAGCGGCTTTCGACTCAATCGATAGAAACGCTCTTTTTTATAAATTAAGTTGCCTCGGAATATCCTCAAAAATGCTAACTGTGCTCAAACAACTTTACGAAAATAATATGTCAGCTGTATGGGACGGTAACGAAGTGTCAAACTGGTTTCCATCATCCACTGGAGTCAAACAAGGATGCCTGCTAAGTCCGCTTCTATTCTCTCTTTTCCTGGATGACATCCCATCGGCTCTCCCCGGAGGAATAACATTTGCTGGTGTCAACATCAAAGCATTAATGTATGCGGACGATATCGTCATATTAGCTGAATCTCCACAAATGTTGCAAATGATGATAAATAAGCTGCAATTATATTGCAGTCTTTGGAGCCTCAAAGTTAATACCAGCAAATCAAAAGTAATGATCTTTCGAAATGGAACAGGTAGATATGCTAGAGAAGAGAGATGGACCTGGGATAATGTCACACTTGATTTGGTAAATGAGTATAAATACCTCGGAGTTATAATTACACCCAAACTGTCCTTTAAAAAGCACCTGCAGGCAAAACTAACCGAATCGAAAAAAGCCATCAACTGTAATTGGAAGGGAGTACTAGGAAAGAAATATGTGGCTCCAAGTGCAAAATATAAACTTTTCGAAGTTGTGATGAGGTCGATATTATGCTATGCAGGCCAAGTATGGGGTTTTCTTCAATATGAAGAAGTAGAGAAACTATTGAGATATTTCATTAAAAAAATATTTTGGCTTCCTGAAAACACTCCTACCTACATGCTGCACTTGGAAACTGGAGTCTCACAACTTTATACTTTTACGCTGAAGATGCATTTCAATTATACTCTTAAAGTGATGGCTCTCCCAAATCATCGACTACCTAATATAATTGCGAGACAACTTCTACAAGATAAGTCACAGTTCTTCGAAGAATGGTCACGTTTGGAGCTATTACATAACGTCTAGCTATTAGAAAGAGATTGGAGGACCTGGGAAAAAAATTTCCAAATATTATTGAAACAAATAGAACAGAAAAGTTTCGAGAACTTTACGGAGAGGGCGCATCTCAGTGAATCCCGAAGTATGTACAAGATACTGCAGCACAACCTAGGCGACAAAAACTATTTCCACGATCAGTACTCTTTAAATACCATCTCAACCATTTTTAAAACCAGAGGGGAGCTTATTCGGTTAAATTACCGTCCATATGGGCCCGAAGGAAACACGGAGTGCACTCTTTGCAACCAGAGAGCGACGGAAAACGTACTCCACTTCGTAGCGATTTGTCCAATTTTGTCATCAATCCGATGTGCGCATTGGGGAAAAAGCGTCCTCACCCTAAATGAAACTGTGGAAGTTTTAAATGGATCAGACTGGAATGTTCTAAGTAGCTTTGTCCAATCCGCACAAAGATACAGAAACCAGATTTTGAATGAAGCTTTTTAAATTGTGTCTTAATCATTAAATTATACTCGTAAGTTCCATGATATAATGACCTTTAACTATGTAAATTAGATAAAACAAAATTAAATTAGCTATTTATTCAGAAATGTATGTAAAAGTTAAATTATGTTTAGAGAATACTCTTTTTTTTTCGGGCTGACGGCAAAAGCCAATGCTTTAATATTGTGAAAAATGTAAAACAAAGATCACTTAAAACTGATCATAAAATATCGTACAACTGTTAGGGCATTTGGAAAATGTAAATAATTTATGCAAAATATCTATGCTTTTTGTCTTAGTAAGAAACGAAAAAAAAATTGCTTACACTCCTTTTTGTAAATTTCACAAGATGTCATCTCAAAATGACATTTAGATACTAAAACGGCCTTAAACCGCCTATGAACCAGTTTTAGCTTATTCCACCGCTATTCCTCGTGCATTTTCATTATAAATAAGGTTTTCGGGTTTAGAGCCGTTGTAAAGTCGAAGTAACTTTACTCCGTCGCTAAAACGAGTTAGTAAATAAGGCTGCTTAAGTTTAAAATAATATTGTGTATTCAAATTTTGCAAAAAATAGTTTTTGGGATTTTTGAAAACAAATTCACTTTTTTTTTTGAAAAATTAATATTTTTAAAAAGAGTGAACAATTATTTTTTGAAATTATTTCCTAAAATCTATACAACTAATACTTAAAGTTGGCATCCCATATTTTGTCCTCGAAAAATTTTAAAGAAATTTGTTATATAAAAAATTACTTTAATAATAAAACGATTTTTAAACTTTGTTTGCATAAATTCATACTTTTCCGGAAATCAGACGGCAATTCCACGCATTTGAACATTTTTAGCTCATTAAGTCCATGTTTTATATTTATACAATGTATTTTAAATTCCAAAGTACTTTTACATAAGAGCAAGTGCGTGCGATCCAGTCTTGCATTTTATTTCTCCAATAAAAAGGAACCAGGCATACGGATTTTTTTGAAAATCGTTCTTGGTAAATGGCGGGTATTATTATTATTTTTAAACCTGAAAAAATTCCATTTTCCACTCTTTTCAACCTTGAACCCCGGTTTGAAGAAATCGCTTTAACGGTTAGGGCTGTAGATCGATGTACAGGCAGGTGTATTCATTTTCGGAGTTCGCTAGCAACGTAATGTCAAGTTTGTTTAAAATCTCAAGTAAGAATTTTTTTGAAAAACTCCAAAATTTTCTTTGCAGTTAAAACAACTGCATATAACAACAGTTAAAAAAGATTTCTCGAATAACTTAATTTTACGTTAAAACAATAGATTTACATTTATGCACTTCAACGAAATAAGATACCACTAAATTGTTTATTTGTTGATCTTGCTTATACTGTTTGCTCCCAGCTTTCTCATACTGATAGATACTGATAATGATAAGTAAATTTAAATCTTATTGTTAAATAAAATGTACAGCAATTGTTGCATCCCAAAACTCAAATGTGAAATTCATTGTTTATTTTTTCGCCTGCAAAACATGATTCTGCAAAATATTATCAGCTTATTGCAAAGTGATTCATCATGTTTGTATTTTCTTATCAACTTTTCTAGCGCTAGCATTTTATTTTCAAATTTAAAAAAATCTTAAGTAAATCCCAACACAACAGTTTTAATATTCTGATTATCCATCAGAAATCACATTTTGGGAAATTATCACATATTCTATGTACCTAAAAATGCTGCTCAGTGCCTTCGTTATCTTCGATGATGGAAGAATTTTGGTCCCACTTCTTATCATGTTGTAAATTATAAGGCCTTTATTCTTCCAAAACTTGAGTAAAATTCTTACATCTGATTAGGTGCTCCTATAACTCACTTTAATCTCTTAGATAGAATTCAAAATGCAGTCTTAATAATTTATAGATATTGGAACTTTATACTGATAAACTCTCATTATTTTATAGATATTTTGAATTAGCCATGGTGGTATCCTTAAGATACAATGGGTTGGCTAAATGATTCGGAGCGCCAACAAAATCGTGGTCCCTTTTCCTCTAAATGAATTACAACACTACCCCTGTTGGACGAATTCGGGATTCACAATTACTTTTGAACCCGATCTAATTTCACACTCTCGGCATAGAAAACAATTTGTAACATAGTCGAGTGCTACGGTGGCCATCCCCCCATCCGACGAGCTTGGACGTGGAGGGGGAAGAAGTCCGTTATAATTTGTATGAACAGAGAAATGGAATATTTGCACTGTTCTCCTTAAGCAATTCGTGTTAAGATCTCACACAACGTTTTGGTACATGTTGTACATGTTATCAATTCTGAAAACTGCAACCCTTTACACACCTTTGAATACCTTGAAGAAACTTTTGGTTTTCAGGTGTGGATAGCTCTTGAAAATTTACTTAGTGGTTTTGAAAACTACTAAAGTTTACAAGGCTTGGTTGTGGAAATATTGTTAACCCAAGACACAGAAGCTTTCGATTTTTGTGTGTATATAGGACTGGAAAAGACCTTTGAATTTTAGAAACATTATTGTCCGTGGTTTTTTTTTTGTCGAAAATCTAAAGGTTTGTTAAGATTTGTACACCATACTGTGCAGTATATAGACAGATATAGTCTAGGGTTGCCATCCGTCCGTATTTTCCCGGACATGTACTCTTTTTTCACTGTGTGGGGGAGGTCCGGGATAGTTTTTGATAATTGTCCGGGATTGTACTCCTTTTACCAATTGTGTATCTATTTACTTTTATGCTACTTATAATTAAATGGTTATTCAAAAATGAACCGAGGCCCATTAAAATTAAGTGAACGAACAGATCCAATATATGAGAAAGGAAATTATAGAACAACTTCCCAACTTATTGTTAAGGCTCTTACACAAAATAACTTATTATCAAAAGTAAGTGGATTTTGCGCTGACAATTATTGCAATACCAATTTTGGTGGAAGACAAAGGAAAGGTTCGAACAATGTCTATTCGAAGTTAAAATCTTTAGTCAACCAAAACATGATAGGTATAGGATGTCCACCACATTAGTCAATGCGATCTACCATTGATGTGATACTTTACCAGTTGACGCCGATATCATAATTGTAAAATTATACAACTATTTCTCTATCTACACATTCAGAACGGAAAGACTTTTTCTGAATTTCTTGAAAATGAATATAAGCCTTTCTTATACCATTCGAAAACCAGATGGCTTTCTCTCTATCTTGCTGTTGAACGTCTTTTACTTATGTACGAGAATCCGCCTAAAATATTGCAAACATTTTTTAAAGACGACTTAAGCGAGGCGTATTTATTTTTGGTTCATTCTCTCATGTCAACATTCAACGTCAATATTCAAAAACTTGAAAAACAAGACATTTCTATTATTGAAACCGTTGAAATTTTACAAAATATTGTCAATAATATTTACGAGCGAATCGATAACGATTTTGTTCCACTTAAAATTAAATCTATTTTGAAGAAGCTTGATGATTTCGGCTGTAAAGAAAACGTTATTAAATTCACGTGGACAAAAGATAGAAACAAACTGTTACCTGATTCCGTCAAAGGAATTATTTTAACAAAGGAATTAATTTAACAAAAAAGCATTAGTGATATACTTAACAGTATTAGATGTAATGAAAAGTACAACAAGTACTGTAAAGGCTATTTATTAAAAAAAAAAAAACAAATAAAGTTCCTTTTTTTATACCTCAAAGATGTTTTGTAACTTAAAAATGTGATTTTTAAACTAAATATTTATTTTTATTTAAATGTTAATACAATTTTTTGTTTCCTCTTACAATATAAATGTGTTTATTCTGTCCTTGTTTTGTACTCTTTTTTCAATCCTCATTTGTCCGGGAAAGTCCGGGTTTTTGAAACTCCAGTACTAGTTTCATCTAAACATATCTGGCTACCCTAATATAGTCTTTCTTTTACCACACAACGCACGAATGCGGAATACTTTACTTAGCTCTGAACTGATATACTGAAAACGTCTTTAACGATTTTGATAAGAAAAATTTAGTGAGCTATTATGGACATGGTCTACATTTTGGTTAAACTTAACTTTAGAAAAGAAAATTACTAATGGGACCTTTCATAGAACTGTTATTTTGATTTTCGACTTTCTCATTAACAACTCTAACAATTTTGACCATTTCTTTTTTTTTTTTTTTTTTTTTGCGTGGGTCGGTGAAGAATTTTCATAGACACTATGAGCCCGGTACTCATAGTAGTGTGAGGTTTTTGCTCACTAAAAAACACCTTCCTTTTGTTCTTGCGACTACAACTAAGTTACCTTATCAAGTAGTTTTAATTTCATTATATTATAATCACGTTTGGCAGGAAGCTCCCCACTGAGAGGACCTGCGGATACCACATTTGAAAGCGGATACTCCTTATGGCGCTAGGTCGAACGGTCTCGTTCTTTGGTGTCGGCGCACAAGGTTTGTCTCATTAATTGTTTGTCGAATAATTCTATTGCTATGGTTATTTAAGTGAGTTCGTAGCTTTCCAGCGAAAACTGCTATTTCATCTTCAACAGTTGGCAATCGTAAGACTCTGTGTAAATCACTGTTTCTAATGTACCACGGAGCATTAACGATTTCTCTGAGAACTTTGCTCTGAAAAGATTGTAGTAAGTATTTGTCTATTGCTTGGTTTAGTACAACCCCAAAGTTGTATACCGTACGTCCATACTGGTTTCATCACTTGCTTATAGATAAGCAATTTATTGTAGATGCTGAGTTTGGAATATCTTCCAATAAGCCAATTCATTTCACGTAATTTATTTTCAAGTTGATCTCGTTTCTTTTTAACGTGAGTTTTCCATTTAAGCTTAGCGTCTAGTGTCATTCCTAGGTATACTTTGCTTCATTAGTATATGGTATTTGCACCGAATTAATGTAGGTGGGCAGATTGGTAATTTTTTTGTAAGTAAAATTAACATGTGTTGATTTGGACTCATTAAGAACAATTCGCCATTTCTTGGTCCATACCGAAATTTTATCTAGAGCTCGTTGGAGCTTCTTGGTTGCAGATTCAACTGAATCGGATATTGCAAGTATAGCCGTATCGTCGGCAAAAGTACCTATTATGGTATCTTCTTCTTGAGGAATATCGCTAGTGTATAGTACGAACAGAATCGGACCGAGAACACTTCCCTGGGGGAACACCAGCATTGATTTCCTTAAATTTTGATTTTGATTTTGACCATAATTTTTGTACAGGAGAATTTAGAATAATATTGTGTATAAAAATATTTGTTCAAATTTTTGAATACATAAATTACAAATTTTTTCTTTACTTAAATCCCAATTTTTTTTTTAAATATTTTTAAAATTTTTTATAAAAAAAAATCAAATACTACAATGATTTTTTAAACTTTGTTTGCATAAATTATTCATACTTTTATAGAAATCGGACGGAAATTTTATGCATTTAAACATTTTTCTCTCATTAATTATAAACAATTTTTAAATTCCAAAATAACGTTTATATAAGACAAGTATATACGTGCGATCCAGCCGTACATTTTATATTGTTCGCTGGTATACATATTTGCCTGTGCAATGCATCTTCCATCACTTTATTGAATTGAATGCATTCATCACCACACATCGGATTCTCTCATTGGGTTGGTAAGTAAACTGCGGTATTTTCAGCTGTTAGTTTTGATGAGGTTAGTACACTCAGGAGCTCTTTGTACAGTCTAACAACTCCATTTATGCTAAGGCGTCCAAAGTCTTCTTCTGGGTGGTTTCCAATTTCGTTTGAAAGTCGAACACTGAATTTTGACTCAACTAGAAAACGGTCAGATTAAACGTTTGTCACGGATATGTGACTTGCGTCAATTAGCACATTGTTGATCAAACCTTTTTCAGATCGACACAGGTGCATGGTAAACTTTGGAAACCTATTTCAGCAACCTTACAAGTACTAAAAAAATAGCTTATCAAGTAAAGGGTGGTTAAATTTTAAGGGTCGATGTTGAATGTGAACCACACCGAAACGTCAAGTTTTTCTCTGCATTTCATTTGACATTTCTCAATTTCAGACTAACTCAATTTGAACCATGGAAAGATGCATAATCGAGCAACGCGTTAAAGTTATTCAGGCTTATTATAAAAATGGGCGTTCAAATCAAAATGCATATCGTGCACTTCGTGATTTGTTTGGCCAATTTAATCATACAAATGTGCGTACAATCGGAAATATCGTGCAAAAATTTGAACAAACCGGGTCTGCAGGAGATGTGAAAACACCAGTGCATGCTTGTACAGCTCGTACTGCAGAAATATTGCTGCTGTTCACGATAGTGTGGCTGAAGAGCCGCCTATATCTCAGACTCGTCGTTGATGAACATTATGCATAAAGACTTGCATTTACACGCTTACAAGGTGCAATTGACTCGAGAACTAACGCCTCTTGACCATTTCAAGCGTCGTCAATGGTCAGAACGGTGGCAAGAAATGGCAACAGTGGATGATAAATTTTCGAAGAAAATCATATTCAGTGATTAGAGCCACATTTTCACCTCAGTGGATTCGTCAATAAGCAGAATTCCGCATTTGCCAACGAAACAATGGTTCTTTTGCGAGACAAATTCAATGGCCGTGTTATCTCACGTGGTGGCGTAGTCAATTGGCCACCAAGATCATGTGATTCGACACCGTTGGACTTCTTTCTTTGGGGTTATTTGAAAGAAAAGCTATACGTTGATAAGCCAGAAACAATTCAAGAGCTTAAGGATGAGATAATTGGGCACATTAACGGCATACATAATTGAACCATACCAATATTATCATAATAAAAGGACATGACAATAATTTCCTAAATAATTCGTGTTTTATTCAAAATCAACATCGGCCCTTACAAGTACTAAAAAAAGTAGCTTATAAAGTAGATCGGCCGAACTAAAATTGAAAAGTGCATCGGCAATATCTTTTCTAAAATATGTCACTTAAGTGTCTTATTGAACAGATTCCATTGCCAAATTTGGAAACTACAAATTTATTGAAATTTAAGATGACGGGCGTTCATCTGCTCGCTGCTCCAGTTGAATATTCTTGGGATTTTTAAAAAACTATTCTGAACATTCCCACTAAATTCATTGTAGGTATTATGTTTAAGGATTATACAATAAACTATAGCCATTGGTAATAACTTCTAATAATAATTTAAAATTAGGTAATACGAGCAGTTCAGATCAAGAGAGATATAAGAGCCAAAGGTGGTCTTCGTCTTATGTGCGAAACAAATTAAACCAGCAACAGCACCAGCATCGTCAACAGCAAACAGCACGCTGACCAGCAAACATTTCTCAAACACATTGTCAGCAGCAACGTCATTTCATCTGTTTGGCATTTCATAAAGAAAAAAGTTTTTCATTTGCATAAATTCTTCACGAAAAATAGGATTTTCTTTTTTTATCGAAGAGAAACAAATTTTTCCTTATAAGTTCAAATAATTTTTCTTCCATTTCCTTAATAATCGTAGACAGATCAAAACAAACCTTAATCCACAAATACGACGAGAACAATAACAATATCAGCAACCAACAAGCTCCGTTTCTATTTTGTTTTTTATTTTGCATTGTGGTGCCACTGATTATTGCAATGGCAAAGTTGACAACACTGCACCAGCAACAGCAAATTTAGGACTTTGGCCTAACGACGCTGTTGGCGTTGCTGTTTCTGTTCTTATGTGTGTTGAAATAGAAATAGAATCGGTTTTAAAATCACTTTTTGTTAGATGCAGAAAAGTTGCTTTTAAAATTTCGTAGTAACAGACCGAAATTAACAAAAGTTTTATTTATCACATTAATTGTGACTCATTTTCATAATTTCGTTATTGTGAACTGATACCCAAAAAGCTTTGTAGGTATTTACCATTCGAACAACCGCGAAACTAAATTTTGCAGTCTTTTATAAAAATAAAAGGGAAATATTGATAAATGAGATGAAAAGTATTGGCATAGATCTAAATAGATCATAGAAGCTAAAGGGCTATATCGAACTTTCGAAGACAAGTCAACACAAAAGGTGGTGGCTTACAACCAAAGGGACCAGAGCCGATAAACTATGAGACTCAAGAAATGCTCCCAAATGATTTTGAAAACCATGAAGCATATTTTGATTTAAGTGATTGAATTAAATTGAATTAAATGATGAATTCATCTCGAAACAACATTCATCAAAGAAAAAAGCAACACTCAGTGGCTCAGTCTTGAAAAAGAGACTTGAACAAATTTATAAGGAAATGGCTTATCAAAAAGAGTTATTTTAGATGCAAGGGCAAATCAGCAGAAAGCAAATTGAACTGCTTGATCTACAAACCAAAAATGAAAAGAAAAATTTTAATTAATAAAAAGGTTAATCGTTTTCTCCACTAATATTGTTTAAATTAATTTGTTTTCAATCTTCCTTGTGACAGTATAAACAAAGTAATGGCTGTCACTTTTTGATATTGACAGATTCGTAACGTTCTATTGTGATTTAATCATTTAAATTTAATCATTTTAATTTCCAGGAAAGCAGCTTTTAAGTATTTAAAAGTGAAGTTTATGTTTTATTTCTACGAATTTTTGGTTAAAGTCGAATTTTAGCTAGATTCGGATCTATTACTCAGGGCCATTGGCTCTAAATTAACGGCGGTCGCTGTTGCTGTTGGCGGTGCTGTTGCTGGTTCAATGTGTTCCGCGCCTTACAACTTTGCTAATTATGAGATCTCAGTCTCAGTACACTTCACTTTCATCTCTAAGCACTGCACAACAAAATCATAATTCAATTAAATAATAAAATATAACTAAATTAAATTACGAGGCTCTAGGTAAATCACATGATAACTTAACTTAACATTGGACAGCCTAACCGTGCGTCGCACTGTTGCCGTTACTAATTTTGGTTTCAGAGAAAAGAGAAATTTATTTTAAATTCATGGTAGAATTGCATTAAATATATGCGACTTAGCGAAAGACCTTTTATTGTACATACAATGTATATGTACTTATAAATTGTTCAAAGGTATACAAAGCTACGTGCAGGTTTTATAAAAATAATTCAGATGGCCAAATTGCCAAATTATAATATACATACATATGTATATGTATAACCGCGCAGTCCATGCAGACGAAAACAAACAAAAATAAAACTGTAAAAAGACTTAAGTTATTGACATTCTGTCGGTGAATTGATATCGATAACAATAAATCATCATCACAAATTGTATTCGATTAAATGCATTCAATAAGTCGAAATAAAGGTGTTTACCTCGAAATGTTGTTGAATTTTCGTTTGTTATACTTTTGGTTTCTTTTTTTATTTATAATATTGTTTTTTTAAGCTGGTCGTTGGGTTTTTATTTCGTTTTGCGTTGTGATTGACAAATAAAGTTAATATCAGAATATTACACCATAAACTATTAAAAAATCAAAAAAGGGAGATATAAATTGTCTTTTTGATATATGTACATAAATTTACCGATCATTAAACTTCTTAATACACTTGGATAAATCTCGTCAATGTAAACCAGTAGATGGCTCTTGTCTCTTCACGTTAAAAATATCTAACTCTAGGATCGGTGATAAGTATACACCATTAATATTGTGTCTTTATGTCTGAACGAAAAGCTGGTTTTAGTATATTCATTGATAAACTCAGTTTAAATCATATATGATTAAATATGCATTTGTGGGGCATTATATTTTAACTGGTTGGTAATGCAGGTTTAACTTGATATTTATTACAATACAATTTACAAAACAATTCTATATCTACCTTACTTGTAAAACACTGACTAAAACAAGTATTGTTCGAAATGACTATTAAGAAGGCCAGACGAGAACAAAATTAATAACGAGATGGTAAAACTGTGCCTCAAACCAAATTTGTACTCTCTGATGACATTATATCGGCGGTCAGCCATCAGACGAATAGGGCGAATAACATGTAGCATACGAAAACATGCACGTGCCGTAACTATTCGGGACTGGTGGAAGTCTGATCATAGCCTCTCCGTGGCGGCCGCTAGAAACAAGCCTTTAAAAAGGTTTGGCTAATATGATCAGGCTGGTTCCTCAGGTTGGCGACAGGTTAATTCCCTGTCCCGTAAAACTTAATGAATTACGAGACCGACAACAAGCCTCGGAAACGGACTGATCACACGACGACTGGATACTGGATCGATGGGAAGTGTACTTTAATGAATTGCTAAATGGTCAGCTCACTGCAGAAGTGGAGGCTCCACTACTTCAAGAAGAATACCCTATGTTGCCGCCACGAAGCATAGAAGAGGTTGAGAAGGCTATAGGCCGGCTTAAACAGAACAAAGCCCCGGGAGCCGATGGCATACCAGCCGAATTATTCCATCACGGCGGGCCAGCCTTACGTCAAGCAATTCATGATATTAAAGTGCACGTATGGGAGCAGGAAGAAATGCCAGAAGACTGGCGAAAAGTTTAATATGCCCCATACATAAGAAGGGAGATGTCACAACGTGCAGCAATTATAGAGGTATCACGTTGTTGAGTACCGCCTATAAGATACTCTCCTCTATCCTACAAGACCGGATAACCCCATACGCTAAAACCGTCATCGGGCAATATCAGTGTGGTTTCATTCCAGGCAAATCAACAACTGATCAGATATTTACCCTTAGGCAGGCGATGGAAAAATGTCTAGAATTTAACATCCCAACATACCATCTGTTTATAGACTTTAAGGCCGCCTATGATAGCATAGCCAGGGTAGAACTTTACAAAGCCATGAGAGAATTCGGCATCCCAAATAAATTGACACGACTATGTAGGTTGACCATGACCAACGTAACAAGCCAAGTAAAAATAGCCGGATTGCTATCCAGACCAATCAACATCTTTAATGGACTCCGACAAGGGGACGGTTTGGCCTTTCTCCTCTTCAACCTGGCGTTGGAGAAAGCAATCCGTGACTCTGGCACGGCAACAAGAGGGACCATCGTCAACAGGTCCAGCCACTTACTGGCTTACGCAGACGACATCGACATCATCGGACATCGGAAGAACCGAACAAGCTGTACACGACTCCTTCATCCAGATCGAGCAGGCGGCACAAAATCTGGGGCTGCACATTAGTGAAGGTAAAACAAAGTACAAGGTGGCGTCGAATGAGAGAGGAACAGTTGGTCAAACGATCAAGGTTGCGGAGCACGAATTTCAAGTGGTGCAATCCTTTAAATACCTTGGGTCAATAGTAGCAGCCGATAACAATATAGAAGAAGAAATACGCGGGCGGCTTCTCAAATCCAACAGAACCTACTATAGTCTGTCAAAGCTCTTCAAATCCAGAAATCTCACCATAACTTCAAAACTGCTGCTGTACAGGACCATGGTCCTGCCAGTACTCACATATGGATCCGAGACTTGGGTGCTTAGCAAAAGGCACTCCGACCTCTTAGCTGCGTTCGAGAGAAAAGTCTTAAGGAGAATTGTTGGCCCCATATGTGAGGAAGGACGATTCCTGAGACGGTATAATCACGAACTATACGCAATCTACCTTGAAGCAGATATCGTGACAAGAATTAAGCTCGGTAGACTCCGGTGGGCAGGGCACCTAGCTCGCATGAGCGAAGAGGAACCTGCTCGGAAAGTTCTTTGTGGTACATTCTATGTTAGACGACAGCGTGGTAGACCATACTTGCGCTGGAGAGATGGCGTAGACCAGGACGCCCGAAGACTTGGGGTGCGCAACTGGATGGCATCGGCTAGAGACCGGGATAGGTGGAGAGACTTGTTGAAAGAGGCCAGGACCGGAACCCGGTTGTCGAGCCGATGATGATGATGACATTATATCAACTGGAACTTTTCCACATGACTGAAAAAGAGCAAGACTTAAGCTGATTCCGAAAATATCGCTATAGTATATACATAATAGTGAAATAGGACTACAAGAAAATGGCAACATTGTTACCCACCTACCTATCAGTTTCGACTAGAATCAAATCTATTAAAGAAGTGGATTCATTGCTTGAGGTTGTGAAGCCAAATACTTTGGCTTCTGGCAAACATTACTTACTTAATTACTTAGGTCCTCAGACCTTTTATGTCCGTGGGGGACCCCTAGTGGGGCATAGGGCGTCCACAACGCCAGCTTGCCATCGTGTTCGGTTCCTAGATATGAGTTGCAACTCCCTCCAACTCTTGCCTAGTTGGGCTGACTCCCCCTCGACTGTCCTTCTCCATGAGCTTCTCGGTCGTCCAGCTCTTCTTCCTTCTTGAGTGAGCGGATTCAACTGCATTGCATGAGCCGCAATAAAGTTGTCGCCTTTTCGAAGCGTGTGTCCGATCCACTGCCACTCTCGACGTCGTATAATAGAGTCAATAGGTTCCTGACCCATTTTCCTAAGGAGCTCTTCGTTTGATATACGATTGGGCCAGAAAATCCTAAGGATGTTTCGTAGATATCTATTAATGAACGTTTGCAGCTTCTTAGTGACACCTACATGTCCGTCAAGTTAGCACTACCACTTCAAAATTTTCAAAATGTATAAATTGGATTAATTGTCGTGAATTTGTCGTAAATTTGTCGTGAAACAAAAAAATTTGTCGCGCTTGTTTTTTTAAAAAATAACCCCTGGTAATGCTAACTTGACAGTCAAGTTAGCACTACCACCCCTCAAAATAGGGTAAAATGAACTCGCAAAATAAAAAGGACAGCGTAAATAATTGTCGTAAATTTGTCGTAAATATATCGCAAAATAAAAAAATGTTCGCATCATTTTTTCTCAAAAAAAAAAAGCATTTTTTTCATAAAAACTAGCACTACCATACCAAAACTATCTGTTAAAACTATTTTTTTACTCTGCAATTTGTTTAAACAATTGTCGTAAGACGTCTTTGAATAAGAATAAAACTTTTGTCTCTACTTTTGTAGCGTCCCTGTTGAAAAACCCTTTACTTCTTGACATCGCACCAAAGATTTTCTAAAGGGTTGAGGTCTGGGGACTGCGCCCGCCACTCCATGACATTAACCCTTTTTTTCTTGGAACCACTGCTTGGCAAGTTAACTTGTATGCTTTGGGTCGTTGTCTTGTTGAAAGACCCATTTCAGTGGCATTTCATCTTCAGCATATGGGAACATAACTTCCTCCATTATCTTCACATAAAAATGCTGATCCATAATGCCTTCAATTCGGTATATGGGACCAACACCATATAGGGAAAAACATGCCGAAGATATTATGTTGGATCCTCCATGTTTTATTGTCTTGGCTGTGAAGCGTGGATTATATTCTGTGTTTGGAGGTCTTCTCAAATATTGACGAGAATCTTGGACTCGTCTGACCAGACCACAGAATATTCCTCCACAAAAACCCGATATTTCAGGAACCTATATACCAATGATTTTATTTGCACTACTTTTATTTTGACCGCAACTGTATATAAATGTAATAATATGATATCCATAAGGTGACTCCTGATTTGACGTTGTTTATTCTAAAAGAATTGGAATGGGAATTTTCGTCTTCTGCCTTTCAAAGCAAATATAAGGCTTCAAAAGATCATTAGACTTAAAAAATAGAAGTTCCAACTTGAGTCATGGAATTCCTATAGTTAACAATAGGTATACAATATTTAACATAATATAAGAATATTTTTGATATAAGCCATAGAAGTTCCAACATATAGCATTTCTGATTGTAGAAATATTTTAATAAAAGAAAGCCATGCAGAGAAAATTCTACAACAATGGTTGAATCCTTACAATAATTTATAATATTCCAAGAACTACCTATGCACATTCATTTGGAATAGTAAGAAAATTCTCTACATTTTTTATTTGTTTTTTTTTTTTACTTGTATGCTACATTTCTAAGGGAATATTTTTATCTACAAATTGTTTGGTCCTTCTGTCACCTTGAATTCAAAAGTAATTTTCTGTATAGTACGTTAACCTTGTTCCCAGGATACTAGTTCCTGACCATCAAAGCTAAAACCAACCAAGCAATTAGAGAACTCCGATTGCCATATCAAAGCCATGAAGCCTGGAAGCATACGAAAACACCTTCAAAATCAGGGTATTCAAAATAGTATTCCTCAATTTTCCATGTCTTTTTAGATGGCTTTGAGTCATTATGTGTGTATAGAACAATTTTCCAATTAATGATAGGCTTGTTGCGATTGATGATTGACCAAACCATGGCATGTCAGGTCGGGTTGTTTGTTAAGGCAAATGGTGGTCATTTGGAATGATGCCTTCCATTATTTGGAACCATTGAGTTCGTGCATATTAATGTGAATTCGACCTAAGTTTTTCAAAGGCGTATTCAAATGAAACCAGAAAGTATTTTTTTTTAATAAGCCTTAAATACTCTGAACGAATAATTTGAGTTCCTCAATGAAATAAAATGCACGACTGGGTCGCACGAACTTGCTCCTATGTAATCGACTAGGAATTTTAAAAACGAATGTTATTAGAGAAAACTGTTCAAAAGGATAAAATTAATTTTTAAATTCTTTTAGTAGTAAAAGAAAAAAACAGAATGCTATCCAACTATGAATTTATGCAAGAATTATAAGTCGTTGTAGTGGTTTCTTAAAAAATGTACGCCAATTTAAAGTTTTTATTATTGTTCGAATAAAAATTAAATTTACAAAAAGAAATATTGACCCGTTTCGGAGATATCGAATTTGCAAACAAAGAAAAAAATAAATTTTTTTTTTCAAAAATTCAAAAAATATTTATTTTATAGTTTTGAAATGCAATGTGTTTTAGACTTTTTAGAAGCTTCTCTATAAAAATTTTCATTATGATCCGTTATGTGGATAATGAGAAATTCAAAATTCGAAAAAATGGTTCTGTGGTAGGTACAAGCTGTACTATCTTAATTTCAAAATTTTTTTATTAAATTAAAGATCGTAAAAATTAATTGAAAGAAAAAAAATTTTATCAAAATTCTAGGTGCCGTTTTCGAGAAAAATACGATTTTGAAATCCATTTTTTTTAATTTTTTAGCATTTGTATGGTAGGTACCTTTATTTTTAGGTAAAATAAAAATTTTTTTCTCACATTTTGTAGATTATATTGAGAAACTTTTGTTTAAAAAAAAAATCTAGCATGGGGTTTTCGAAATATTGAGTTTAAAAAAAAAAAATTGAAGTTTTTTTTAAAAATCCAAAAAAATTTTTTTTTGAAAAATTTGAGTACACAGTTCTATTTATGTTTTTGGGGAGCTTTATCAAAAAAAAAAAAATATCAAAATCGGTTGAACCGTTTTTGAGAAAATCAAAAACAAAAAAAATGGTTCCATGGGGGGTACCCTCAATAACCATTTTTCGGAAAATTTTTTTCAACCAATACCTAGATTTAATTAAATGAAATTTTTCTGTATCTTTATTTTTAAGATCTGTCGAACCGTTTTTGAGAAAAAAAAAATTTTATAAAATTTCGAAAAAAATTCGTATGGGGGGTACCGTTATTTTTGGTCTTAAAAAAAAAGAAAAAAACGTGTTGGGGGAAAAAATTAAAAATGATATCTACCAAGTTTAAAGAAAATCGGCCGAGTCGTTTAGCCTGTAGTCGAACAGACAGACAGACAGACAGAATTGCGCGACCCACTTTTTTAGTCTTCGCTATCCTCGTAATGTCAACTTTGATCAAAATCTCGAGTTCGATTTGTTTTAACTTGCCTTATAGTACCTATAAGTCGCAAGTAAAAATGATAAGACAGGTCTTTATCTTTAAACTTAACCGACGAGGGAAATAATCAAAAAATATTCGTACAACTTTATTATAATTTTCCAGGTTCTGTGTTTCAATTTTTTTTTTTTTAAATTATCTACAATGAATATTTTTGAAGACTATAATTATAGAAGACAAAAAATTGAAATCAAACAATAAGTGGGAAGTTTCGTTATCGTGATTAATTGCGATAGCTTTTAGGTAGCTTATTTCGATATCTTAATCTCACCACACGCTGCCTTCAACTTAAAAGTATTTAATCTTTATCAAATTTAAAAATTTGCCCACTTTATAAAAGGACTGATTTCATTGATAAAACTTGTTTGATGTAAGCGAAAAGACACCAACAATGATAAGCATTGATATTTTAATTAATTCACCGAAATATTTTTGTTATTGTCGATTGGAAATTTTAAATTAATAAGTGGTTGCTGTAATTAAACACAAAAATAACACGATTGCTAAATTTTATTCATTATATTTTCAATTTTGAAATCTGAAACTAAAACAATTCAAGAACATCAAATTAAAAATAGTTAAGGATTATGGGCACTTTTTCAACTTTAATAGTCGGTGAAATAACGCCAAACGATATAAAGCAAAAAAAAAAATTAATAAAATGCACCACTATAGATCGCACGTAGTTGCTCTTGAGTAAAAGTAGGTACTTTGGAATTTAAAAAATGTTTATGGGTAAATAAATATAAAGCATGGATTTAATGAGATAAAAATGTCTTCTGATTTCTAGCAAAGTATGAATCTATGCAAACAAAGTTTAAAAAACGTTTCATTATTAAATAAATTTTTTATATAATAATAATAATCATTCACACGTTTTTTTTTTTTTTAACCCAAAAAATATTTTTTCGAATATTTTTATATACAATATTATTTCAAATATGAAGGAGCTCCTGCAGAAATTTTTTTGTCAAAATCGCCATAGCCGTTACTGAGAAAGTCAAAAATAAAAAAAGCAGTTCTTTGACCGGTACTGTCAATACCATTTTTTTCAAAAAATTTTTTTTTTATCAAAATGTAGTTCATGTCCATAATAGCACACCTAATTTTTTATCTATATCTTAAGAACCGTTTTCGAGATGAATAAGATTTTGCATTACGGCTTTATAGGGGGTACCGTAAGTCTCGGAGCTAAAAAAAAAATTAATTGCTCCTCTGGGTCGCACGAACTTGTTCTTATGTAATAAAAATATCTATCTGTAATAAAAATGAATACTAGATATTAGAAAAAACGTTGAAAGTTAGTAGTTGGAGATAGAAAACAGAACTCCACGTGATATCTCAAGCAAATATGAATTTACACTAGAAAAAAATGTTAAGTCGTTGTAGAGGTTTTAAAAAAAAGCTTTTATTTGAAAAAACGTTGAAATGCCAACTTTAAACTTTTAATACTGTTCAATTAAAAATTCAATGTCGAAAGAAATATTTAGCCATTTTTGAGATATCAAATTTTCAAAAAGAAAAGTAATATTTTGTTTTAAAAATTCAGAAAATAGTTTTTTTTTTTCAAATTCTTAAACGCAATGTATTTCAAACTTTTTGGAAGCTTCTCTATAAATAATTTCAATAAAATCTGTTATGACAATAATGAGATATTCAAAATTCTAAAAAATGGTTCTATTGTAGTGTTAATTTAAAAATTGTTTTATTGAATTTTTTAGATTCAAATCAATTTTGTTTTATTGAACATACTATTTACAAATTGGCTTACAACTAATAAGATACTATATATGAAAATTTACATTTACATTTACATTTTTTCGAAAGAAAAAAACAATTTAAACGGTCGGTTGACTCTGTCGTCTTCAGGGTGTTCATTCCCGGTTTTCAGTGGTGATTTTTGTGGGTTGTGGGCAGGGATGGCGTTTAGCCGCTGTAGTAAGCTGTCCCAATGTCAGCGTAGAGCGAGACTACTTCCTCGTTTTCCATGATTACGTTGTCATCCAGAGTTTCTATCACACAGAGGTATCTCGGTTCGGGAATGAACTGGATATTTGTCCAGTAGGATTAAGTTCCCTTCTGTATAGAGAAGCTCGTTCCTGGTCAAAGGGGTTGCTTGTAGATTAATATCTTTGTCGGTTGGCTTAAGGCCCAGCTGGCTTTTTTTTCAGAACGTTTCTTGAGTGCAGGTTAAACCTTAACAACTCGTTGAAGTGCACTCTTAGGTACTTGACGTTTGGCTTTGCCGCTATGGTGGATCCGTCAGGGTGTCTCAGGACCAGATTTCTGCGAATTGTTGCGGTGCGAATGCCTCTACCAGTTGACGGTCTCCTGAAGCAGACAAGTTCTGATTTGGAAGTGTTGATCCGGATGCCCCATTTCTGGTAGAATTGGAAGAGTCTGTTGATGAGTTTCTACTCTTCGGACAGCGATTAGTGGTGATATTGATGTGGCGTAGGTGAGTGCGTCCTCAGCATACCGAAGGTTCTCGCATCCAATTGGAGAAGGTTGGTTTGTCGGAAGTCATGAAGTTGTAGAGAAAGGAGCTTTGGGCGATTCCAGCTCTGATGGTCTTCATGTTTGACCTGCAGTTATCTAGTTGGATGAAAGATAGGAAAGAAAAGAAATACTTGTATACGATGAAGTTTGTGGATTAGGCCGTCTATGCACACGCTATCAAATGCTTTCTCGATACAAGGTTGAGTATTTTTCGCGAAAGCCGAATTGCATATCATGGATGATGGAATTTTCACTGCAGAATTTCTTCAGTTTTCGGAGAATTACTTCTTCCAGTAATTTTCTGATGTTGTTGAGAAGTGATATCGGCCTGTAGTTGTAAACTAGGTTGGAAGCATCTTTCTTCGGAATTTGCACAATTTTAATTTATAGATCGTTAAATTTAATCGCATGAAAAAAGTTTTATCAAAATTCTTCTAGGCGTTTCCGAAATATTGAGTTAAAAAAAAATTTAAATCGAAAATAACAAATTGAAAATTTCAATATACAATATTATCCAAACTTTTGGGGAGCTTTAGCATACGAAAAAAATTATAAAAATTGGTTGTTCTGTTTTAGATAAAATCAAAAATAAATACTAGTTCGGAAAAAAATCGTATGGCTGGTACCATTATTTTTAATCTTAAAAAAGGGGCAAAATTTAAAAATACTTTCTCACAAGTTTAAGAAAAATAAACCGAGTCGTTTAGGCTGAACAGACAGACAGACAAAGAGAACTGCGAGACCCACTTTTTTCGTTTTCACTATCATCGTTATATCAACTTTGATCAAAATCTCGAGTTCGATTTTTTTGGGAATGCATAATTTGCCCTACAGTGTCTACCTATTTGTCGAAAGTAAAAAATGGCCTAATTTCGTTTTATGTCTGGAATTGACATAATTTCTATGAGGGTTTATTTCACTTCAGAAAACGAAATATTGTTTTAGCTCAGAAATTTTATTTTTTATTTTCAGGCGCATGCCTGCCTATGTCAATAGTTTTCTTGGCCAAAGGTACCTCAAGTAGTCCGTTTCGCAGATTTCGATTTTTTTAACTCTCTCTTTAGGGCCTCTGTACCGCTCCGCTTTGGGTATGTTCAATCGTCAGGCAGACGGAAATGTCAATAGTTTTCGTAGACCGCATGCCAGCCGATTGAGCCTACCCTAACCTAAATGAAGCAACCAAATTTGCGTGAGTAGGAACAACTATGAAGAGGGCAAATTCCTAAAGTCCATATCGTCTGACGAATTGAGAAATAAGCTTTGAAAAATATTCATTCACGATGATCAAAATTCGATTTTATTTCAAAATAATTGTTGGCACTATTTCGGTTACCGCAATGAAATAAAGCCAATTTCGGCAATATTTCATTTTCAAAAACGAAACCAAATTTAATTTTTACCCATTTACTAATAATATTCCGATTTCCTAATTTGATGACCTTTCAACTAATTAATGCTGTGAAAAAAAAACTTAACTCCCTCATAAATCATGCTGAAATTTAATACACCTTCAAACCCCTTTACAGGTTTTTGTTATTTGATAAAGCCCTTCATTGCAATGGACGCATCTTGACAAGGTAACACATCGCATAGACCTGTCTTGACTTTCTATTGTTAAAGATGTTTAGATTAATATTAGTATACAGTATTTATGTGGTTTGGCCAACCAGAAAAACTCATATAAATTTATATAGGACGATAAGCTCTAAGACTACTATTTTTTTTTTGATTAGGTGTGTTAGATACATAAGTATCTATAGCACTATCTACTCGTATGCATTCAAATTAACTTCTCTTTGATACCTTAAAAGCACTTAATTACCCTGGTTTAATGGTCGCTTTTGGCAGAGAGTATGTGATTGATTTTAAAAAAGTCACAAGACCCACTCATCCAATTCATGCGAATTCAATAAAATTAACCGTTCTGCGAGTTCTTGCATCATATTCAAACAAACTGTATATACAAACTAACTTGCACTGTATCACAGTTCCCAGCCACTTTACTGTCCCAACGATAAAGAGGTTTATGTATCTATTTTTTTTTTATGGATTAAACAAGATAAACCGGTCTTAAGCTTTGATTGGACAAGCTTCTTGGCAAAAGTGTATCTAAAACGTACTGAAAATAGTCAGCTTTATAAGGCCCCATGTTGTAGGGGGCTGTATATAGTGAATTATCAAATGATTTGAATATGGCACCAACGATCAAGGTACTTACATTAGCTTAGTAAGAATAGACAATGAAAATGACTTTTTTTTTAAAACTTCTTACTTACTGCTCCTTCAAAATCGGAATACTTGTTTATCTAATCGATACAAAAAGGATTTATTCAAGGCGATGTGTTTGTAGTGCAGCAATTTGGATATTGTTCTTGAAAGTATAGTTCAAAGCACTCGAGCCAACACAATTGGACAATCTTGGACAATCTTTCAAAAGTCCGTTTAATTACTGCGAAACGTGTACGATATTAAGTGTGTTAATGGTAAACAAAATTTCAAACCATCGACATCGTAGCCATTCTTTGATGGAATTTGACAGTTTATGGCTTGACGAATAGAGTACGAATTCAGTTATGACGTTCAAAGAGTATTTCGTACAGAATGTTAGCCGAAAGCCCTAAAATTGCTCTTTAACAGAGCAACAAATAAAATACCTTTTTTTTGGATATATATAAACGTTTTTTAATCCATCGAAATCTTAGCCATCCTTTGATGGAATTTGACAGTTTATGACTTGACAAATAGATAATTTAGCTTTGACGTACAAAGTGTATTTCGTACAAATTGTCAACCGAAAACTTTTTTGACACTTTTTAATCCATGTACACAGTAGGCATCATTCAATGTTATTTGGAAATTTATCAATCATTTGAAATGAACGATTTACTCAGCTCTAATTCGAATTTGATATTTTGTTTGTTTGTTAACGCATTCTTGTCAAACCAGGGCGATATTTTATTTTCAGGGAAGATTTGAAAACAGTAACGTATATGCATTTCAAATTTCTATCTTCCATCTCGAAAAACACAAAAAGTAAAAGTTGAAATGGTTCTAAATTTCACTTTTTCACTTTTTGAAAACATTATGGCTAGGCGCGCACATTCAATTTTTAGTTTCGCAACTGCTTGGTTTGAGCAACTAAGAAGTTTGTGTTTTGACACAAACTAAACGAACAAATAGGGTTCGCTATTTTGTGTAACATATAATTATATGCACCTGCGCGGACATTCAACCAAATAGTTCATCTGTTTTCTATAAGCAACGAAACAATTGTGCAACTAAAATTGAATGTGCGCGCCTAGCCTAACACGGAAATTGTCTGATAGATGTAGTTAATACTCTAATGGCCGATTTCATGAAGGATTTTTAAACATTTAACAGGCTTCTAAACCTTAAAATGGCATTTTTTAGTTTCACCAAATGCTTTTAAATTTAACAAGCTCTTAAACACCCTTATAGACTAAGGTTGGTATTCACCGAGCGCTCATAACTTAAGAAGCTCATAAGCCTATTCACCAAGCAATATTAGTGAAGATCTACGAGCGCTCTTAAAAGTTAGGAGTGGTCCCGACTTACGAGCGCTCTTTTCGAAAAATTGTTCGCTTGCGCGTGTGCCACGCACGCATTTGACTCGAATCCATGTGAGCAATGCCAAGTAGAAGAGTATCCATTTGCTGTCAAGCAGCGTTACCCTTATGCGACTTTAGTCGCATTTTTGCGGCCTTTTTTTTGCTGTGCGACTATGCGACGACCTTTTTAAAATTGTTTAAAATTGCGACTTTTTCTTTGCTTAAACATTAAACCATCAAACTTTTCTGAGAATGTGTGAGTATGATTGTCTTTGCTTTGTTTTCTGTTCGCATTCGCATTCTCGTTTTCGTTTGTTTTCCCATTCCCACCACGGGGGCGCTGTCAGATTGTTTTTTTTTTTTTCTCTTACGTGTTTGGCACTGACGACTGACACTGACATTTCCTGGAATATCTCCTTACTTTTGTGCTTTGTCTCTAGTCCATTGAAATTTTTATTTAATGTAAATGTTGTTTTGTTTTTTGACATCAAAAACGGTATTTGTGCGGCGTCGGACGGGTGAGTTGTGCTGAGCGAAGCGACGAAAAAGTAAGTAGGTACTATTTGTGTTTTTTTCTTGAGATTTATATTAGTAGAACTTTTTCTTAGAAATACTCGTAAATAAATATACCTATTGCAAATTGGAACTTCAGCTTGGGAAACGAAAAATGCGAAGGTAATGATTGGTGATTAATATACTTCTTTTGAATTTCTATAACCTGCACTCCCGAATCCAATAGATTTCTCATACAACAAAAAAAAAAAAAGGAGAAACTCCTGATGCAGTCGGAGGTGCTAGCTGCTCATCCAACGGGAAGCTACAAGAAAAATTGCGACTTTTTGTTCAAAAATGCGACTTTTTCAAAGAATTCGAATTTGCGACTTTTTTTTGTAAAAGCGACTTTTTTCTGCGACTTTTTGAAAAATCCGAGGGGTAACCCTGCTGTCAAGGCCAACATTCCACAACATTTCACAGTTTGGGTATGCCTGAACAAGAGAGAGTGGCTCTCATTTTCGAACTTCGAAAAACACTTGCGAGTGGTTGGTGAATACCACACAGAAATTTCAAGTTAAGAGCCTCGTAAAGTTAAGAGCCGTTTAGGAGCGCTCGGTGAATACGAGCCTTAATGCCGATTTTTGGCTCATTAAATTTTAAAAGTGTCATTGAAATGTCATCAGATGTAGATAACAACAATTGGTAATAGGTATAGCAGCTGAAATTATTGTTTTGTTAAGATTAGTGTTAAATTTTTGAAGATACAAAATGAATAGGTTAATACTAAATATTTTAATGATTTGTTTCTTTATTTCGAAAAAAATATTGATCGTCTTCATCCAATAATAAAGTGCAACACAAAGTTATTCGCTGAGCAAGAATATTCCCGGTTCACAGAAATACATTATATGACTTCAAAATGTGGTTCCGACTTTCTAAAGCATCTGTGGATGAGTTTGTTGAATATGTTTGGTCTTCATTTGGAACCAAAAAAAACCCAACAATGCAATTCAAAATAAATTAACTGGTTATTACTTAATGATTTTATGCCACAGAATGTCAGGACAGGATCAGAATCTTTCCAAATATTTTAGGTGCGTTTTATTATCCACAAATCTATCTGGATCCGGATCTGGATTAAGTTTTTACATGTATTACAAAAACAATTTGGGATCCTGTTTTCTATCGGGATCTATTTCAAAGATCCAAAAATTAGTTATTACACTGGCGAGTAGATGGCTTTTATGATAAGGTAGTGTAAACTACAGTGTAAAGAAAAAAGACAAGAAATAATTTAAAATTTACAAACCTAAGGATAGAAAGAGACGGGCTTATAACACTGCTGTCAGTAAGATCCGTATCGTTTTATTATCAAGTGATGATCCCGATCCGGATCCAGATAGATTTGTGGATAATAAAACGCACCTTTTGTGTGCATTTCTTTTTTTTTTTTTCATTTCTTAGCATTTGTTTGAACACATAACGCTTTCTCATTTCTTCTCATACATTTCGCTTGTTAGAAAGAAAAAACAATTTATTTTTCCCAGGGATGTGAAGAGAACTCAATTTTAACAAAAATTTCCCCAAAATTTCCCTTTTATAGATTGGTGAAACTAAAAATTTTTAAGAGCCTGATAAAATTTAAGAGGATTTTTGATAAAAGTGCTTTTAGTGTTTGTTTATGAAATCGGCCATAAGACTTAACTACATACATTCAACTTCAAAGAGTGAAAAGTGAACAAAATGTGCTGTATTCTTCCAAACAACAACAAAAGCAAAAGTTAAAATGGTTCTAACTTTTACTTAACTTAAACCACAGATAATTATATATAGATATAATGTATGACAGTATATGTAGTGTAAATGTATGCTCTATTCAGCAACAGATGTCCGGGCATTTTTTTGCAATTTTAATTTGTTGTTTTAAACAATTTCTGTGTAGTATATTTAAATAATTTTGGCATTGTGCACATCTATGCAAAAAGTGCTTTCGTTTAATATGTAATTTATGCCCCTTCGGTTCTTGTGGGCCGCGTAAAGTGTATCACAAAAAACATGATTGCCGTTTTATTATATGATTGGAGAAAAAAAATTAGAGCCACATTAGGGATGCATACATCGACGGTTCGATGTATCGATGTATCGATGTTTCTAAAAAAACATCGATGTTAAAAACATCGATGTTTCGAAGCATGGATGTTTTTTAGAAGCCAAAAACGTAAATTTAAGGACTTCTCATTTCTTTTTTCTTTAATTTGTTAGAGAGTCATCTAAAAAGTACCTATAAAGTGCCTAAGTTCCACCCAAAAGAAAAGATATAATCAGTCATTTAGAAATAAGGAAATATGTATTATACTTTATTTATTCAAGCAGAATTTGAAAATTACAACTTGGAAAACCTTTTCCCTATCAAACGGTTTCGTTGTTGGGTAATAGGCAATAGTTGCTCCAGCTTTAGAAAAAAGTCGTTCACATGGAACTGACGTAGCGACAATGGGCAAATATTTGGTAGCCTATTTATAAACAACACTTTCCACAAGTTACAACTTTTATTTAGAATTAGAATAGAAATTGATTCTTTGTTCTTTTCTTTCCCGCTTTCTTAATGACATTGTCAGCTGTCAACTATCCTGGGGAAGAATGAATAAGCGCGTTCAATGCAAAAACAAGTTTTTGGCTGTCCCGTAATAACAAGCCAAACAACACAAACTCCGCCTGCGTGCAAAAGCAGGCAATTTTAAAAAATCTGTGTGACAAAAAAAAAACCAAAAACATCGATTTTAAAACATAGATGGCAAAAACATCGATTTTTCAAAAGCAGCGAAGTATCGTTTGCATCCCTAAGCACAACACACAGCGCAGTCATGCATTGTCGGCTGTAAATCAACTGCTACTGTGCTTGCATTGGCTCGGAAATGGTTGCCAATACCTTGGAGTTTCAGCTATGCATTGGATATTGTGTTGCAAAATCAACAGTTTGCGGAACCGTTATAATAGACATTTTGTTTCAAAAGACAGTGTGGTGGCCCGGTGACTTTAAAGGTATTGCGGCCCGTAGCTTTAGACCTTAACTTTAGGCAACCAATTTTTTTTACAAATTATTAAGATCTATTTTGGAAGAAAAACAATAATTTATGATTTTATAACGATGGTCGATTTTTATTAAAATCGTAAAAAAAAAACAATTTTAGGGCCTCTACTGATGCATTCTTTGGTATTATTTAAGAGGGGAATTCAAGCAATAGGTGGGTTGTAATTTTTTTAAATTATGAAATTTTTTTTTATCAAATTTTCAATTTTAAATGTAAAGAATAAAATTGATTTTACAATAAACTTGAAATTTTTTAGATATTTCCTTTTTTCGTGACCTTTTATTTAATAAAATAATGTTACATTACATTACATTACATATTCCACTACTCCGCAGATAAATCTACGAAGTAGAGACACTGAAAGCACTGGTAACTCAGACCATCGGCTTATACAATACAACAGAGAGAGACAGACAGAAAGAAAGAACAACAGAAAACACATGTCAACAGCTCACGGTTGGTATTTGAACGGTCCCCCATCCAAGTACTAACCGCGCGCAACGATGCTTGATTTCGCTGATCGATGGGAAGCGATGCTTTTTTTTTTTTTTTTTTAAATTCATTTTTATTTCATTCAATCTTATAACTATCTTAATGCTAGACAAAAATTCATAAAACTAGCCTACTTATCAATAACTTACAACTAACTTACTGGCCCCATACGGGCACTCTAAGTTAAACAATATTCTTATAACTACTGCCTTTCGGCTTAAAAAACTATTTAGAATTCAATAACTATATCTATATTTTTTTGTTTTCTCGAGAAAATTGAAAAATACTCGGATTCTTTATCATTTTTATTTTGTTATATAAAACTTACAAACTAAAATTAAACTAATTAAAACTACCTAAAACCACTTAAAGTACTTAAAATAAACTAAAACTAAAATAAAACTACCTAAAACCACTTAAACTACTTAAAATAAACTAAAACTACTTAAAAACTAGAACAACCACAGCGGAGGTTTTTTTTTTTTTTTTTTTTTTTTTTTTTTTTTTTTTTTGTTCATTTAAAAAATGTAGGTTTTTTTTTTTTTTTTTTTTTTTTTTTTTTTTGCCACTGTGCCTATTCTTTTTAAAACTAAACCTAAAAACAGGTATGCAAGCCGGCCACGGCTCTAATACCCCACCCCGACTACCCATTATCAAATACCGATTGAAGCCACCAAAACTGGTTCTCCTGCTTCACCCTATCAGTTTTGTCCCGTTCGGACACAGCCCTACTGAACCGTAGGCGCTCTTCTCCGTCTTGTGCCACGACGTCCCGAGTGTAAAGGAGCCGCCGGTCCACGGTTCTTCGCCTGACGTGGTAGATTAGCGGTACTGCCAATCTATCCTGTATCAGACCGCATCTATCTAAATAGAGGAATGCCTCTGGAGGAATGAAGCCACTCAAGCGTGCATTTTCAAAATATTCGTCATTTGGGTAGAACGCCCCGAAAATCAAATTATTGGTCGAAGTCAGAGCCCTCGCAATGTGACCCCGAATAAGTTTTATCACGAAATTGTCAACTCTGTTGATCCGAGCCGAGGAAGCGATGCTTTCATCAGAGCCAAGGCCGTTGACTATAAAATAATGTTTATCCTTAAGTGGGCTTAAGGTCAATTTTCGTTAATATTTTTTGTTTTTTTTTATGTTATAACGTTTCGGATGTGGTTACTTAATTAAACTTCATTTTGTTTGAAATAAATTTTCCAACAGATTAAGAAATAAAAAAACAAAAGAGATAAGAGCTAAGATATATACAAAAAAGGAAAAAAATTTAAAACGCTTTTTAAAGATTTAAAAAAAAAAACACGGAAACCAAAAAGAACAAACAAATGCAAAATATTTGTATTTTTTAAAATTGTCTGAAGAAGGATGTAACCACATCCGAAACGCCACAACATAAAAAAACAAAAAATATTAACGAAAATTGACCTTAAGCCCACTTAAGTATAAACATTACTTGACATTTAGTATGGTTATTTTTGAAATATTGCAATTTTGTTTACACAAAAATGTAAAATAATATTTCCCCTTTAACCTCAACGATCCGTTGGATATTATTGAAGTTATAAGCTTTCCTAGATAGCTAAATCGACGATTTTCCAAGATTTATTATCAAATGAATTTTTTTTGGTAAAAAAAAAATAATTAAAACACCTCTACCACTGCTTCTGTTGGATTTACCCCTATAAAACTATTGACTTTTTTGTAGATGAGAATTAGGCAATAACTCTGTAGAATACTATTTTTCGAAATTCCGAAAATTTTCACCAACTTTTACATTTTTAATTTTGAAAAATGAATTGATAACTGATTTACCTCCCCTTTTCGCTTAAAAGGGTCACCCTTTCCCAATTATTTTTATACACAAATAAAGCCTGTTATTTGGTGATTTCTTAAAGATATCTCAAGATCGGACAATCAGAAGAGAAGTTATAATTATTTTAAGCATTCAACATCAGTCGAATTTTGCGATTTTTCCAATTATATTCAAGTTACGGTTAATCTCATACTGGTGTACGATGATTGGCAATGAACAAAACAAAACAAACTCGAAACGAAAAGTGAAAAGTGATGAGACAGAAATACAAAGATGATTAAATGCTTTGTGGAACACTTTGCACCCCCACTTTGCAGGAGAGTGCAAAGTCTTTGCAAAAATTTGCTTAGTGCAAAGTGAAATTTGCAAAGAATATTGTGGAACCGAAATACTTATCACTTTGCCAAAAAATGTAATTTAATAAGTGCAAAGTGAAAAGTTGATAAGTTTTTTGTGGAATAGGGCCCTGTTCTACACTTCGGTGAAATATCACATCAGATCACCAGAGGAACGATTCCTGGGTAAGCCGTATAGCTGGTCATTAAGAAGATTTCGATCTTTAATATATTTATTGTGCTGATGATTGTTCAGCGATTCCATGACCTTGGAAAGAAGGGAATTCAGTGCAATTTGTCGATAGAAGAATCGAGAGGAAGGGTCTCCTCTTATACAGTGAAGTTTTCAGAATGGAAAAGCTTACGAATAGGTTTGCCAATGAGGAAGAACACCTCTCTAGAAGAAATTGGTATAAGCTAAGTTCGTACAAGATCAAAGATTCTGGTTAAAGTAAGCAATGTCAGAATCGCCTATGGTCGGCTAAATAAACTAATTCCGCCTCTGTATATTTTGTGGTAGGGTTTAATTTATTTGAATTAATAAAAGCTTCAGATAACTTGTTTTTTTTTTTTTCTCAACCAAAAGATCTGCAGACACTGCCACTTTTGATATGATATCGAAATTCATCAATATCTAAGGTGCTTTTTATTTATTATTTTAAATAGAACAAAGTGATGCTAATCATGTTAAATGAGAGGTTTCCTGTGCGGCCGGCAGCAGCGCCATTATTTGGAGCTCATAAATAATTTTATAAAATGAGAGGTAATTTGGTGTGATATATATTCTTGGAGTTAATAGAACAACTTGGTGAGTTTTGTACAATATCTGTGGCAACAATCAATAACCGCTTAAGTCGACTTAAGACAAAAATCGTTTTTTTGCTGCATCATAATCTGCATATTCCATTCTGTTATAGAAAAAAATCCAGGATTTGTAACTCTTTTTTTCGTCAAAATAATCCAAAAAGAAAAAAACCGCTTAAGTCGTTCTCATAGGTAGAAGCATTTGCAATACCCGCTTAACTCACATAAGAACTTGTGAATTTCAAAATTTCGTAATCCAATAATAGCTTATGTGGATTTAAGATACTTTTGCAAAATAAGAAACTATTCACAAACCAATCAACCATATTGCACTGAAAACAGCTTAAATCGACTTAAGCGTTTATTGCAAACTTAACAAAGTATTTTCGCTATAGCCAAACTGAGATAAGTCGTTATTGCAAATTTCTGTTTGTTACTTCGATGGAGACTATGTAGAGTAAGCGGTTTTTAAAAAATGTATTTTCTACGAACTGCAGAATTAAGTCGATTTAAGTCGTTATTATTAATGCAAGTATGAAATATCAATTGACTTAAGAGATTTGGACGGCAAGTTCGTGAATTAATTTAGTTGAGATAAAAGTGTTTTGAGGATAATTAAAGTAAAAATAATTAGGAAAGTGCAACAGTATGAGCTCCTGATCCTTACAAATTTTGAATACAGCTCGGAAAGGTGTTTTAGGCAACGTGAAGTTAATATATTTCAAGAACGGCAACGACAGAAGACAAGTGATACATTTGAAAAAGAAAGTGATCTGAGTGAATTTTGTATATCAAGTTTTATGAATGTGTGTTTTCAGATTTTCGTTTTTGAATATGGAAAAAATTGGTTGGCTATAGCCCATACTAATTAATACAAACTAATTAATACAAACGTCAAACAATAATTATAAATTGTGCTTTTTGGCCAATAAGGATCTAATTCCAAGTAGTTTTCAACGAAATAAAGTGACCTGCAAATGAAGTTTATTATGAAAATCTGAATATAATTTTTGAATAGTTTTGTGTCAACATTAGCAAAGAATATGAACATGATTTCAGTACAGATGACTGTACGCGATCCCTATTTCAAGCTTGCAGACATGGAATTTTCTTCAGATTTTCCTGACGAAGAACTTTTGGAGATTGGTAGGCAATTTGAGGAAAGTAAAATTGTTTCTCTCCCACATAAAACAGTTAAAAACGAATCGGAATATAATTCAAGTATAGTGATTTCAAAAAAAAGAAACAGAGGTGAATCATAAACTCGAAAAACGGGAGTGATTGAGTCAAGAAAATGTCACCATCTTAATATCGAAAAAATTAGTTTTAAAAAACAGAAGGAAATCTTCAAATCATATTGGGAATTAGGGACGTTCTACCAAAGAATTCTTTTTATCGGAGCTTAAATAGAAATAGAAGATAAGAAACAGACATTGAAAAAAGTCATATTCCACCTCGAAACCGACAACTTCATATAAAGTACTTAATTTATTACCTACCTAGAAAGAATAGATTCGTGTCCATCAAAAGTGCTTTAAACAATGCATCGATGCTACTGAAAGTTTTCTAGAATCCCATCTGACACATCTTGTAAATATTTGTATGTGGTTTTTGGATTTGACATTCAAGAGTGTCTGCAAACAACATACCTCCGAAATTCAGTAAGCTTTTACAAAAAAACGGCAGTTGGCGGCGAACGCAAACAAGACATTTTATTTTCTATAGTTCATTTGGCGGTCAAAATAAGAATTTATTTGTGAGCACTATGTTGTTAACATTTTGAAAGCCAAGTCCAGCATTGAGGTTGTAGATCACAAGCTTTAATAGTCATGCCAAACTCATAAAGAGTGTAACGTAGATCATGAATTACAAAAAAAAAAAAGAAACCAAAAAAGGTACCGATTCATCATCCTCACGATTGGTTTAATTTTGTCCGATTTTGACTATGGTTGTGTTTCAAAAACAAAACTTTTGTTGAGCAGCAATTTTGTATGGAATAACGTGAACAAAGTTGGTAAAATTGAATACAAAACAACTCTCGGTAAAAATCTGCATTTTTCAACACCCACTGTTGTAAAACATGGTATTGATTCACTCAAATGGTTTGAAATTCCCAACTCACCAGCTATCAATGTAATAAGCGTAAAAAAGCTGCGCTTCAAAGACTTCTTCCGTTTATTGATCATTCGTTTCATGAATTTTATAATAACCTAGATACAGAAATGCAACCCGAAGCTAAAATACATCCTGACTTAATGAATCCAGACAAAAATGGAGTTTAAATACTTTTTCTTATTAACAAGATTTTTCAACTAATTATTTACTAACTTAAATTGGCTATTTTTTACTTAATACGAGTTTTTGCATTTTTGTTACTGTGAATTACGTTTTTAATACATTTTAAGTTACATGCTTTTCGAAAAGAAATATCGCTTAAGTTGATACAAATAAAAAAAGATGATGACCAAAAACAGCTTATCTTATTTAAGAACACATGGGCGAAAATTTTCAGTTTGCAATAACAGCTTAAGTGACATAGGCAAGCAACAAGGTGTTTAATTATTTTTGGAAAAACAACTTAAAAACGTTTTTTTGCAATAAAATTAAAAATAAAGAAATTTAAAAAAGAAGAAATAGTTTAAACAAATTAGATTCAAGTCTTCTATTATAATCTTTACAGTTTTTGTTTTTTAAATGCGTCACTTTTTTCCAGACTTAAAAAGAAGTTTCAAAGTGCTCTCCTCGAAAATTGAATTTTTGGACTTAAGCGGTTTTTGCTTGTGGCCACAGATATACTCTCTGGCTCAGAAGCTTATTGGAACAAGATCAAACACATTATAATTGAATTCTAATAAACTTGTTTGGCCATGATGGTAATCCAAATGATTTTTTGTGTATCTTGACTATAGATTTTTTTGTTTTAATTCTTTCAAGTTTCACTTTTTGATTGTGCCGATCCGAATAAAAGAGTATCTGTTGGATACTTATTTCTTTTTTTTTTAGTATGAGAAATTAATTGTGAATATTAATTTCCGCGATAAAAACTTGTTTCAGTCTTTTTTTTTTATTTCTATGAAGGAAACAGTTACAGTTAAGAGATAAACGACTTAATTTTGATAATACGATCTTTGTATATTTACTGAAGAAAGACACAAAGTTCTTTTTTTATTTTCCACTATTTAAGTACATATGTATAACTACATATAGATATACATATATAATTGTTAGTAGATAGTATATTTATGCAAATACAACTGACAGCTCTATAGCAATCATTATTTCTCTTGAGCTTTGATATTAAAAGGTTGAAATTGTAAGCACACTCGAAAAATCGTAGTTCATTAATTTTTGTAGGGGCAAGTAAATTTTAATAATTTTATATTAGAGAGGAAATATGCCCACTCCCGAAAAATATTCTATTACAATCATTAGAACAGGGATGCATTATATTCTCACTTACCTATTGCTAGGGAAGCAAATAGGGTGTGTTTTATGTTCCAGTCCGACTTTTGTTTGATTAAAATTTGTCATTGTTCAATTGTAAATACAGGGATAAAAGTAAGGCCAAATAATGTCAAAATGTGGTAGTATCGACTAGCCCCCACAATCTCCTGATTTGACGCCTCCCGATTTCTTCTTAAATGGGTACTTGAAGGAAAATGTGCATATCAAAAACTCATTAAAAAAATTCTATTAAATATCAAAAATAATTTCAATAAGTTCAATTAGGTTTGTTCTGATTTTACAGGAGGAAGAATTACTCAAGTATATCAAACACGAATTTTATTGCAAGTCACTTTAAAGGGTGGTCCAACCATAATGCACGATGTTAATTGTGAGTCACACCTTAACTTCAAGTTTTTTGCCCAACTTATTTTGACATTTTTTTGTTTCAGTGTTTGGCAAATTCAACCATGAGAGGTCACCATAATCGATCAAATGTAGGATTAACCGGTTCTGTAGGAAATGTGAAAACACCTGTGCATGCTCGCCCAGTTCGTTCTGCGGAAAACATTGGTGTTGTTGGCGATAGTATGGCAGAAGTGTTGTCAATTCGTGTCGTCGTGCCCAACAATTGAACATCTCAGAAACATCACTGTGGGAAGTTTGAATAAATATTTGAATTTACACGCTTACAAAGGTCAATTGACTGAAGGGCTGAAGCCTACTGACCATTTCAAGCGTCGTCAATACGCCGAATGGTTGGTTGAACAGACAGAAGTGAATGGTGGCTTTACAAGGAAAATCATCTTCAGCGACGAGGCACACTTTCACCTCAGTGTATTTGTTAACGAGCAGAATTGTCGCATTTGGGCAAATGGGAATCCTCGAGAGATTGTCGAAAAGCAGATACATCCACAAAGAGTGACTGTTTGGTGCGGTTTATGTGCTGGCGGCATCATCGGGTCATACTTCTTTGAAAATGAGGTCGGCCAAGCAGTTACCGTGAATGGTGTTCGCTATAACGAGTTGATAACGGACTTCTTGTTGCCAGAAATTGAGGATATGGACCTGGACGATATGTGCTTCAACAGGATGGTATACCACTTGCCCCACAGCCAAGGAAAAAATGGCTCCTATGCGCGAGAAATTCAATGGCCGTGTTATCTCACGCGATGTTAATTGGCCGCCACAATTATGTGATTTAACACCGTTGGACTTCCTTCTTTGGGGATATTTAAAAGAAAAAGTGTACTTTAATAAGCCAAGAATAATTCAAGAGCTAAGGGATGAGATAATTCGGCACATTAACGACACTGAACCTCAACTTTGTCTCAGAGTCATTGAAAATATAGACCATTGGATAGAGGTATTCCTCCGAAGCCGTGGCGAGCATTTGGCCGATATTTTGTCTCACACATAATTGTCATAGATTCTTCAATCCTAATAAAAAATATTAAGATAATTATCTGAAAACTTTTTGTTTTATTTACAATTAATAACGTGCGTTTTGTTTGAACCGCCCTTTACTTAATATAAGTGAGATCGCTCGTTTTACAATTCTTGCTCTAGATAATCCTACTACAGAATTTTAAGCATATGGAATGGTTTCAGAGATTGTATAGTTTGTTCATTCTTTCTAGTGACTTGCAAGATATTTTTGCATTACATCTATTTCAAATATTGTCCGGCTTACCAGGCCAAGAGTATTACGTTATCTTCTCAATTTATAATGGATTGGATAGCAAGAAAATTTGTGATTATTCGGAGGTTTTTCCTGTTATAGCTCCCAAGAAGCATTTTTGTCTGCCTCATTTTTGGGAGTTCTTTCCATATTTTTGTCCTTATGGCTCCTTCTTTTGTTTTGCTTTTGTATTTAATCACTTTTTTAACTATTCCGCTCGCTGGTATCGTTTCTGTATTTTTTTGCCAAACAGTCCGCCTCTTCATTTCCCATGACCACTTCGTGCCCTGGAGAAGTGCGGCATTATTTTTTTCTTTTCGAGGTCGTTTATCCTGCCCATGAACTCACATATCCATTTAGGATGAATTGCATAGGAGTTTAATGCTGAGTTTAAGTGCCACTAATGCCGGTCGTCCACTACGCGATCAACGCACAAATTTCGAATTCAACGCATTCAACTCTAATGTACGGTGCCTTCAATTCTGTTCAACGAACGGGTTGGATCTAGTTGTTGGCCGTTGCTCAACTAATTGCGCAACAAGTGTACGGGTAGTGTACGAGCTCGTGTTGCTCCTTGAAAATGTTCGATCAACACGTTGAGCAACATTTTCAAGATAATGTGTTGCACATTATTTGTTCAACGCGTTGATCAACTTTTTAATTTTCTTTGGGATTGCTTGACGTAATATTGTGTGCGGTGCGTTGGTTGCAGTGAAATGTGTCTACGTGGTTGAACTATTACGTTGCCATGAACTTGCAGTTGTTGCAACTTGCAAACTGTAGTTTATTTTGGTTTTTCGTCATGGAAGGTGATACAAAAAACAGAGTGGACCACGGAATTAATTTTGCAATTGATTTCAGCAATTGAGGAAAAGCCCAATATATGAGACATTAAGAGCCCCTCTTATAAAAATCGAAATGCCAGGGAATTGACTTGGTCTCAAATTTCCTCGAAAATACAATTGGCTAATGTACCGAATTGAAGTCAAAATTATTTCAGGTTTGACGTTTGAGTTTTTTGTTTATCAACGCGTTCCCCAACGAGTGATCCTTGGTTAAGTGTACGAAGGTATCAACTCGTTCATCAACTGGTTGAGCAACCATATCGAAAACGCAGTTGATCAAATCGAAAAACTTTTTTTTTCTGTCAAAATCGAACAAGTTTATCAACTAGTGTACGAGATTAATCAACATATCGGAAAGTTGGTCAATTATGTGTACAGGGCTCCAAACACATTTTGTTCAACTTTAGTTGCTCAACGTGAATTGCGTAAATTGCTGCACAAGTGTAAGAGGATGTAAATTCGTTTATCCAACGAAAGAGTTGAATAAAAAGTTGAACGAAGTTGGTTGAACTTATCGCGCACATAGTGGACGGCCGACATAAGTCTCTGACATAATGCCAATGTTTTGGTTCCAATAATTCTTTTCGAGATTGCGTTCGACACATTTTTCTATGGAATTAACTTTTGCTTGGAAAATGATTGTGTACTGCCCCATCGACAGAGAAAGTTTGCTTCTAGGCCTAAAAATTCATGCACCGGTCCCTTTATTCATCCGAATTTTTACTTGTGACTTATAGGTACTATAAGGCAAGTTATGCATTCGTAAAAAAAATCGAACTCGAGATTTCGATCAAAGTTGACATTACGATGATAGCGAAGACTAAAAAAGTGGGTCTCGCAATTCTGTCTGTCTGTCTGTTCGACTACATGCTAAACGACTCGGCCGATTTTCTTTAAACTTGGTAGATATCATTTTTAATTCCCCCCCCCCCCCCCCCCCCACCAAAAATAACGGTACCTGCCATACGAATATTTTTCGAAATTTTATGAAAACATTTTTTTCTCAAAAACTGTTCGACAGATTTTAAAAATAAAAATACAGAAAAATTTCATTTAATTAAAGCTAGGTATTGGTTGAAAAAAATGTTCCGAAAAATGGTTATTGAGGGCACCCCCATGGAACTATTTTTTTTGTTTTTGATTTTCTCAAAAACGGTTCAATCGATTTTGATAATTTTTTTTTTGCTAAAGCTCCCCAAAAACGTAAATAGAATTGTTTACTCAAATTTTCAAACAAATTTTTTTTTGGATTTTTTAAAAAAACTTCAAATTTTTTTTTTCAAAACTCAATATTTCGAAAACCCCAAGCTAGTTTTTTTTTAAACTTGATAAATTAAAGTTTCTCAATATAATTTACAAAATGTGAGAACAAAATTTTTATTTTACCTAAAAATAAAGGTACCTACCATACAAATGCTAAAAAATAAAAAAAAAATGGTTTTCAAAAATCGTATTTTTCTCGAAAACGGCACCTAGAATTTTGATAAAATTTTTTTTCTTTCAATCAATTTTTAAGATCTTTAATTGAATAAAAAAATTTTGAAATTAAGATATCACAGCTTGTACCTACCATAGAACCATTTCTTCGAATTTTGAATTTCTCATTATCCACATAACGGATCTTAATGAAAATTTTTATAGAGAAGTTTCTAAAAAGTCTAAAACACATTGCATTTCAAAACTTTAAAATAAATATTTTTTTGAATTTTTGAAAAAAAAAACATCTGTTTTTTTCTTTTTTTTTTTTTGAAAATTCGATATCTCCGAAACGAGTCAATATTTCTTTTCGTAAATTTAATTTTTATTCGAACAATAATAAAAACTTTAAATTGGCGTGCCAAAATTTTTTCTTAAAAAGCTTTTAAAAAGTTTGTATAAAAAGCTTCTTTTAAAGAAACCACTACAAGGACTTATAATTTTTGTTCTTGCATAAATTCATATTTGCATAGCATTCTGTTTTTGTCTCTTACTACTAAAAGAATTTAAAAATTAATTTTATCCTTATGAACAGTTTTCTCTAATAACATTCGTTTTTAAAATTCCTAGTCGATTACATAGGAGCAAGTTCGTGCGACCCAGTCGTGCATTTTATTTAATATGACATCTTCATTGAGAGTGTAGTTCAGTGTTTGGCTTAATATACATACTCTCTCTTGCTTATATTAACTCCGTTTTATAGTTTTTTTGCGAATTAAGACCTGAAGATTAAGTTTCTTTCTCGAAGTCCTCTGTATTTATCTCACCCAGTACCCTCCCTGCCGAATCCTAGGATAGTAGCGAGGTTAGGTGAAGCATAATCTTCATATGCAGCAGCAGCTCAAGTTTTTATTGCATATATACACGTATGTTGTACATGCGAGCCCTTGAACTTTTTCTAGTAATTTCTAGTTGTTGCTAGTTCAGTTCTTTTATACCATGAAAGCATTTCATAAGATATAATGGCCCCTACCATATTCCTACGGTTTCTTAGCTCAATAATAGGACTTCTCATTCTTATAGAGCTCAAGGTTGAAGAGGATATAGATCCTCTTGCATGCTGACCAGCGACTCTCAACTACCGGGGCTCAATAATTTGCAGCATTAATAAAATATCTAGAACAATTGAAAACAAGCCAATGCATAATGGTTAGTGCATTTAAGTGACATACGGAGTTCTGGGTTCGTTTCCCCTTGCGAGAAAGTAACAAATCATGATGAAAACTGTTTTTCATTTTAATAGTTCGAACTTGGCAATACATTGTAGGTCCCCTTTCCCTCCATTCCTGCCGAAAAAAAGCACCCAATAATGTTGAAGAATCTTAAGTCATTAAGTTCAGGTTCTCTTAGAGCTGTAGTGCCTCTAATTTATTTTTTGCAGTATAACATATTGTGTAACACATTCGTGTTTTAAATTACTTATACAGTTTTGCGGGAGAGTTTTACACATGATAACGATTGTCGAGTGTTAAATTGATTGAATAGTGCAAATGGAAGGTTTTCTTGCAAATAATTGTCGGTATTGGAACTAGGTTACTAGTTAACATGCACCTCATAATCTTCCTCCCAATAATAAAAATATTAATTGTTGGCAAGTCAAGTTTAAGTTTTCAAAGTATGAATGATCCGATTTCAACTTTACTAAAATTCCAACATCGCAATTAAAAATTTAGTCACTGAATAGTAAATTTAATGGCGCGGATGGCGCAGCGGTGTCGGTGTCTTTTAATAAAGTTCAAAGTCTTTTTTCGAAATAAACTAATCAATTGTCGGTAATCGAAAAAAATGTTGGTTTAAATTCCAGTCATGGTAGATAACATTCCGATAAATTATAAACATAGACGTACACTAGGCTTCAAATTAAATTACATTTAATAAAAAATATATTGGTGCAAAATCTTAAACAGCCTAGTGTTAAAATATTATCATATAAACTAGGGTCATTGATTTTTTGGTTTCGAAAGGAAAGGAATAAAATACAGACAGCAATACATTTTTGGTAAGTTTGGATTTTGCCATTAAGTGCGAAGAACAATATCATTCAAACGACCACCACTTTTTCGCATATTTCGAGCGGTATCTTGGTCATAACTTGAGCAATTTTGGTTTTTAATCTATTTAGAGTTCGCGAATTATGCACGTAAACACAGTCTTTTGCGTATACCTACAGAAAAAAATCTAACGGTGTCAAATCACATTATCTTGGTGGCAAATTAACGTCGCCAAAACGTGACCAGGAAACTTCTCACGCAATAAAGCCATAATTAGTCGTGTTGTGTGGCTTACTGCCTGGTCTTTTTGGAACCACATATCGTCCAAGTCATGATCTTCATATGCCGCCGCCGGCCGGCGAAAACAAAATTGGTTATCATTCGACCATATCGCTTCAAACAGTCACTTTGTCTGGATACAACGGCACCTCTTCGATCACTTTTGAGTTTTCTGAGCCCCATATGCGACACTTTTGTTTGATTACATACCCACCGAGTGATAAATGTGCCTTATGGCTGAAGAAAATGTTGTTTGAAAAATCGCTGTTTATTGTCTGTTTTTCCAACACCCAAGATTGCTTGCGTAGTTGGTCGATTATGACAACCATAACCATCGTGTAATGCGCGAATAGTGGCTACGTTTGATTTACCACATATGGAGTAAGTTTTAATAATTTTTACGCGTTGTTCGATTGTGTTAAGCGACCCATTATCGTAAATGGCAAACATTCATGAAATATTATGACCCTTCAAATGTTAGGTGAGTTTGGCAAGTGTCAAATCCCAGCGCTACCAACTTAAAATCACGATATGAATGACCCTATACGTACTGATTTACTTACAGTGCTGCAGCCTACGAACTTTTTCTGAACTATAGACACTTTTTAACTAGTACCGTGCTTAAGATATTTTTTAGTCATTTGTCTCTGAACACACACAATGATACTAGGACTCAGGTGCAACCGATCACATATCACACCGAATAGAATGGTTTACCACATTGTAGACGTTTGAAGAACCCAAATTAGTAAGGATAGGGGATGATAGCAATATTCCAATAGTTGGTGCAGGTGAAATTCATATTTTGGGCAAACGAAGGAAAAGATTGAAATCCGAAACACATGATTGATGTTCAATTCGTTCTGGACATCAACTATAATGTTTTCTCTCTTAGCACTGTACTGGACAAGGGAATAACACATGAATCAAATATCAACAAAATGTGTAGATTAATCAATAACGGTAGTATTGTTGCAGTGGAAGAAAGGCTAATCAAGCTTTTCAAAATGCAGTTGAGGGTCATAAATAATGAAGGAACAATAGCAAAAGTTACCAGTAGTAGCTGACTAATTGGTTGGCACAAACGTATATGGGTCATCAGAACAAAGCGCACGTCAAGAAAATATTTAAAAGGTCAGCAATTGTGTTTGAGGACGTCGAAAAGTTTCGCTTCGAAGATTCCTTAAAGTGAAAAAGGCTCAGACTTTCATTCTCAAAGAATGCTTTGAAATCTGAACAAACTGGACAATTATTTCATGCTGATTAAAATGGACTAAAGCAAGAAAATTTTCGCAGAGGAACAAGATATTTTTTTACATTTGAAAGATGACTTCAGCTGGATAGACATTAACTTAATTCTACTTAAATCTGAAACCAATCGTTGTCTAGAGGACTTTTTTAAGAAAGCCAATTAATATCATCACATCACTTCAAGCAAGATGAATTCCGGTTAAAACATGGGGTGAAGTAACAAATTATGCAACGTATACACCGCACAAGAGTAACCAGTTTCAAAGAACTAACACCGTCCCAACTTTGGCTTGGCAGTAAATTTTGTCTTGCCATGTACACATTTCAAAAGAAATAAGACAGAATAAGGGTATTTTGTTGGCCATTATGAAAATACAAAAGGCTGCCGTATATGGATTCCAGGAAAAAATGAGGTTAACATTTGCAGAGACGTTGTATAAACTCGCAAAATGTACAAAGACTATCCAAAGGAAGTAAACCCAACATCACCAGCCCTGAGACTCGTCAGCTTTCCATCTTCTACGATCCCAAGCAAGCTGCTTCCAGTCATCTATTCCAAGCACTCATTTACTTAGCTTAACCGAAGTAGCAGCGGTTGCCCAGGGTAATTCTTCGTCGGATCTCTACAAAGGTGTCGTACGTGGAGTCAAGATATGTAGATGAACTCCTTAGCTACCTCGAAGTATTTGCTATAAATAGTGACGTTTTGCCCTAATCGGTGTATAGATGTTTGTTTGTTTGTTGATACCATATACTTGACCTTGTACTTTTTTATTTCAAGACAAACAAGTCTTGCCTGATCTTCAACAGCTGTGAAGGACGCTCTTACAGAATGTTGGGAGTGGCCAATTCGCAAACCCCATCAGTTGGACAGATATGTTGAATATTGTGCCCTCTGTGTTCACGCCGCCTGCCCTGCGCACTATCTGCTCTAGAACTAAATTGAAGAAATCACATGATAGAGCATCTCTTTGCCGAAAACCTGTGCATATGCATGTTTGGAATAGTTCAAAGAAGTTGCTTCGATGGTTCCACATTTCAGTGAGTATTTTCCAATGTCATCCGACAAAGTCGGATCAGATTTTCCGGGATCCCGAGTTCGGTCATAGCCATATGATAGCTTCTGACGATGCTTGAATGCTATCCTATGCGGCTGTGAAGTCGATAAATAGATGGTGAGTCTCGACTTGAAAAAAGTTGGTCTTTTCCAGGATTTGCCTCATTGTGAACAATTAGGTTTATGGTCAGTCTGAAGGGTCAGAAGCCACACTGGTACTTACAGACTAAATTATTACAGAACAATTTCAATAGGATAGCATCTTACGACATTTAGTAGAGATACGCCTTGATAGTTCTTGCAAGAAACAGAATAACCTTTTTTTAGATGAGGCATATAGAGCTGATGGTCCAGTTGTACTCCTCGCCCTAATGGTTAGTGCGTTGTACTGTCATGTAGAGGATCTTGGATTCAATTCTCAGGAATTGTAAATAAATGTTTTTTAAGGGGAGGAGTAAACAAATCCTCTAAGCGAATCTCTTCTCATAACAAGTGCTGCTCATTTGCCATTCGGAATCGGCAGGAAATTGTAGGTACATACCCTCCATTTATCCAACCAGGCAAATGGTTGAGAGTTGTACATAAGTCAATAGGTTTAGACTCTCTATGAACCGCCATGGCTTCTTATTTATTTATTGTTAGAACTACCATTTATTGAACAATAAAATCTAAACCTATTGATTTAAATCTGGAATTGGTTTTTCTTACGAATCCAAGACTTGCCCTAGTATGTTAAATAAATAAATTTTTTGGTACAACAGCTCGGAAGGAACCAGGACCTAGTGACTTACAACTCTCAACCATTCCTGTGCGCGTGTTACCAGCAACGGAGGGGACCTACAATTTTCTGCCGATTCCGAATGGCTAATGAGCAGCACTTTCCATGACAAGAGATACTCTTGGAGAATTTGTCAATTCCTCGCAAGAGGCAGTACACCCCTGAAAAAAAAAACTTTCTTGCAGCGGCTGAGAATCGAACTCGAGACCTCCCGCACGACAGTCCAACACACTAACCATTATGCCAAAGGGTACTACACTAATTGCATTTAATTGTTCTCAACCACTCAACCGAAATTCAGGACAATATTTTGTGTCCAGTATTTCTGGGTCAAGATTAGAATAATCTTGCTTCTATATTCATCCGCATTAAAATATTTACCTATATAGGTATACATGTATTAGTTAGAAAGAAAATGCCCACTTAACAATTTATGTTTACCCTGAACGTTATCATTTCTACAGACAACAATACGATACCTTAAAATTCAAATTGACATTCAGCCCTTACTTCACTATGAATATCAATTCTTTCCAAATAAAATTATTCTCTGAATCATGCCAAGTGCTCAGACAATTAAAGACACCAAATAGAAATATCTGTATTGTACCCTAATCTTTAACGGAAGCACCCTGCGATTCATCTGTAAACATCGCAATTTTATTAAATGGCAACCTTTTTCCAGGGATTATAGGCCAAATGTACGGCATTGTGGCAAACCTCACAATTTGCCCTTGAACGATAAGAATACATCTTTATCCAGCTACGAAGTTTATCTGGTTATATCATCGTTATCGTTTAAATAAAAATCACAACAACTAGGTCGTGTATTCTTGCTCTCATTGTGAAATTTAAAAATGACGATTAAAAATTTGAGTACTATTTTCTAATGAAGAGGTATAATACATAATTTAAATTTAGTCCAAAAGCATTATTATGCATAAGATTTGTTCATTAATTTAAATTTTAGAAAATGTGTAAAACCATGCAAGACTTTTCCACATATTTAATTAATTTTCTAAATTATTTATTTTTTTTTATACAAAATCTTACAAATATCCGCAAGAAATATCATTAACTAATTCATTTATATCTTTAAATAATTGGGAAATTAGGTTATAAGTTTTTTTTATTCTAAGCAAGGAATATTACTTATTTGGGTAAAGCTCTATTTTCTTATTTTATTTGATACAAAAGCCCGTTCCTATACTCTGCCCTGTATTTTTTGTACAGGGCAAGAAGCAAGAAGGGTATATGCGTTTTACTTTGACTATTAGGCTAGCCGCGCACTAGCAACTTTTAGTTGCGAAACTGTTTGGTTACTTATAGAAAACAGATGAACTGTTTGGTTGAATGTCCGTGAATTTGCAGATAATTATATGTTCAATAAAATGGCGAACTTATTTTAGGCAATCGTTTAGTTTGTGTCCAAACACAAACTTTTTAGTTGCTTGAACCAAGCAGTTTCGCAACTAAAAGTTGCTAGTGCGCGGCTAGCCTTATAGATTTCAAAAAGCTTACTCCGTTTTAGGGCTCTTACAGAGTTGTCGTAGTTAGCATTATAAATTACAGAAAAGTGACAAATATCAGAAGGGTAAGCAACTGTAAATTAAGATTTCATATTCAAAAACATGTTACCAAAATTAATTAAATCTCTCTTTTTTAACACCACAAAACAGTAAGGTAACTTAACAGGGCGTTTTTTAAAAAGCTTGTGTCTTAAATTTAAATGTTCTTTGAAAAACTTGAAGCCATTTTTGATATTAAAACAGCCAAAAATATTACCTCCTCCATTTTTAAAGTAAATGTGGCACTGATCTCGTTTAAACATCTATTTGGTACTCAATTTCAAACACACAAAAAAAAAACGAATACATACAAACCACAACCGGCAACATCTGTTTCCTGAAAGTCCCTTAACTAAAATCAAAGAAGACGCCTAAAAAATATCCACAAATGATAGAATGGCAACTCTGATTCAATTTGCTTTCATACGAGTATGAGATAGAGATGCAGATCAGGTAGTCAATGTAACTCAGTGGTTTTGTTTTTTATTTCAATGTTAGTTTCTCTTATTTTTGAAAAATCTCTGCCATCATTCCTAAATACAATGAAAATACAAATTGGACAGAAAGTAGCAATGTTTAGGTCAAATTGAAGGTGGCTCTCAGTTAAAAAACTGACACACTTAAACCATAACTTCCTCCATTGCGATACCATTCATGGATCTAGAAGACTTGCTTCCTATTTGTTGAAGTATTTTAAGCATCTTATAAAGCAAGCTTTGCTACTTTGCTAATTTTTTATATTTTCCAGATCACTAGGCTTATTCTAGTTCTTGGTATATCAATCACAAATCCGACACGTCGCGAAAAATTCTTCTAAGTGTTAAGGTTTCCTTCGTCGATGCAAGACATTTTCACCCCTTCCGATCTGGCTGTAATCAATAAAGCCCATCTATATTTATGCAAGGATGAGCCCAAATATGGGCAGATGCACCAATAATACAGTTGAGTCTCTTGGCTAAAAAAGAGCTTTAGAAATGATGGGTGATAGAACTTAACCGGAAACTTTTTCGTCTCTACAACACACTCGCAATGTTTCATGTCTCTCGTTAATTTGCCGTTACTTTTAAAAACTAGTGAAATAGCAAATTGCATTCCACCTCTAAAACAATTCAACCGTAATACTCGCGCTTGAGAAAATGCCCATGAGTTTGAGTCCAACTTCGGGCGTACTGATAAATTCAGAGATTCTTTCTTTAGCATATATATACAGGGTGATTGGCATAAGGTGTGACAAAAAGCTAGGGCGTGTAGGTTGGACTTAGACAAGAAAAAAATCGTATGGGAGGGGGGGGTCTATTTCCCCCCGTTTAGGCGGGAGGGGCAATTTAAGAAAAAAATCACTTAAAACAGAAAAAAAATTATTAAAAAATAACGGTGATACCTACAGAGTAATGCTATAGCATTTTGAAAAGCCAGAAATACATTCTTTAATTTTGTTTTTAAATAAAGTTTTTCGAGTGAATAGTTTTTGAAAAATTAATTTTCAAAATCAAAATTTTGAAAAAAAAAATGAAATTTTTTTTTTTAAACAATTTTTTTTCAAAATTTTACGTAATTAAGTATTATTTTTTTATTCAATATTCAATGCTCTTTTTAATTTTTGATCAAACACAAAAAACCGAATGTCAAAATGTTTTGTAGTTTTTGAGAAAATCAAAAATAACTAAAACTACTTTTGTTCTAAGAAAAGCCTTTTATTTTAGTTTTTACGTTTTTGGATTCTTATGTAGGTGAATTTACGATTGAACGGATTAACTTTCTTTTTACTATTCTCTTAATTATCGTCTTATAAGCATACAATAATGTGACAAAGTACTGGATTAACCATATTTCACACATTTTTTCATTGAGAACACCTGCGTGAGAGCATTGGTTTAAAATTGACCTGCCACTTTTTTATTATGGTGGGGTCGGCTTGGATTAGGTGCATTTACGAAAGAAAGGATTAACTTTTTTTGTAAATTTTTTTTATTATCAGTCTTATAAGCATACAATAACACATTTTTTCATTGAGAACACCTGCGTGTGAGCATTGGATTAATATTGATCTGCGAATGTTTTTTAAATAATGCAGCGTTACACGCCCTAACTAGTGACAGAAAAATGCAATTGCGAAATAAGAACAAAAATGTTCCTGAATCTTGAAATCAATTTAAATAATAAATACATGCATATTTAGATAAAATACATAATTACTGTTTATTTAAAGTTAATTCTTTCTTTCGTAAATGCACCTAAGCCAAGCCGACCCCACCATAATAAAAAAGTGGCAGGTCAATTTTAAACCAATGCTCTCACGCAGGTGTTCTCAATGAAAAAATGTGTGAAATATGGTTAATCCAGTACTTTGTCACATTATTGTATGCTTATAAGACGATAATTAAGAGAATAGTAAAAAGAAAGTTAATCCGTTCAATCGTAAATTCACCTACATAAGAATCCAAAAACGTAAAAACTAAAATAAAAGGCTTTTCTTAGAACAAAAGTAGTTTTAGTTATTTTTGATTTTCTCAAAAACTACAAAACATTTTGACATTCGGTTTTTTGTGTTTGATCAAAAATTAAAAAGAGCATTGAATATTGAATAAAAAAATAATACTTAATTACGTAAAATTTTGAAAAAAAATTGTTTAAAAACAAAATTTTCATTTTTTTTTCAAAATTTTGATTTTGAAAATTAATTTTTCAAAAACTATTCACTCGAAAAACTTTATTTAAAAACAAAATTAAAGAATGTATTTCTGGCTTTTCAAAATGCTATAGCATTACTCTGTAGGTATCACCGTTATTTTTTAATAATTTTTTTTCTGTTTTAAGTGATTTTTTTCTTAAATTGCCCCTCCCGCCTAAACGGGGGGAAATAGACCCCCCCCTCGCATACGATTTTTTTCTTGTCTAAGTCCAACCTACATGCCCTAGCTTTTTGTCACACCTTATGCCAATCACCCTGTATATACTATATACAATAGTTTATTTTTAATTACACTCAAAATATGTTCATATGATATTTACAATAATTAATTTCTTAAGTCTATCTTATAAATCTGCGAGCACAAAAGGGGCTCTGCTTCGTTAGGTTGGTTATGTTTTCTTTTTACATTTGAATAACATTTGTGTCTTAGGTCTAAATTTTTTTTCTTATTATTATTTATGATATTTACGTCAGCTTGAGCAGTGCTAACGGTCGTTGGCTCGTGTGGTGATGAAGGGGTGGATATGGGTCATTGTTGATTGCTGTCTGGTCTTTTGGTGGCTTCAACCTCTGTTGTGCTGCGTCCGTGCAACATCATAGAAGTTTGCGAAGCTGTCTTCTCCAGCTATTCCAAATGCATGGTCCATCATGGAGAGCACCTGGAGATATCGGTCGTCTGTGGCTGAGTTACCTGTAATTAAATTAATAAGAGGACTGGGATGGGTTGGGATTTTTCTCAGCATCTTAGTGCTTAGATTGTAGATATATTTGTCAATCGGGACAATTCCTGAAGCTTCGTACAGCTTTTCATTGCTATAATAGCGGTAAGAGTTGGGTTTTCGGTGAAGGGAGGTGCAATGGCGGAGAGCTTTTCGCTCGAATAATTGCAATTTTTTCATATAAGTGGGGCTTATTGTAAACCAAATAGGGAAACAATATGTTAATATTGGGCGAATGAGTTGCTTGTATAGCAGAAGCTTCGTCCTGGTTTGGAGACCACCCCTCACTTTCATAAGGGGACGTTAAAGTGATAAGGCATAATTTGCCTTACGAAGTGTGAATTTGGTGTGTTAGTTAAACTTGAACCTTTCGAAGAAGTGAACTCCAAGGTATTTAACACTTTGCTTGGGGGTGATAACTGTGTTATCAGGAAGAGTCAAGGAAAGGTTTTTGCATTTTGTTGCTAGGCCATTACGCGAGGGTCGTCTAAAACAGATTAATTCTGTTTTAGAGGGATTGACTTTAATTCCCCATTGGAGATAATATTCCCATAGTCTAAGGATGTGTGCCTTAACTCTTCGGAGGGCTACATCTGGGTTAATGGATGAGCTATATGTGATGGAGTCATCAGCGAATAGCAGAGTTTTTGTCATTGGCAGGTTTGCAGGTTGGTCGGAGGTATAGAGGTTAAATAGATCGGGTCCAAGGCGGGATCCTTGAGCGACTCCAGCTAAGATGTTCTTAAGTATTGAGTTAGTACTCCCCACGCGTACGTAAAACTTACGGTTAGTGAGGAAACTATGGATGATGAGGACAAGATGTCTAGGCAAGTGAAGAGACTTCAACTTGAAAACCAAACCATCTATCCAGACAGAGTCAAATGCTTTTTGAATATCAAGCAGACATGTTACAGTGGTCTCTTTTTTGTTAAGAGCCAAAGTTGTATCAGCGTGGAGCTTCAACAACGGGTCGAAAGTGGAGTGGGATGCTTTGAACCCAAATTGGTTATGCTGCACTATTCCCATTGAAGAGCATAATGAGCGCAGTTTGAAAAGAATCAGCATTTCAAGAAGTTTGCTATGGTTAGGGAGGAGGGAGATTGGTCGGTAGTTGCTTATATAATTTGCCCCTGACTTTTTTGGTATTGGGAATATCTCGGCTATTTTCCATTTATTTGGAAAATAGCTGTTGTTGATACAATTGTTCAAAATAATTGTGAGAATAACAATTGCGGTTGAAGGGAGTTTTTTGATAACGAAATTGGAAATCTTGTCTGGTCCCGAAGATTTTTTTGAATTACCATAGTGGATTGAGTCGTGAAGGTCTAATGGATTAGTAAAAATGTCATTGGCTGTCGTATAGACTGATGAATTTGCTTCAGAAAATCGTGTAATAGGGTCTGAGTTTTGAGTTATCAATCCAAATATTTCGCTATTGACGTTGGTGAGAAAGTCGGGTAAATGAGCGGGGGGATTGGGTTTGAAGTTTCCTTCGAAGAAGTCTGCAAAAGCATTCGTTTTTTCTTGGTCAGATACAAGAACGACGTCATTGTGTTGGAGTTCACCAAGTATAGGAGATTTCTTTCCCACAATTTGGTTAATTTGCTTGAAGGTGTCTGGTCCAGGCTTTATGACGTTAAGTCTTTTCCTGAATTGGGAATCTATGAATGCTTTGGTGTTTTGTTTGATGAGAGTATTGAGGCACTTGAGTTGGGAATGAACACTCTGGTATTCATCTCCGTGTGTACTTAAAGTACGATGAAAAATTCTTTGCAGAATTTTCCGAAGCTTTTGCCTATATTTATACATATTTTGTATATGATGGGGAAGATCTATGTATTTTGATTTGAAATTTCGCGGTTGTGTCTGTTCAGCGATAGTATCAGTGATTGAGCTTTCAATAATATCGATTGTGTAATCGATTTCTTGGTTGCTAAGGTTTGCGGATGTGTTGGGCGTGTTATTCCGAAGCTTATCCGTTAAGGAACTTTGGAATACTTCCCAATTAATTTTTTTATAGTTTATGAATTCCTGCTGAGGAGTAGCAAGAGTATTAAGATTTGTCAGGAGATGAATAACTAGTTTTACCGCTAAATGGTCAGAATCTGATACAATGGCAGTGCAGGTGAAATTAATAAGTGAGGGAATTCTACAAATAAGATGTGGAGAGCACATGAAGAAGTCAAGTGTCGAAGGAGTTCGGGGGAATGTAGGGATTGGTTGAGATACAATCTCGAAGTTGTGGTTGTGCGAATTAGCACAGAGCCAGTCAGAGATAGCTACTCCTTGAGGAGAGCTTAAGGTATCGTGCCATAGTTGATGGCGCGCGTTGAAATCGCCCCCAATTATAAATTGAGTGTAATTTTGGCAGAATGCGTTAAGCAATTCGAGATCGTGTTTGATGTTAGTTTGGGATGCGGAGCACTTATTATACAAAGATACCATAAGGATATTTTCGTTATTTTCGAGTGCAATGACTACACAAGTGACTTCAAATGTAGTCAAACCGTGGATAATGACCTTTTGGCATTGAAAACTTGATTTTACCAGAATGGCAGTGCCAGTTCTGGCAAGATCTTTGTCTGTGCGGAAAAGAGTGTACTTATTGAAGTAAAGCCGATGCCTTGAGACTAGTTTAGTTTCAGAAAGCAAAACGGCGTCGGGTTTGTTTTTAGTGAGGAATTTTTCGAGGGAAATCCGTTTAGGATGAGATATTAAAGATCCAACGTTATACGCGATAACGTTTAATTGGTTTATTGTCCTAGACATATTTTAAAGCAGAAGTCAAGAAACATATGTTTATTGCCGGTTTCGTCGGGACAGGCCTCGTAAAGAGGGAGAAAATCTGTGATTTTTGAGAGAATTGTGACAAAGTCACAACCGAAGAATTTTTGCGAGTCGTTTAAGAATGAACTCGTTGTGGTCTTGGGAACACTAAAGGTTTTGACACCAGTTGGGTTCGATGATTTAGGCTTTGTTGGCTCAATATGAGCAACAGGAGTGGGTTTGGTTTGGGGTTTAGCTTGGGGTTTGGCTTGGGGCTTAGGGATATTATTATTGTGTATGTTGTTGTTAATTTTAAGTATATCAGCAAAGGACTTACCTGGAGTAAACTTCCTGGACGTGGGTTTCGCCGGTTGTTTTGCCATTAATCTAGCTGTTTCCTTCTCTTTTTTGGCAGCTACCACCTTCTTTCTGTAGGGACATCGTTCATAGCTTGCTGGGTGCCCTTCTTCTTTGCAGAGAACGCAATACGGTTTACCAACCTTGGGATCGGTCCTCAAACACTTGCCTCGTTCGTGATTTTCACTGCACTTAACACAACGGTGCTTCATTTGGCAGTTAACACTGACATGTCCGAATGCTTGGCAGTTCCGGCACTGTGTGATGATGTTCGGTTGCAGTTTCTCCCATCTCACATGCTTCACCAAGTAGATTCCGGATCCGGCTAACGACTACCAGGTCAGTGCCTTTTTGAAATTCAACAACAAAGGCGTTGAAGCTTGAAGTTTTGTCCCTCCTGGAACGAAATGGAGACGCTTTAACAGCTTGAAATTGTAGAGTTCCTAGGTGGCTTATGATGTCTTCTGGTTGGTGGGAATGGTGTATTTTTTTAACAAAATTATGCACTTCCTGTCTTCCTTTGAAGTGAACGAGTGGTGCTGGATCTTGTTTTCCACAAGGTAGTTTTTGATAGCTTCGTTGTCTTCCTTTGTCGTTGTCTTCACAATTGTTTTTGTTTTGTTGACATTAACAATTGTGTACTTCACCTTTGTTTCCTTCAATTGGAAGTGCCGGTACATCGTGGCAGTTTGTAAATTGTAGCATACAATTGGGGGCTGCATTTTTTCGATGGTGGCTGCTTGCTTGTCAGTTGATGTTCTTTGTGCTGTTGATGATGTTTTTGCCTGACTGGATGGTGCCTTACGCTTCTTTGCTGGGGCTACCATGGTGAATCCAGTGTCTTCGTCTTGGGCTTCCTCAGCAAGTTTTTGCCTTTTGCTGTGGTCAGCTTTGGGCTCAGCTTCTTTCATCCTTTTTTCGGTTGAAAGACCTCCAGTTGAAGAAGCAGTTTCCATCATGCTGATGTCTTCCGCTTCATTATCTTTGTTTATCAAACTTTGGTTGAGGTTAACTTCTATCTCTGGCGAAAATTGATTTAGGATTTTGTCCACCTCGAAATTGAGTCTCACTGCAAAGTCAGTTGACACATCTGGGCCGTAGAGGCTTCGCAGGTGCACGACTTCACTTTTTATGCTGCTGATTAATTGCTCCCTGGCAGCTTTCACCTTCTCACGTTGACCCATTGGGACAGAGAAGACTACCTGCTCTGCGGTTAATTGTCTGGGTTTTTTTTTTATTGCTCACTTAACACTTTAATCCTGTGTAATCCGGTTGTTAATTACTTTTTGTGTTTACACTGCAGGTAACACGTTTTAAGGGTCACTTTTATTAATTACTTTAAAATTTCGGTTTAAGATTTTTAAGATCTTTAGCAGCATTACGTGAATGTTGAATGCTTTAACCGGTCCAATATTTATTTATTTCAAACCAATATGCATCAGTATCTCTTTCTAAATCATGACCTTGAGTGCATAGACTGGGACTCATTATTCGTCATGCAAAACGTAGATGACTAAGTAGGTTTTTTACAACATAATGTGAATCAACTTTTCGATCAGCATGTTCCCTTAAAGACCCGTGTAGTTAAACATGGAGCTCCACCTTGGCTGAATGGTAACATCACTGCTGTCATGGCATGTCGGGATACCGCCTACAGTCAATGGAGGCGATACAAACTGGAGGACTTCCACATATCTTTTTGCAGACTTAGCAACCAAGTCGTCGTTATGATCAGAACAGCAAAAAGGATTTACTACGAACACGAACTTGGAAATTTAACATTTGGCAAAAAGTCATGGAATAACTTGCGGGAAATCGGCATAGAGAAACCATGTAAGAGGTTATCTGACGACATCGATTGTGATGCTCTCATTAAAAAATTCACCACCACACCTCTGTCCCTGGATGTAACTTCAGCTATTGATTCTCCTTTTGAAGAGGAATTAACTGGTATAAACAGCTGCTTCAACTTTATTGGAATACAAGTTCGCTTAACTGTTGCTATAATATTTACTACGCTATATTACTCATATATTTAATTGTATAGTTACCACAATAAAGTTTCCATTAGAATGGAAGAAGGCCAAAATTATTCCCGCCCCTAAAAAGCAAACGGTTACTGCTACAGAATTTCGGCCAATTTCAATTTTCCCGTTTCTTTCAAAGGCGTTCGAAAAAACTATTTTGAAGCAGATACAAAAATACCTAACCATCAACAACATGTTAAGTTCCTGCCAATCTGGTTTTCGACCAAAGCGCAGCTGGAAACCAGCCTTACTTTTTGTGACGGATGAAAAAAGAATCCCAATTGACAATGATCATATAACACTGCTAACGCTATTAGACTTTTCAAAGACCTTTGACACTGTTAGCCATCCAATTCTGTGTAAAAAAGCTGCGAAGAAATTTTGGTTTTTCCTTATAGAATCCTGTAAGCTTGTTCATTCGTATCTTAGCGGAAGGCAACAATGCGTGGTGACAAGTGAACGTTATTCCACCTTTATTAATGTCTTAGCTGGAGTACCTCAGGGATCTATCCTTGGACCAATCCTCTTTTCACTATATGTATACACACACATGTTGTTAAAAATTGTCTGATTCATCCTTATGCTGATCATGTACAGCTCCTTATAAGTCGACTCTTTGTAGCAAAAATTATGCCGTTGCTTTAATGAATGAGGACCTGCTCCTCATTCTACAATGGTCCAAAAAGAACCATCTTTGCTTAAATTCTCTCAAATCAACAGCTCTTCCGATCTATGGCAAAACATTTGATTTTCGATTCCTAAGCTCCTTAAAGCTTGAAGGCGAAATCATTGACTATGTCAGTACTGCCAGAAATTTAGGGATAATTTTCAATCGTTGCCTTATATATGGAACGGCCACCTTAATAGTGCAATTGGAAAAGTCTATGGTAGTCTTCGTGCTCTTCAGTTCGCTCGAAGTTTGATCCTTATAAAAACTAAATTGCTACTTGCCAAAACTCTTTTACTACCTATTATGTTATATGCATATGAAGTTTTTTGCAACTCGGACACTGCCACTAGCCGCAAATTAAATGTTGCATATATGTAATAACATTACCCGCTACTTCTATAATCTGCGACGGTATGACCACATATCGAACTTTGCACTACGTATATCTGGCTGTATAGTCTCGGCAATTTACTAAATTTCCGATCGGTGAGCTATGTATCTGCATGAAATCATTCAAACTTAACAACCAGATTATCTACATGACAGGTTCTTTTTTTTTTATAATCTTATGATTATGATTACCCTTTAAATATTTCAACATAGCGTGGGCATGAAGTTAAGGAAGAGACAGAAGGATAGGAAAGATGTGTGGCACGATGTTCTGAGACTGAAGGTCTCCAGGGTTGGCGGCTGAGAAATGCCGTGTCTTATTTCTATGTCCCTTATAAATTATAATTCGCATTATTTTATTCGTATTCATACTTGATGGGCATACTAGTTTAACTCAATCACATGTTCTTAGTGTTATGCCTGAACAACATGTTGTAATGAGCAAACCCATTAATGATAATTTTTAGCAGGTTTTAAATGGAATTAAGACGACATAGACGACGACAGGGATTGAACCTGTGATCATGAGGTTGACAGGCAAGCACACAACAATCGCGCCACGGCCACCCCCAGGCTGAACTTCCCTAGTTCATCAAGGTCTTTTGTATACTTATACAACCTCAATTCAAATATCTCATTACTGAGCGTCAATTTTTTGTCTATGTTACACGCCTATGGAACTCCCTGCCCACTGCGATGAGAAGTATAAGAATAGGTTTAAATCTTTAGTTTTCAATTATTTGGCAATTGGTTGATAATATTAATTAGGAGAGTACTCATCTTTATCATTTTTCTTTTGTCTTGTTTTCTCTTTTTTAACATTTTCTTATTTGAATTATACACATCGTCACCTGAGTTCTATCTTGTTCAAAGTCCATTTTGGGAAATGTTGGGAAAACGATTTTTTAACTTCAGAAGCAAAATTTTTACTTAAATTTGAAAGGAAGTAGGTACTGTGGAGTTTTTTTCTCCATTAAAATCAATAATTTTTGTTTGCAAAATGATTTATAAATCTAGGTTTTATTAAATCCTGAAATAGTTAAAAAATAAAATCAAGTGGGATGTCATTTTGGATATTGAACAACGTTGTATGGGCTGTAAACAAGTTGATTAAATTGGTGGATATTGAGAAAGAAAGCTAAATATTGAACAAAATAGAAGCACTTAATAATTAAATCATTGAAACTACGAAAATACTATGAAAATAGAACAAAAAATTCTAACTCATTCTTTGAGTACACTAGAACATAGTGGGTGATCAGAAAAAATATTGCTGCTGCTCGGTAGGTAATGAAATTCAAAATTTGTTAAACATTTTTTTGAATTCACTTTTTACCCTTCTTTTTTTTCAATTAAATACATTATTTATTTTACATACAATTTTTAGTTTAAATTTTGTCATTGTTTTAAACAAACTGGCGCAAAATTTTAATTAAATTAGTACGATACTAAAGCTGTTTTAGTATGATACTAAAATCGTCGAATACCTATATTATTTCTTTAGTATCGTGCTATTTACAAACGCCACATAAGGACTTAGTTCTTTGCACGAACTTTCATTGTTTTAGGTGCAATTTATTAAGAAAATTGCTTTAGCACGATAATAGTTAGAAAATTGTAAGAATTAAGAATGAGTTAGTAAACTACTTTAAAGTTAGCAAATCGTTAAGAATTATCATACTAATACCTTAATAAAAGGCTGTTTAAAATTTTGCGCCACTGAGTTTTATTGTAATTGGTTTCTCATTATTTTTTCATAAAAATAGTTGTTTAAACCTAGTTTCATACTAAAACAGATTTAACATCGTAATAATTCAACTAAAATTTTGTGCCATTATGATTTTATTTGTAATGCATTGAAAGAAGATCAGGGGCCTGTTTCTCAGATCATACACATCATACATTTTATACAACATACAATATTTTTATACAACATACACATCATTCTGTTTCTCAGATTTCATTGGAAGTGTTGTATGACATTTGTTTTGTTGTATGATGTGTATGATTCTGACATTTCATTATTATTTGAGTGTGAAGTTAACATAAATCTCAATTTTTGGTGAAGACGTGTTGGAACTAGTTGAAATTAATATACGTGTCAGATGACGCTTTAAAATAATAAAAGAACTTGTTAATTTCAAACTTAAAGATCCATATTTTGTTGAAAAATTTAGATTGCCAAACATTTTTAGCGGAAAAATTGGGATGATCAATTGTGCGTTGAACTAATTGCAACTAAGCCTTGTCACCTTTGCAACAAATATTGTTAACCCTTCATTAGCTTGGAAATGGAATCCATTATCATGAAATCGGCATAATGCAAGCCCATAAGACAACCCCAATGAAACTACCTCTCTATATGCCCTACAGGCTCTACCATGTTTTGTGAATGTCGAGCCAGAGAACTTCTCAAATAAATTTTGTTTCCCCAGCATTGACTGATGAAAACAATGTTGCTACATATTACATGCAGCAGCCACTTTACAACAGAATTTTGTGCTGTATTAAATGTATGATCATTTATAGGTAAATTTGCTGTATGATGTAAATGACACATTTCTGAGAAACAGAATCATACAACATTCCAATATTTCCAGTGTAATCTTCAGTCATACATTGTTGTATGACAGTGAATCATGCAACAAAATTGAGAAACAGGAATCATACAGCAGAACTGTCAATATAGTCCAGTCAAAGCGTTATGAAAAAGGGCCTGACCTTGCGCGCAGAGGCATGGTCAATTTTTTTTTCATGGATCGATAGGTGCTTATGAGAAAAGCTTAAAACCAAATTTGCACCACATGACAACTTTTTTTTACCAAAGTTATTGATAAAAATGTGTTTTGTGTCATTTTTTGGTCATTTGCGAATATCTCGGCTCCACTATCTCGTACAAACAAAAATTAAACATGTATTTATTCCTAATAACATTATCTATTATGTTCTTCAAATTAAAAAGAAAATTAGTCCATTACGACAAACGGGACCCAAGATATTCATGATTTAAAAATTTGGGAAAACTTACAATTTAGTATTTTAACCTTGTAGCTTGTAATTTTGGTGTCGCCAGCAACAAGAAGCAACAAATATGTGTAAGTATGTGTGGAGTGTTTGAAGGATACCAATATGTTTTGTAGCTGGCGACACCAAAATTACAAGCTACAAGGTTAAAATACTAAATTGTAAGCTTTCCTAAGTTTTTAAATCATGAATATCTTGGCTCCCGTTTGTCGTAATGGACTAATTTTTTTTTTAATTTGAAGAAAATTAGCAGGACTATAAAACAAAAATCCAAAACTGAAAAGTATTTACCGTGAAATACAGGTTTTTTCTCAATAACTATGAAAAAAAGGTATTAAAAACAAGAAAAAAAACGTTGAAACCAACGGTAACTTTTTATGTTTTTGCTCAAACATATTAAATTAAATGCAAGTTGATAGAAAATATTGTTATTAGCAATACAGTTTTTTATTTTCACTTTGTGGCATACTGGGGCTGAGATATTAATTAAAACATAAAATCATAAAATGCGTGGGTGCGCTGACTTACCTATGTTCAATAATTTATTACTCGGCTTTCGTTCATCGTAGTGTGTTGAATTTTTTTTTTAAATTGTAGGGAATTACAAGAACTTTAATAATAAAATATAAAAATTTCATCGTTAAATGAGCTTTTTTCTTAATAATCACGAAAAAGTTATTTTTAAACAACAAAAAATTTGTTTAACTTACTATAACTTTTTTTTTTCATTTGTTTAAACAAATGTTTTTTTTAGAACATAATAGATAATGTTATTAGGAATAAATACATGTTTAATTTTTGTTTGTACGAGATAGTGTAGCCGAGATATTCGCAAATGACCAAAAAATGACACAAAACACATTTTTACCAATAACTTTGGTAAAAAAAGTTGTCATGTGGTGCAAATTTGGTTTTAAGCTTTTCTCATAAGCACCTATCGATCCATGAAAAAAAAATTGACCATGCCTCTGCGCGCAAGGTCAAATGACGCTTTGACTGGACTAATATCATACAATGTATGATGTGCATGATCTGAGAAACATTCCCCAGATTGTCGATATTGTATTTGACTATACATTGGAAGTAAGCTTTTTTCTTGAAATTACTTTAGCTACTCTCTTTCACTTTGGTTCCGATCTTATCACAAATTTGGAATAAAACTGTCCTTTTTCAGACTCTTTTTTAAGCTAGGCGCGTAAATTCAATTTTCAGTTTCGCAACTGCTTGGGTCGAGCAACTAAACAGTTTGTGTTTTGACACAAACTAAACGATTGCCTAAAATGAGTTCGCTATTTTGTGTAACATATAATTATATGTTTTCTAAAAACAACCAAACAGTTGTGCAACTAAAAATTGAATGTGCGCGCCTAGCCTTAAGATCCAAAATGAATCAAATATTTTCACACGTTCATCATAAGAAAATTTGGTAAAACAATTATGACTGCAACTAACGTTGCAAGCGGATGTCATTTGAATATTGCTTACCACCTTGACCCATCCGTTTTTGTATATTTTGTTTCCACTAAAATGGTTTTTGATTTTTTTTACTCGATCCAGGGCTTCTCTTGGTGTAAAGCATGTAGTTTGTTTAGATGAAACGGAACCTTCTGCTGGTACTACATTTTCCAATGAAAGTACTGAAATAACTTCTTCAGATAAAGGAGCTATATTAGAATTCTGAATCATTAATTCTGAAATACCAGATCCTGGATGAGCTGGATATATCATACAGTAAGCGATAAATATTGTATTCAAAAACTGTCTAAAGATAAAAGGGTTTCTCAAAATAGCTTAAAAGCGTTTGAAGATTACGCTCCAACTTTTCGCTTACATCACATTGTGCTTACAGCTTCCAATGTTATATCAGTATTAATTTTGTGTGGTACATTACAGTGCAGTGATATTGAACAAAAATGCGGTTTTCCGTGCGCATAACTTTTTTAATAGGATTTTGTTCAATAACATACAAAACTAAATGGATTAGATATGGATATTGAACAACAAAGAAATACATGGTAGTTTTTTTTTAAAGTTAATATAAAATTGTTCAATTTCATATAAAAACAAAAAGCAGTGGTTGATTGAATAAAAAAGACACTCAAAATATTTAATAAAGTAGTTTATTGAACAAAATAGTTCTTCATAACTTAAAAACTAAAAGAGATATGAAAAAATGGAGTACGCCATTCGAAAGAGCATGTTCGATTTATAAAACTGCATTTCTAACTCAATTTCGCCAAAAATGGTCTTTTGAACAAGATAGAACTCAGGCGACGACATGTAAATAGAATCTCTCTTTATTCTCTTTTATTGCTTAATTAAATTTTCAAATTCCTAAATTAATTTAAAGGCTCCAAAACTTTATAAGACTTATGTCTTACTTTTTTAAGTGATTTTGAAATAAATAAATACAAAAAATGCAAATCCTCTATAACTTTCCTAAGCGCTCACACAGTGCTGAGGAATTTTAAGAATAGTCATAAATCCTTCAGTGCGCTAAAAATATATAAAAATAAAAACAATTTTCTTCTGACCACCTCTGTTTCACTAGAGCTTTTCAGAACCCTAATCTAAGGCATGGAATGGATTATTTTAAAACAAATGTGCGGATACTCCATTTACGGGGTAGTCTTAGAATTGTGCTCTTAGTGTGTCTGATCATAGGTTCGTGTCACACCTTACGTCCAACCTGCTTAAAACAAAATTGTGTAGGCGTAGATACAAAGACAATGATTGAGTGAAAAAATCAGATTCTTTGATCTTACATTGATCTACAACTGTAAAAGTTATATGCTCGGGTAGAAAAACTGGCTCAAAACTAAATGATAATCCTTTTTTTTTTAAGTTTCATTTCTTAATCTTATCGAGATTTTAGCCTAAAATCAAAACTAGAAAAAATAAAATAAGACCACAAAATTTTACCACACCAAGTAAAAAGCACTAAAAAGAATTAAATAATTTCTTTTATTCCGGCACGTTTGAAGCGAAAAACTTGGGGGCGCATGCATCAGAGACCCTATAGACCAATTGTTGAACAATAAACCAGCAAATTAAGCAAGGCATTTTTCTCTATCATTTTTTTTTTTAAGAATCCTATACAAATTATACTTGTCTTAAAAATTATGTAAATAAATGTCAATATAATATACATACACACATACGTATACAAAACATACCATAAGTAAATACAATTTCGTTCTATATAAATACAATAGCCTTTTGTTCAGTGACATTATTCGACCGACTCGTACTGCATGTTAACATAATATTCCAGTCTATCTTTTATTTGAACTTGCAACGGTATAATGATATAATGACATAAATAATCGCGTGTGAAATTGAAGTGATGAGATGTGATAACAAGTGTCACATCGAATTTTCGCCCCAAAGATGATAACGAGAGTAAATGATCGCGTCAATGTCAAGCCATCTGTATTAGTCAACATATAAGTGGTTTTAGCTCTGGGGTAAAGAGTGAAGAGAAGATTTAAAGTCAAACTAAGTAGGTGAAGTCTTATCAATTATTATTTTGTTGTAAATCTTTTGTTATTGTGTCAATATCACATTGAGTTGCTAGGGATGATGCACTTCTATTAGAGTTAATTTTAGGACTTGGGAATAAGAAATTAAGTCACTCGAATGCAGTGGCAGTGGTAGTACTGCTTTGGATTTTCTTAATTATTGTTCTTTAATACTACTAATATTATTTTGAATTTGCGGGACTTATTTGTGCACTCCGTTTACGCACTTTAAAAAAATGTGCATGAGTTTTCAAGAAGACTATATTGGTTCCATTTAAAATGCACTAGCTAACTATCACCTGCTCAGTACTGAGGATACCTAATAAAGCTTGTAGGTATTTTGATACCTTTGACCAATTTATAAAACGTATATAGAGAACCTAAGCTTGTGACTTACAACGCTAAATTATTCCCATATTGTCGGTACGTATAGAGGGCAGAATTTTCTGCCGGGCCCGAACGACTAAGATGAGAAACACTTTTCATTACAAGATATACTGTTAGAGGATTTGTCACTCCCTTTTTTACTTGCGAAAGAGGTACTATAGGGCAGGTTCTGCATTTGAAAAAAATCGAACTCAAGATTTTGATCAAAGTTGATATTGATATTACGATGATAGGGAACATGAAAAAAGTGGGTCCCACAATTCCGTCTGTCTGTCTGTACCTCGACCTACAGCCTAACATACTGGGGGTATTTTCTTCAAACTTGGTACTTAAGGGTCTTCTGTGATTCCGTAGAGGAGAAATTAAATTTTTTTGTTATCCCGAAAGAAGATTTTGATTTTGATTTTGATAAAAATATTTGAAAAAATATTTGAAAAAATATTTTTTGGGGTTTTGAAAAAAACAAAATTCAAATTTTCTTCTTCTTCTTAGCAAATTGTTAAGTACCTTAGTAAGATCGTTGGACCTAAATGTTATTCGAACAGCTCTAAGAGAGTTTAATGCCCCTAGCACTATTTCAAAACTAATTGCAGATATTGGTGATTGAATTTAAAAATCTATCTCTATAATGGAGCCCCATGTCCCAAAACCATTCAATGGATGATCACAGTTATTATAAGGTCAAATCTGACGTGTGTTTGTTTTGTTTGGTGTCCAGCTTTAAATAAGAGAAAACATCTTAAGGCCATGACAAAAATTCAGAGACTGGGCATGCATTGGCACAACAAGTGTCATGAAAACCACGCTAACCATAGCCTTAGAAAGTCTCACTTGAAAGAGTTGGCGGCCGAAAGTACTCTACGACTTAGAGAGTGTGCAAATTGAAAAAAGGGCCACTGTGGTAACAGAACCATTGTAAACTTCACTCACATAGGCATTCAAAAAGACTATATTTCACCGAACAGATTTTTGTAAGCAATACGCCCCCAAAAATTTACTACCTCCATGGAAAAAAGTCCCTGGCTGGGTGGGTTCTGGATGGGAAATTTTCCTACTTTCAGGTCTATATTTAACACCCATTGGTTTTACTCTTAGACAAATTTTAAGTTGAGACAAATTCTAAATTTGCTTTAAAGTGACTTTAAAAAAAAAAAAATTTAATAAATGTTCTTTTTTATTTATTTATACAGGGTGTCCGGTAATTCGTGTGCCATACTTTGGGATGTGATTCCTGGTGATATTCTAAGAAAAAAATTGTTCTACTGTAAAGTCTGATTTTCAACTTTGACATCACTTTTTGACGATTTAAAAAAAAGGCTAACTTTAGTGTACCCTGACCCATGTTAAGGTCAATTTCTCTGCCAGTACTAGTAACAGGGACTTAATTTTTAACTTTTTTTTTTAGAAGAAATACTAACCTTTAAAACTACGTTTAAATTGAGCTGATGTATTTTTAGGGTTGCCAGATATTCAATTTTAAATGGTGTTCAATTTTTCTTGCCCGAGCAAAATTTTGACTTTGAGGTCGATTTTTTTCAAAAAATGCGTAATAAACATAAAGTTTTCTTATTTTTACCTGATGAACAAAACAATAGATAATAAAAAAAAATTTTTATAAGTGCGCCAAAAAACCCATACATATTATTATACTTGGGAAAATCTAAAACAGGCAAACAATCGAATATTGGGTTTTTTACCTACTTTTATTGCAGCACTTGACAATTGGGGTGGTTTTCCGGAAATTGATAGTTTTTAGGTAATTTTTATGAATGTGCACTCATCAAAAGGGTTAAAAGTGTACCTATGCCTACTTGACTTGCTGTCAAAACTCTAATTTCCTTACCTCTTCTCAGGGAGAGTTAAATTTGGGGTATAATTTATGGGTTGTGAATTGGAAATTCAAGAAAAGCACAACGAATATACCAGGAACTTTATCCTTACAGACGACTTCCTTCTCGAAATGTTTTTGGAAATACCTTTCGAAGGCTTCGAGAAACTGGATTAGTTTCAGTGTCAATATGTGGGCAGGTGTAATTGGAAATAACTTAATCGGGCCTTTCAAATTACCACCGTGACTTAATTCTACTAACTATCTGGAGTTTTTACAAAAAAATCTACCAGACCTATTGGAGACCTATTGGAGGATGTTGATGATGAATACGGTTATCGAAGGATAGTCAGAAATGGACTAATTCACTGGCCTGCACGATCTCCCGATCTCACTGTACTGGAATTTTTTTGTATGGGGTTGAATGAAAGAAATCATTTACTCATCTGAAATAACAACTCTAACTGAATGAGAACAACGTATTTCGGAAGGATTACTAAAAGTAAGTAAGGCAAGAGTTATCGAGAATAAAAACTCAAAATGAAATCTAAAAACGGGCTCTAGCATGCATTCAAAACGCAGCAGGAGGGCACTTTGAGCACTTGTGATGACTGTATTTGTGTGTACATAAAATAAAAAAATACTTTAAACTACACAAAATATTGTTTTATTCAAACCCTTTATACCTCAGGGCAAAAAATCATTTTTTTTTATTTTTACCTGTTTTAAATTTTCCGGATTATCATAATATGTATGGGTTTCTTGGTGCATTCATAAATAAGTTTTTTTTATTATTGTTTTGTTCATCAGGTAAAAATAAGAAAACTTTATGTTTATTACGCATTTTTTGAAAAAAATTGACCTCAAAGTCAAAATTTTGCTCGGGCAAAAAAAATTGAACACCATTTAAAATAGAATATCTGGCAACCCTAAAAATACATCAGCTCAATGGGTCAGGGTACACCAAAGTTAGCCTTTTTTTAAATCGTCAAAAAGTGATGTCAAAGTTGAAAATCAGACTTTACTTAGAATATCACCAGATATCACATCCCAAAGTATGGCACACGAATTACCGGACAGCCTGTATATTAAGAAGATACAATATAGTTTAAGGTAGCACAAGCTTCAGGTTGTATCGTCTATCACTTTCTTAGTCCCAACTCTTAACTTGAAATTGCCATAATTTTGTGTTTTGTTAAGGTAACATATCTTTAGAATACCCAACCTAGAAAAGACAATCTTATGTTTTATATTGATGACCTATTTTCCTACTAAATTAATATCCAGACGGCATCATCTAATCGTCATTGAATACAAAAAATAGTAATACTAACAATATTATAGATGGCATTTAGCATCAAATAATATTTGATTATATGTAAGTATTATTATCCAACTCTATCGGGCCATATCCATAATAATTTATGGGTACGCCATAATAGGTCACGAAGACGAAAAAAGTTAATCCCCTTTAATCGCTCTACATGAATCTTTTTTTGTTTCAAAGATAAATCATCACTTCCCTTTTAAGGAGTACAAAAACGATTTTTATTCAAATAAGGCGAACAACTGCGTTGCACGTACATGTTTTCATACTAATATTGTGCCCCCATGCAATAACTTTAGAGCGTTGCATGTTAATTTCCCGATATGGCAAATAGATGGCTGAGCCCCATATAATTAGTTTTCAGTCCTATGGGAATTTAATAATTCACAATTAATTGGGGATATGCTCTCTTTGCAATTGCAAGAGTATTTTATAGGAAGCTTAAAAGAAATATTATATTCGGAATTAATAGCTTTTTGAAAATATAAAAACGTCAAATATATAAAAAAAAACATCGGGAAAACGGGAAAGAAGTCGTTTAAGTCATAATAAAAATTCCACTTGCGATTCTTACAGTTTATCGTGAGTTATAGTCAGAAATCTGTAAAAAGGGGTGTAAAATTCGAAGCTGCCTCAGGAACATCTTTCCCGATATCTAGAACCTCCTTTGAGAGGCACACGATATTGACTCAAACCATCTGGCCATTAAAATGATAATAATGATTGGATGAATTGAAGATTTCGTTCAGAAGACGAACAGGACTTCACAGAAGTGTCTAGCATCATGAATCTTATTAACAAGGAGACCGATAACACCATCCATAAATTTGAAAACCCAATCCAATAATTCTTTGAATAGGCTAAATACTTCTCGCAGCAGCAGAGACTGGTAAGCAAACTTGTCCCAGTAAACACAAGCAATATATGCTCACGGACAAAGGCTCCGTAAAAACCTCCAAGGCATCTACCACCACAAGGCATCTTCAACAGGGAAATGTGCGAAATAGCAACTGCATTCAGAATTTCAGTGTACCTAATCAACTCAATGCTCAACCAGGCAGTTAAAAGTCATCAGGGAAAGAATTTCGGGAAGAGATATCAAACCTTGCCTTCACAAATTGAAAAAGATGAACTTGATTGTTGGAAAAACGAGCTTAATATAATCTATTACGAACAAGAAATTTCGACTATTTCTACGCAGAAGGCTGACCTTGGAGCCGCTTTTGACTCATATTTTTAATTCTCCAGAAAATGTGGCTGACATTATCTTTATCGAACATTTTAAACAATCAGCAGTAACCGACAAGATTTCTCATTAACATACTTAAAAAGTTACCAAATCTGGCTTGTCTATGATCTTTAAAAAACCGTCTGAACAACAGCTATATTTCTGCAGTCTGGAAAACGGCAAAAGTTTCCCCCGTCCCAAAGAAGACAAAATACGGAAATGTTCAAGGAATTCGGCTAATTCTGCTCCGCTGTATGAGTAAGATAATGGAGGCTGGGTATTGAAGAAACACAACGGTTTTCGCAGTCAAGGAGATGTAATACAGAAATCCAATACAATTTTCGGAATAAGCATTCTACCATATATCCAGTATCTATTGCTATGCCTTCATGTTCAGATTACGCTTGGACTCAACAAAAAGGAGATGACTATAGCGCGCTTACTGGACAGAAGTTGGACTCCGTTATGACTTGGTAAAAATAATCAAAAATGTCTACAAAAACACCAAGACACCAATCATCAACATTCGAGTGCCTTAAGAATCAAAACGTTGACCCCTGCTGTTCTAGATCTATTTTGCAAATCAACCAGCTAATATACCAGGATCTAAGACCAAGCTTTATAAAGATAAATACATCATATTCACCACTTCTTCTTCACGAGAAATTGTTGCAAGGAGAGTGCAGAAGCACACTAAAAACCTAAAAGAATATTAAATCAAATAGAGACTGAAAGACCAAACTAATCTGCATTTGCTGTCAAGCTTTTAGGCAATTAAATCAGCTTCTCCAACAAGGTGCTCTAGTTAAAAGAGTCTTAGCCCCAAAGTTCGAGGAATCAAGGAAGACCGAACAATTTGTTTAAGTACCAAACTAGCGCCCTTGAGATAGATAACTGGAAGCAACGTGAACTGGACCGTATATGATAGACAGCAGTAATATCTAAGCTTAAAGAAAGAGAGGTGGGTGCAAAACTGAGCCTTGGGGGAAACCAGTATTTATTTCCGATAAGAAAGTCTGGTGCCAAACAATACCAAAATCTTTAAAAATATCAAGCACAATATTCTTACTTTCTCCAAAACAGCGATTCGAAGGCAGTATTGCCGTTCATTCAGAATATTTCGATCTTCGAGATATTTCTTGAACTTATGATTGATCAGCGATTAGATGATCTTTGAAAGAAGGGACGAAAGTTCAATTGGTTAGTAGTAGTTTCCATTTTCCCGAACAGTAAGGAAGAGCTTACACAATCACAATAGTTTTGCCACCGAGAAAGAACACCTCTTCAGAAGAATGGGGCTTATACCATCAGGTCCAGCAGATTTGCTAATAGTAAGATCTCAAAGGACTGTGCTGTTGCAGAAATATACTTCTCCCATAGAATGATTTATGTACTTTCTTAAGTACGAGGGGCAAACGTTGAGCTACCAGCCAAATGAGCTGCGAGTACATTTGCATTATCTGACGAACTAGTTATAGGGTTGTCGTTGTAGATGAGCGTTGTAACCGAATGTACGTTCTTGACCAGAACTTTCTAAGGCTTTTGGGACAGTTTGCAGCAATGGCTTCTGTCATTTTTGTGCCTTTTCCGATTTTCCTCTATTAAATTGGCTGGTATTGAACCAATACTTTTCTTTTAGTTGTATACCCTAAATTCTGTTTGGAATAAAAGTATGCATCCCAAACAATATCACTGATGTAATATCAGCCTAAGAGATCGTTCACATCTTACAGTTGGCAATACGAGTTTCACTTTTCCTCGACCATCTGTCAACTTGTCCTGTTCTTTTGTTCCGGCTTAAACTTTTGTAACCTAACTTACCTTTGTAAATTGATTAGTGAATTTTATTATTGAATTAAATCTTAGTAATCCTTACATCTAACGTGTCTTTTGAATTACAACATATTGGCGACGAGACTGATAAATCGAACTAATTAAGTCTGGATACCGCACAGCTTAAAACAACTTCAACTTTCCAACCAGGAATTGATAAAGTCCATGCTGGACCAAAAACCCATTAAACAAAATTTTATTCCTTTTTTTTTTTTTTTTTTTTTTTTTTTTTTGAATGTTTATTATTTTTTATTATTCCCATAAATTTACATTTGGTATCTGCAAAGCCTATAAGGCTTGTCTGCAGAAGACTTTACATATTTTTAAATTCAAATAGTGTTGAAAAATTTGATCAATTAAAAAATTCAAACAAATAGCAATATTTTTTGTTGGTGAATAAATACCTATATATGAATAAATACCTATGCATAATTATGTATAGTTATGGACCAAGATACAGATTTTTAACTTCTCTCAACAGGTCATTCTTCGGTAGGTTGTGAAATTCTCTTGGGAGATCATTTAGGACCATGGGTACTGCTACATCGAACTTCCTGCGCCCATACTCGTTACGGAACCTCGGTATTTCGTAAAAATGCTGTTGACTTCTTCTGGTGTTTACTTCTTGCTGAGTTGGTATTCTATAAGCAGTATCGTTGTAAAAATTTTTCAGGATATCTAGATTATAGATTTGAGAAATATTGAGCATCTTCACTTCCATCCTGTGTTCGGTATCATTGTATTGTCGATTATGAGCTCGAATGACTATTTTTCGAAGTCGTTTGTGTATGTTTTGCAAAGGTTGCATTTGTGATGCTTTTCCCCATGCAAGTATTCCATATCTTAAATATGATTCCACCAATCCAAAGTAGCATTGCTTAAGTACAGATGGTGTGCATACTGTGCTTAGATGAAAAAGTGCATACGCCGATTTTCGCAACTTTTTTGTCACTGATTCGATGTGATAGTTCCACTTAAAGTTGTAGTCAACGATTACCCCAAGATATTTGTATGTTGATACGTTATCGATGTACACGGAGCAGTTATCCTCGTTATTTAGATTCTGTTGCCCCGGAGTATTGTGCAAACAGTTGATTTCGTGCATTTTAAGTTTAATTTTAAATTTTGAAATGTGGGGTGGTCGAATATGCATCACTTTAGTTTTTTTTGAATTGATAATCAAACCGTGATCGTGACACCAAGTTGTAAGTGCATTGAATTCTAATTGCATTAATCGTTCAGCTTCTTCTACGCTCCTGTGGCTCACTATAATTGCTGTGTCATCCGCATACGCATAACCCGTCGCTTGTTTAAGAACTGACAGCATTTGATTGACATAAATAATGAAAAGAAGTGGGCCCAGTTTTGATCCTTGTGGGACACCATATGTTTGTATTTGTCTTTCACTAACCTCTTTTCCAATTTTCACCTCAAAGCTTCTATTCTGAAGATAGTTCGAGAACCATGATAAAATATTACCTCTCACGCCTATTTTATCCAGTTGTTTTATTATTTGCACATGACTCAGCGTATCAAAGGCCTTTTTGAAGTCGATGAATAGAACTATTGAATTATGGCTCTTGTGAAGGCTGGAGTATAGTGTATTAGAGAAATCTCCAAGCAACCGATTTATGCTCTTATTTTTTTGGAAACCGAACTGATTTTTTTCAAGAATCTGGTATTTTCCAACATACCCATAAAGCCTATTCGCCATTACCTCTTCTAAAACTTTGTCGACCGCTGATAAGATGGAAATGGGACGGTAATTTAATATGTCACTTTTGCTTCCGTTTTTGTGTATTGGCCGTACAATCGAAGTCTTAAGAAGTTCAGGAACCGATGCTTGATCTATGCTCATATTCAAAAACTTTGTAATGACTGGAGCCAGAGTCTCTGAGTTAAGTTTTAAATCTTTTGACCTTATTTCATCTATTCCCGCAGATTTTTCCTTTAGCGAACTAAGGATATTTTTGACTTCTTGGACAGTTACAGGTTCTATATACATTGAGCGTTGAGTACTCATTTCAGCACCAATATAAGTCTGATAACTGCAATCGTGAACTGTGTTCAAGACTTCAGTTGAAAGTGTATCCGCGAATTTATTGGCTAGCGTTCGAAGGTTACTTTCACTAGCGAAGTTTCTTTTTAAAGTTTCTTCTAGATTTGTCTTCTTTTTTCCCAGTATTGAGTTGACTAGCTTCCATGTCTCTTTGGGGTTGTTTTTAGCACATTGAAATTGTTGTTTATAGAAGCTTGTTTTTGCCCTTGCAATTTTTTTATTAAGTTCGTTGCGAAACTTTTTGAACTCTCGTTGATAGTCTTCATTTAGCCTATTGTTTTTAAATCGTCTATAAAGTCTATCACGCTCTATGCAGTCTTTCTTTAATTCTGTGTTTATCCAGCTATGTTCTGTACTTCTTTTCTTTTTTATTACTGTAGACGAAGTGACTATCGTGTTCATTGCATGCATAATTTTTTCATAAAGTTCATTAACTTCAGTGCAGTTATTCAGGTTATTCCAATTAAATTCACCTATCTTTTGTTGAACAACGTGACTGAGAATTTGATGTTCTTCTTCTTTTACATTAGTTGTAGATGATGTTTTTTCAATGCCGCTATATATTGCATAATGGTCTGATATACACACTTCTAAAACAGCTGATTTTAATTTAGCATCTTTTACTCTTACCAAAATGTGGTCTATCAGGGTTTTTGTATTGCGAATTAAATCTACGCGTGTGTATGAGAGTATGCAGTTGCATAATCCCTTAGATGCTATCATTGTGAGATATCTACAAACAGAGCTATTTCTATCATCTTTTACATCAATGTTTACATCTCCCATGACTATCAAATTTTTTCTGTCTTCAAACAAATCGACATGATCACCAAGCTCTTGAACAAAATAATTTACATTTAAACTAGGTGGTCTGTATATTGCAATTATTGAAGTATCAAATTCGCTTCTTTTAGCAATCAGTGAAATATTTTCATAGAAAGTGGTTTGCTGTTCTAAGGTGTGGTACGAGATATCATTTTTCAAATATATTGCAATTCCTCCTCCTCTTAAATTGACTCTGTTAAAATACTCGCTGTTGTATCCTTCAATCTGGTACAGATGATTTTCTTCTTTAGATATATTTATTTCACATAAAACAATGACATCAATACTTGACAAAAATTCATGTACATATAACAAAAATGCATTCCAATTTTTTCTCATGGATCTTAAATTTAACGATAAGCAAGTAAATTGACAATTATCGTTTTTAATAAATGTTGTGGCTTCTTTTTTCGACGTAAAATTTTTAAAGTTTAAGTTTATTAAATTATTTGTATTTTCGTAATTCATCATTTGGTGTATTTTTTTCGTGCACTAGTGTATTTTTGTAAGAAAAGATAAAACGTTAGAGTATTTTCTCTACATCAGTTGTTGTTTGTATTTCTATAATACGCTCTCCCTCGCTTTTTCTTGCAAGTACTTTATTACTACGAAACCATACGTACTTCCATTTATTCTCTCTTGCTTTAGTTTTGGCAAGCCATATAAGTTTTTTAAAGTGTGCGGTTAATTGATTATTGATGTATATATTTTGATTAGCATATATCGGATTGTCATCTTTTTGTAATACTTTGCTAATTTCTCCATATTTGAGTGTTTGTTTTTGTTTTGCTCTCTCTAGTAGTGTCATTTTTGTGTGTTTTCTAGTGAAATTAATTATAATTGTATTTAATTGTTTATTTTTTCTATCTGGATAAGAATATATTTCTTCAATATCGTTTTCTGTTAATTCAGTGTTTAATGTTTCACCTACGGCTTTTACAATATTAAAAATATTATCATTTTTATCCATCGGAAAATTTTTTATTTCTATGTTCTTATCGATTCGTTGTTGTTCTAATGCATTGACTTGTGTTTGTAGATTTGTTATTTGTGCATCTTTTGTTTTTATTTGCATTTTATATTCTTCTATTTCTTTTGTTAGATTTTCTAGAAGAACGTTGTTCTTTGAGAGTGCACTGTTAATGTCATCATATTTTTTTGTTGTAAATTCAACCGCTTTAGCATATTCTTTTAGTAGTGCTTTTATTTCAATGAGTTCTTTGTTTATATTCCAGTTTTCATCTTGTTCAACGGAATTGGTAATTGCCTTTGGGGACTCCGTAGTTCTTGATCGTTTGGCTAATTGGGTGTTATCTTCTGACTCTTTATCCTTGCCTCTGCAGTAAGTGCATTCCCAGTTCTTTTTGACATTGTTGGACATTTTTCTATAAGTGCTTTGGGATATAGAGGAACATTCGAAGTGGAGTTTGCCCTTGCATTTTGAACAAGTTATGTAGTCACCATCTAGCGGCAGGGGATCTTCGCACCGCACACACTTACTCATTTTTTACTAAAAAAAGCAATAAACGTTAACTTACTAAAAATTTGGTTGATATGTGTAAAGTTGTGATCCTTTGTTTTCAATTAAATTATTAAAAAATAAAATAAAATTTATTGGCTTTGTTGTTTTGTTTTTTTTTTTTTTTTTTTCTAAGGATTTTCCACTTTAAGTTTTTTTTTTTTTTTTTCGATTTTTATATTATTTTGCACAGGTAAAAGAAAGCACGTCTTCTCTTGAGAGCAGTTCAACAGTTCAACAGAGAGCATTTAAAAGTTTCGACAAGGCTAAGGAAACGTGGGAAACATATTGGCTCCAGTTAGAACAACACTTCATCGCAAACAACATAATCGAAAATGACACAAAACGTGCTTGTTTGCTGAGTTGGATCGGAGGCGAATCACTGGAACTTCTTCAAAAATTGTACGGTGACAAAGTATCACAGCAAACATTCGTCAAATTAATCGAACAACTCACAAATCACTTCAAAAAAAAACCCCATATGTTGGCATCTAGGTTCAAATTTTATAGAACGTTCATGCAGCCTAACCAAACATATGCAGACTGGGTTGCAGAATTGCGTGGTAAGGCCAAGGAATGTAGCTTCGTTTGTGGGAAAGAGGGCTGTGGGGAATCGTACGTGGATTCAAAAATTCGCGATATGATTATTCTTTACACTCCCCACGACAAGGTTCGATCAGCTACTCTTCAAAAAGAGAATCCAACATTAGATGAAGTTCTTCAAATTGCTCAGTTATACGAAGAAACAACGAAAACATGTAGTGAACTTAAAGGTGAGCAAAAAACTGGAGCAGAGGTAAACTCCATCTCTCAATCAAGAAAATATCGAAAAGGTAAGTAGGTACTCCGTAGCATTGGAGGTAAAGATACTCTTAGAGAGAGTAATAAGTCGTGTCCGGGATGTGGAGAAAGTCATCAACGATCCCAGTGTTTTCATTACAAAAACAAAACAGTTTGTAAAAAATGCAAAAAGGTTGGACACCTGGCAGCAGTTTGTATGTCATCCAAAATAGAAGCAAATCAACGTTCTACACACTGGTCCCAGCAGACACAAGATGTACAAAAGCACAAAACAGCGAAAATGTAAATCTAGTTAAGCAATTTGAAACCGTAAGTACCATCGAAATTCTGGAATCAGCTTCCTCTATTCAAATTAATCAAAGCCAAGTTGTTTTTAATTCAGAGAAGCTTTTCGTTGATGTGAGTGTCAATAATCAGATTCTTAAGTTTCAAATTGACACTGGAGCTTCGTGTTCTCTAATAGGCCTTGAAGCATATCACCAGCTCAATAGCCCTCTCTGCACACCAACGACAAAAATCTTAAAAGCTTACGGTGGAAGTGTCTTGCCATTGAAGGGAACACTTTCAGTTAATGTCAAAATTGGCAAACGTAACCTTAGTTTGAATCTGACAGTTGTCGATAGTCAATTCGCAACCAATATTCTTGGCATGGATTGGTTCCATAAAATGGGGTTCGGCATACAAACCCCTCATAAAATTGCACCAGCTAATCAGCACATCAATTTCAGCTCACAATGCTGCAGTGTGGACCAACACTCACTCAAAACCGAGTTGGAGCTCATTCAAAACAAATTCCAATCTACATTTTCATCGGAACTCGGTCGTTGTTCAACGTACAAAGCAAATATTGTTCTAAGACCGAACGCTCAACCTAAGTTCTGCAAACCCTACAATTTGCCGTTCGCGCTATACGAGGACGTTCGAACCGAAATAAGCCGTCTGGTGTCGCAACATATTCTTAAACCGGTAAACGCAAGTGATTGGGCAGCCCCAATTGTGGTTATAAAAAAACCAAATGGCAAATTAAGAATTTGCGCTGATTTCAAGGTCACAGTCAACCCTCAAATCGAAATTGATCGTTACCCAATTCCATGAATTGAAGAGCTTTTCAATAAACTTAGTGGTGGACGATTGTTTACAAAAATCGATTTGAGTGATGCCTATTTACAAATCGAACTGACAGAAGATTCAAAAAAACTTATGGTCATCAACACTCCATTCGGTCTTTTCCAGTATGAAAGAATGCGAGTGCACCAGGAATCTTTCAAAGAATCATGGAAGGTGTTGTTGCTGATATACCCGGTTGCGCAGTGTATCTTGACGATGTCATAATCACGGGCAAAAATAATGAAGAACATCGTAATAATGTCCGAGCATTGTTAGAAAGACTTACAGCCCATAACCTCAAATGCCGAAAAGAAAAATGCTATCTCGCACAAGAAAAATTAGAATACGTTGGACACGAAATCGATTCAAACGGAATTCAACCATCCGAAAAACGAGTAGAAGCAATAAAGTTAATGCCTCCCCCAAAAAACATAACAGAACTCGAATCTTTCATCGGAAAAATTAATTATTATCATAAATTCATTCCCAATTTCTCATCAAAAGCAGCTGCGTTGAACAAACTCCGTCGACAAAATGTAAATTTCAAATGGGGAAATGAACAGAATGCCGCATTTAATTTATTAAAGGAAGACATCATCAAAGCGGTTCAGCTAGCTCATTTCGATGATCAGCTTCCAATTATTTTGGCAACAGATGCATCACAAACCGGTATCGGAGCTGCTCTCTCGCACCGTTACCCTGATGGTTCAGAGAAACCGATCTCGTTTGCATCAAAAACACTTAATTCGAGTCAATCAAAATACTCTCAAATTGAAAGAGAAGCCTTATCAATAATATTTGGTGTTACCAAATACCATCAATACCTGTATGGTAGAAAATTTGAACTTCTCACCGATCATCAAGCTCTCATCACGCTTTTTCATCCATCGAAAAAACTTCCCGTAATGACATTGCACAGGCTTCAACGTTGGGCGATAATTCTTCAAGCATACACCTATTCTATTCATTACCGTAACACCAAACAGCACGCGAATGCCGATGTTCTTTCTCGTTTGCCTATCGGCGAAGACATCGAGTTTGATAATAAAGAGAAACAAATGTGTTCCGTTGATTACATCTACGAATCAGTCATCGACAATTTACCGATCAGCTCAGACGTAATTGCTGCTTATACTAAGAGAGACAAAACCCTCAGCCAGGTTATTCATTACGTCGAAAACAGGTGGCCTCAGTCGCTGCCAAAATCACAGGTAAACTTATTGCCTTTTTTTAATCGAAAGTTTTCTCTTTCACTACAGAGTAGAGTGCTGCTTCTACAAACTGAATATTCCCGTGTGGTGATACCTAAAGCACTCGAAACCAAGGTTCTACAAATGCTGCACGAAGGTCACTGGGGGCAAACTCGTATGCAACATCTGGCTCGCAGATATGTTTGGTTCCCGAACATCACCCAAGCAATCAAGACATCAACAGAAGCCTGTTCCACCTGCAGTATGAACGCAAATAATCCCAAGAAGCAATTTTCATCATGGCCTGAAGCTACTTATCCCTGGGAAAGGATCCACATCGACTATGCAGGTCCTTTTTTCTCACGTTAGTAATAGTAATAGTGGATTCCTTTTCCAGCTTCCCATTTGTGCTTGAACTTACCTCGACAACGTCGGCATCCACAATATATGCGCTTCAGAAAGTTTTCGCAATCGAAGGTCTGCCGAAAACAATTGTCAGCGATAATGGACCACAATTCTCTTCAGCCGAATTTCAAACATTTTGTGAACTAAATACCATCGACCACGTAAGGACTGCACCGTTTCACCCGGCCTCAAACGGATTAGCAGAGCGCACAGTTCGCACTTTCAAGGAGACCTTCAAGAAAATAATGCACGAGGAGAATGACAAGGAGAAAGCCCTGTACAAATATCTAATTACATTTCGAGCCACTCCTAATCAATCGTCGAAGAAGTCACCATCAGAATTGTTACATGGCCGACAACCTCGTACTGTTTTCTCAGACATGTTTCCAAAAGTTGAGCAGTGCCAGCCGTATCCCACAAAGTTCCAGATTGGACAACAAGTGTACGCAAGGTTATATGCAAGAGGGATTCGTTGGATCGCTGGTGTAGTCACTAAGATTCTAGGACGTGTAACGTACATTATTAAGACATCCACAGGCACCATCAAACGACATCAAAATCAAGTTCGAGAAAGACAACAGAAAACCACAACAGAGGATGAGGAAACTGAAGATTTTGAATTCAACTTTGACGAAGGACCTACGCTCTCAAACGAAGTACCTACTATCGTGGAATCTCGAGGGAGTGGAGCAGAAACCAGCACATCAGTGTCAAATGAACATTTATCAGAATCACAGATGAATGCACCGACTACTTCCCAAACCACAACGGAGTCAGTGACAGTACAAGGCCCTAGACGCACTGAAAGAAAACGTAAAAAAAATGTTTTATTTCAAGCCCAGTAAAACAAATAAGGTCCGAGGGAATGATGTAATATCAGCCTAAGAGATCGTTCACATCTTACAGTTGGCAATACGAGTTTCACTTTTCCTCGACCATCTGTCAACTTGTCTTGTTCTTTTGTTCCGGCTTAAACTTTTGTAACCTAACTTACCTTTGTAAATTGATTAGTGAATTTTATTATTGAATTAAATCTTAGTAATCCTTACATCTAACGTGTCTTTTGAATTACAACAATCACTTCTGTCACTATCGAGGAAACATAGTGACCAGTTAAAGATTCGAAAAAAAAGTATCTAAGACCGACCCAGTTGGCTTTCTGGTATTGGCAAACGGTCCTAGTGGGATGTTTCTCTTTAACTAGATTGAAGGGACATGAGAAATTGGCTGATATTACACAATGGTCCATTGTGACGTTGTAAAGAGTGATTTTTTAAGAGCTATCAGAAATTAAAAAAAAAACATAGAATTCAGAAAAATGCATGAAATCTTTATTTGAATCGAGAGAACGGTCGATATAATTTAATGTTTGAAGATTATTTCATGCAAAATGTTGGCCGTGGCAGCACCTCAACTGGTCCACCCGCTTAGTCCAATTTTGGCATACTCTTTCTAATATTTCGGCTTCAATGCTGGCTTTCAGTGCGTCAATCGAAGCGGGCTTGTCGCTATAGGCATGAGCCTTAACATACATAACTCCACAAAAAATAGTCTAGAGGCGATAAATCGCACCATCTAGGCGGCCAACTGACCACCCTCAAACGTGAAATAAACCGTTCAACGAACTCGCCTTTCAATAGCTCCATTGTTATGCGTGCTGTGTGGCACGTGGCACCGTCTTGCTGAAACCACATGTCATGCAAGTCAAGCTCTTCCATTTTGTGCAAAAAATAGTTTGTTACCATATCATCGCACGGTAGAGCTCACCATTCACAGTAACGTTGCGATTCGCATCATCTTTGAAGAAATACGTCCCAATGATTCCGCCAGCCCACAATCCGCACCAAACATTGACTTTTTCTGGATGCATTGGTAGCTCTTGCAATGCTCCTGGCTGCTGTTCACTCCAAATACGGCAGTTTTGCTGGTTCACATATCCATTCAACCAGAAATGAGCTTCGTCGCTGAACACAATTTTTCCATAAAAAAGTGGATCTTCGGCCAACATTTCAAGAGCCCATTCACCAAAAATTCGGTGTTGTGGTAGGTCGTTCGGGTTCAATTCTTGCACCAGCTATATTTTGAATGGCTTCACACCTAAATCCTTCCGCAAAATTTTCCAAGACATGGAGTAACAGAGGCCCGATTGCTGCGAACGGCGCCGAATCGATAATTCACGGTCATCTCATCAATAACACTGGCCGATACAGCTGCGATATTTTCCTCAGTTCGCACTCTATGTATGCGTGTTGGTGGTTCAATGTCCAGCAATGTAAATTTTGTACGAAATTTAGTCACAATAGTCCGAATAGCCTCCTCAGTAGGTCGATTAAACTGAAAAATTTGCAAGCGTTGTTCGTTTGTAATACGATTCATGGTTAAATTATAGACTAAACTGAACATGTTTGACAGTAATACAGAAAACGAAGCGTGCGTGAAATGTCAAAACCAGTTTTGCCAAAAAGAAAATAGCAAAAAAATCACCCATTACCTACTTATTCTAGCATATATGTATGTACCTACATAGCTTTTTATTAAGATCGTGGAACTCACTTTCGAGATAATTTTATTGTTGGCTTTGAGAACATTTTAGATAGCAAAAGCATTTATTCTTAATATATTTATCCCAATGCTAATACTAAGCTTTTCTCTAAAAAAAAAAATGATGAAAATCAAAGTATTGTTAAGAAGTAAATTTCAGAAAATATTAAACGATAGCTCTTAATTATAGCAATTTATTGATTTTTTTAAAACCTTTCGCCACGTTATTAATGCAAATATGATTTGTCTTAATTTCTAAGAGGTATTCTGGAGGATGTACTGTTATATTTTAAGCTCAAGAAAAAAAAACAACTTTTCGGGGGAATACTTAAAAAAAAACTCTCTGTACTGAATTTGAAGAAGTAGTCGAACAGACATACACGGACAGAATTGTCAAAACTTCATTTATCGCTTTCCTCTCAAGCATATTTAAAGTTTGATCAAAAATGCAAGTTGGATAAAACTAAAATTTACCGCAAGTAAAGGAGTATCCATGATATGATTTACAAATACGAACACCTCTTTTTATAAAAAATGCACTTTTCTTAATTTCTGTAAATCTTCCAACATGGTCTTAGCTGGAATTTCTTATCTATTTTATCAACTTATCAAATGTTATAGTATTACTAAGTTATTGCGAATCTATGAGTTGCCCTTATACCTTACAATCCATGAATCATATCAGACCAATTTTGGATATAGCTGTGTTTATGATAATTTTATTTCTTATGACCATGGACTCTTTCTTATTGAATTTTTTAAATAAAAAGTTTGAATAGGCCTCAAATAATGGTTCAAATCACGCGATATCATATTTTACTTCCTTCTCCTGTATTCAAACTGATTTTGGGGGTGAATGCACATTAGAATGGTGTAATAGCTTTTCGTAACATGTGTGGTGTGAAAGTTTTAAAACTATCATAAAAGGGCTTTATTATGATAAGGCACAATCCCTTTGAGGCATACAAATTGCAAAAGCATAAGGGAAGACAATGTATTTACATAGCAATAATCGCTTTCGTCTGTCTGTAACTTATTAAAACTTTTTCATATATTTTTCATTATATTCTGGTAGAATAGAAAAAAAGAACTATCTAAAGTTGGTTGCCGACGTGAATGGAAAATTGATATACATTTAGCAATATAATTTATTATCCAACTAGATGTAGACGAATATTTTATGGGATTCGTTCTTAAGTCCAACCAAACCATATTCTATGGACATACATGTGTGGAATCTGGTGCGCAGTATGCCAAATGTTGTTCTTAGCAGAAGTAAGATTTGTTTGTTAATATAGGTATCTATAACCTTGACTTTTAGATACCCAGAGATAAATCTAACAGCATCAAGGTTGATAAAATTGATTACGAAAATGACACCAACTCCTACCCCAAATGTAACTTACATATAGAAGTGTACGTCTAGGCCATAATCTATTGGTATAAGCACTATTTAAAACTGACCAAATTACATGCCAACGGTAACTACGACAAAATCAAGGAAACTAAAATTTACATCACTTCTTATGAATCAAAAAAAAAAAAAAAAAAAACTTCTGTAAAATATTTTCTATAGGAATTTAAATTTTCTTGCTTTCTGCTTACACAATTTGTTTAAAGCGACCGGAATTATGATTTGTTCAGTTTAGTAAAATAAGTACAACCGATCCGTTACCCCATTGTCCAATGAGTAGTTTTTGCATCGAATAAGCAAAGCAGTTATTCGGTATTGGTACCACTTTTTGTGGTATGAACTCGTCAAAGGCTTTTTTCAACGATATTATCTAGCTAGATACAGATCAGTTTATATTCGTTTAAGGCTTGAGTACAGTTTATATAATTTGGGAAGCATTAAATCAATTTACCTGTTACCAGAACTGCTGAGAGAGCCGTCTGGGAGCTGTAAGGACATAAAACGAAGGGAGGAACGCCGCCGACTTCTCAGAAGGAAAAAGAGAGAGGATACGAAGAGGGCGGCCGAGTCTACAGAGGGCTGTAGCAGCAGGGTGGATTTTTTAAAGGATAAAGCTAACTAGCCAGGGCTACAAGGCCAGAATTGAAGACTGCCGAGACAAGAGTGTGAAAATGAAACGGTGCAGAGTTTCTGAAAACAGCACTTTTCTGGATCTTGGGGTATAGTGTGTCCCATCCACAAGAAAGGAGATGCTCTGAACTATGCCAACTACAGAGGTATAAGCCTCCTCAACATCGTATACAAAGTCCTGTCATCTATACTATGGGATCGCCTTAAGCCGGTCGTCAACGATCTGTTCCGCCCCCATCAATGGGTTCTTAGGCCTCGAAAAATCAACCCTCGACCAAACGGTCACACTCCGACGGATTCTGGAAAAAAAACTAGGATTTTCGAATTGATACACACCACCTCTTTATCGATTTAGTTGCATACGCTATCGTAGAACCCAGCCCAAGGTGCATTGAAAGGAAGATTCTTCGGGTGATTTTCGGTCCATATGGATATTATGGATGAAGTATTGAAGAGAAGAATCAATAACGAGCTTTACGGGCTTCAAAGAGATGTCTATGTGGTAAAAATACTGCAGCTGATATAACTGGGAAACATGGAGCCTAATAGACACCAACGCAACAGCCCAACAAATCTTCAAATCTACCTCTGATGAACAGCGCAGCAGAGGAAGACCTAGAGTCAGCTAGCTAAGGACCGAGCTGGCTGGAGAGGCTTGTTCGTTGAGGCCAAGGTCCATCCTGGACTGTAAGTAAGTATTCCTTCACTGTAACAAATCCATTGTAATATTCAAGCTTCTAGAAGTTCTCATCTGTCTACCCCAGAGCCCAATTTCAACGATGGTGTTCCCAAAAGGGGGGCTTTATCTGCCGCACTGCACGAATGTGGAATGCTCCAACTAACTCTATCTGTCCTTTTCATTTTAATACTCATAAATTCAAACTAATGTGCATCCTTCCTTATTTGTTTGCAATATCTAGGGGAAGTTTCCATTTTAAGAAATCACCGGTCTGAAAAATTTCTCAAACAATAGAGGCATTTCCGCCGTGCTGCAAAGTAGATTTGCAAAGCCGCAATTGCTAAGATCGTCCTGAAGTGCACGCACTTGGGTTTTTAAACAAACTTTCAGCTACAGCTTTGATATTTTCATCTAACTTAGCCATAAGATTACGATGGAGTTTTCAAATCACTTATTTTCTTAAAACGTTTAAATTTATCGATCAAAGAGCATAGCAGTGCCCAGCCAATTAAACGGCACTACAACCTTTTTACAGGAACAATTTGAAGCTATTTTCGAGCCCCTTCTTATTTCAGTACCAAGAAAGTCAGAAACTTCAAATTCGCAGTATTTTCTGAGCTAATCAAACACAGGCGCCTCAACAATATTTAAGGAAAAGTGTTTTTGGAAATATAAGACTTCAAAAATTGCTCAGACCGGAACTGACTGATTCACTGACAGAATAAAATTATGAAGCATTTCCTGACATTGTAGAACATTGTAATTTCACAAAACTGCATACAATTTTGAGGGCTTACTTGGCAAGAATTTTTTTTACCCAAAATTTAGAAGGTTATGAAAACTTGACAAAGTTTTAGTCAGCAATAATAACAAAATTCTTCTGATACTTTGGAGTTGTTTCGATATTAAACTTGGCGTACTTTAAGATCTAACTACTTACCCTTCACGGCTGACAAATGATTTTTTGTTGTAACTAAATTTACTATGGCTCGGTGAGAATTCGTGAGGGCGCGCACGGCCGGCGGTGGCGGCGTGATGTGATGGTGACCAAAACAATATGAACATTACGAAATGTTTCTATACCATATTTTGACCTTTTTTGTAAGACATCTTCGACCTTTCAAAACGTTGTGTGTTTGTTTACCGATCCGTGAATTAATAATCACCTTGTTTTCACAAATCAAAATTGATCACGGCGAACAAACTGTAATGATAATTTTTTAAAACCCTACTCTTTTAAATTATTTCAATCTTCGTTTTTAGAACCTAATGTCGCATTTTTTTTTCAGATGTGCATACAATATACAATATATAATATATTATAAGGAAATATACGCATAAAATACGCACGTTAAATAGGAAAATATACCCTGAAAAATATTAAAATATGCTCTGAAAAAGTTGTAAGATAATGAAAAACACTGAAAATAAAAAAAAAAAGACTTTTACTTAATAAAAATAGATAAAAAATAAAGTTAAAAAATTATATTCCAATCTTATTTAAATAGGGACTAATTGTCCAAAGTAGGTAAAAAACGTTTACAAATTAACGTCAACTCAACAGATGTGGCAGGAGCATTCTTAAATGAAAGAATTTGACATATTGAATAGTTCCACGTTTTCTTCTTCGTTGTTATTTTAAACATTTTCGATTTCTTCAAAATAATGAACCTGAATTAATTTTTGCAATTGTATGTAATGTTTTTCTTTTTCTTTTAACAATAACTGGTTAAGGTTTTTTTAATAGCTTCAGAATGATCCAACTCTTTGAAGTTTCTCATTCCATTTTCTCATGCTCATTTTAAGTAATTTGTTTTGATAAGAGCCGTGTTTCTTTTTCTGAGTCGAGCACTAAGCAGAGCTTGAGCATGTCGAGTACGCTCTGAACAGAGTTTGATGAGAGCTCTCCGATTTATTTATGAAACACACTAGATCACTGAGCTTTCAAAGGCGTCGATCTCGATCTCTGTCATATCCTCATATCATTGGGAAAAAAAAAACTGAAGTTAGCCGCGCTCAGATTTTTACTCCATCTGCTCCGACATTATATTCTGACATTCTGAGCTCTTATAGCGCACTGCGCACTCCGAGCTAGCTCTGATTGAAAATAGAAACACAGCCTGAGCTCTCTGATGTCTGATTCTGATGTGTCTGAATCTGAGCTAAAAAAGAAACACAGTTCCTTGCTGTGAGGTTAAAAAAAACGAGCTAATATAGACAGAATTAGAATAAAGAGCACGGGATTAAATAAAATGAGAATCAGAATTGCGTTTATTGCTGCCAAGTTAAATCTTTTGAATATTAGAAATAATAATAAACCGAAAAATGCATTTATATGCATTTATAATATAATATGCAAAAATTTGCTCTAACGATTGGTTGCCATATTTAAAAAATTTAGTGATTCGAAAAACTATGTAGCTTATTTGTTTTCTTCTACGTTTATCAAAAAAAAAGAGTGTATGTACTCACGTACGCGCGCCAGAAGTAAAACTTCTTTTCTCTCAAGCAAAGCCTCTGATTCTAACCGATAGTACGTTTATCGTATTTGTTGGTATTTGTATAAGCCAACATAAGAACTAAGATTAAAATGAATTTACAAATTGGTTACATGCGGTCTCCACTATGAATCCAGAGCATGCTTTCCATAGCTTGCGATAGAAAGTATGCTCTCATCGCATACCATTCATGGCTTGCTTTATCGCAAGGAGAACTGTCATATTGTTCTGGCGTACGCAAATTTAATTTGAGTGAGTTTGAGTTTTGCGTGCGAAGAAATCTTTTGCTTGAGATTTACGTTTTTCGTTTACGTTTAAAAAATGTCTGATTTAAAATTGTCCATAGAACTCATTTATATTAATTCTTAATTTGAAACCTTTTGTTATTTGATCCAGTAAAATTATTCACTATACTAAAAAAGTATGCAATGAAATGCCCAGCCAAAAAAAATTGACAGTTCTTCTGCTCTCTGCTTTCTGCTTTGGCTATTGCGATTGCGATGGATTTATCGCTAGTGGAGACGGCGGCGTGTTATATAGCCGATTACTGTTCGAATCGTTAAAAAACTAAACAATGTGTTTTGTGACATAGATGTAAAGTACTGTTTGGGTGTGTTCCCCTTTTAACGATACGGAAATCTACTTTTCTTTATTTTTTGACATTACCTTTCAGTGCTTTTCGGAAGTTGAAAGATGTTAAAATCACTTCCAAATACATTTTTTTTTTGAAATATTTCTTCCAATTGAAAATGATTTGCAAAATAAGTTAGGAAGTTTCAATTATAATAGGCGTTTTTCTTTTTTAGCTCCGAGCGGGGCACTGAACTGTCAAAAAAAGAACTATGTTACTTTTTTAACCCAGAGCGCCCTGAGCGCTCAACTTGCATTTCTTTTTTAGCTCAGAGCTCGAACGGGGCTCGCTCGATGAGCTCGATAATAAATGACCGAGCAGACGGAGCAAAAAGCTGAGCGCGGCTAACTTCATTGAATTTTTTGGAAGGGATGATAGTAAAAGAAAAACAGAAATACAAAATCAAAACAATGGAAATGGCGGGCGAAGCTGGTTGTTCTCCCAGTGAAGGTAAGGAAAAATAAATATATGTAATTATGAGCAGTGTATAATATTTTTTGTTTTCGAAGGGGTGAAGTGGACGAAACAGATGATGTTGTTCTTGATAGAATCATTAAAAAGGAACAAGTTGCGGATAGACACCGGAGTGAAAAAAAATAGCGTTCCAGGAAATTTCGCTGGAGAAAAATTCGGCATTTGGTTTATTTGAAAAATGATACAATGACAATTCAGTGCTCAGATGTGTTTCTTAATTAGCTCAGAGCGCTCAGGTCACGCTCGGTTCGGAGCGAGCTCTGAGCGCTCAGGCCCCGCTCTGTGCCCTGCTCGGGGCTAAAAAAGAAAAACGCCTAATGATGCAATTACATTTGGAATGACAGCTTGGTCTATCTGGCACTTTCTTGAATTTATTGAGAAAATTAAGAAAGTCATATACAACTTGTTTGTTACCAGGGTTGAGCAAAATGGATAGCGCTCTTTTCGACGCACAGATGGTGCTCATTATGTCGCACAGATGGCAGATGATCACTAAGTTGGGTACACATCATACATCGTGAAAGGATATCAAAATTTCAATACTAAACGTTTTTTAGTGCATTTTTATCTTCGCTTAAATTTGTCAGACATTAAAATCCAATTGAAAACGACACACATATGACAACACTTCCAGAAGAAAGAATAAAGAGAAACAAATGAACATTCAGAAAGAAGATATAATAGGCGTGTTTTGTTGAGCTTCTTAATGTACACATTAAGAAATGTTACATTAAAATTACTGAAGAGTGAATGTGCTGTTAACTTGTTGTTGTTGTATTTACATGTGCAAAATAAGATTAATGTGTAACATTTCTTAATGTGTACATTAAGAAGTTCAACAAAACACGCCTAATGAAAGAAAGATATAAGTAATGATTGTATTTAATAGAAAGATACTGCCGGTGCCGGTCAGTGTTACCACTTTACTTCAATTGAAGTAGATCTACTTCTTTTTTTTTCAAAATATTTTAAAATCTACTTCCTACTTCGCACCATCAACAAAATACTGAAATCTACTTCCTTTTAAAAATCTTCGTTTCAACCTACTTCAATTTTACAAAAAAAAGTTGTATATAACCTCAGAATTTCCATGAACAAAATTTACGTCAACACAATGGGTCTTACTAACTAATTAAGAGACTTTAATTTTTGAGCGAAATAAAGCATTATTAAATGGACTCTATATAACTGACTATATAAGCTACATTTTATTTTTTAGGTTCCGTACAATAAATAGTTCATAATTTAGAGTTCACATAAATATTAAGTTCATAACATGTATGGCTATCTTTATAACATGTGTGGCTAACTTTATAGAGCTCTTTACATAACGGTCAGGGTTCGGACTTTACTTCGATCGAAGTAGATCTACTTCAATTTTGAGAAAAAAATTTAATCTACTTCCCTACTTCTCTTTTTTATGATCTACTTTTCTTTGAAATTCTTAACCAACATATTTAAAGTCAGCGCTGATCACTCTGTATTACATAAAAAAATACAAGTTACGGAATCGTTTAAACGTAAGCATCGTGGAAAATTTAATGTTTTCGAGATCACTTGCAGAAAAACGCAAAAATATTTATGAGCCACCTATTGAATTGATAAAATTCATACAAAAGTACAAGTTTGTTGATGGAAAAATTACTTTAAAATAGTTATATTTAATGAACTTTTTTTTTTAAGTCTGAAATCAGAATTTACCTATATGTTATGTTTAATTTAATTTCCTAAAACTACTTCGAAAATTGTGGATCTACTTCAGTTTTTTTCCGTATCTACTTCAAAAATTTAAAACCTAAGTCCGAACCCTGATAACGGTCCATTTCACTGAAATATTAAAGTCGTCTCTTAATTTGATTATTGGTAAGGCCCAACATAAATACACAAATGAGTAATTTTACATGTGTGCACGAAACTTAAAATTTCGCAGACAGACTGAATCACTACTTTATCATGCTGTAATGTCAACTGATAAAAATCTTGAGTTAATTTTTTTTCTAAATGCAAGTAAAAAGTCATTCTGTAATCTACTTCGATTTTTCTCAAGTTACTTCACTTTTTTCTTCAAATCTACTTCGACTTTTTGTCCAAAAGTGGTAACGCTGGTGCCGGTTAGGTAGAAGAATATACTGAGAGAATAATGAAATGATCTAATCAGTTGTTGTGGATCTGTTAAAGAGGAAAGACCTTTTATTTTCTTAACAAAATATTATTTTGTTTTGTATTAAGTAAAGGTTAACTGCTTACATGCAAAAGTTTTTATAATTATGCCCGATTCATAATGCGATGAGAACACGAGACGAGAGCGAGACATGATTCACTGTCACCTTTTCATTGTTATAAAATCGTTCCGCAATTCCTTAGTCCTGAAGCGTAAATTCAATATTAATTTTTGTACTGTTAGGTTTTTAAAATGAAACATATATGGTTCATGTGTTTCATTTCAAAATTCTTCGCATATGGCAATGCTGGTTTATATTTAATAACAGAAAGCAAAAAGTATATTTACAAGTCTTTTTTTTTATGTTTCGCATTAAATATTTTGTAAATTTTAGTGCTTAGTTTTCAAGTTAAATAGTATATTGTAAAGGATAAAATGTTTATTGTTTTAAATAAATAAAACCATAAAAAAGATGTATTTGTTTGTGTTTTTTTTTTACAAACGGAAGTGGTTTTCGATTGAGAAATTGTCGGGCTACATAATTCATTAAAAAAATGCTTTTATTGTGTGTTTTTTAATGAAATTATGTTTTTAATTGTTTTGTTGGTTAGTTATTGTGGTTTTTTCATTAAAAGAACATTTTTTTTCGTCGATAAAAGGTGTTTTTAAAGTGTTTTAAATAACCTCGAACAATGTCCGAACAATAATAATTGAAAAAAAACATGTCACTCTCTTTGACGGATAACGTGTCGCTCTGACATGTCACTGACAACTCTATAGAAAATTTTTCACCCCCAACGCCAGAAAAGAAGTTTTACTTCAAAAAACTGTTTTAACATAGAAATACTTGCTTTGCTTATTATTATCATTATCGACCCACAACTTAGATAATCATATTTTCATAGAACCTACTCTCCCTTACCTAGGATAAGGCGTTATAATAATTAAAAGGATGGAATCTTGATTTCAGATACGTGTCAAGCTATACCATGCGGATAGACCGATAAACCAGACAGCTTATTTTGAAAAGGGTGTTGGTTATGGCGGCAGGAATCTCGGTTGAATGTTTATAATTTCGATAGATAATAATTATGCATAACTTATTTACAATATTGGAAGAGATTAATCACCCAATTGTCGCCGCAGGTCGCCGTCGTCACCGCCACCCGACTGTGTGTTTTAATTATTATTATTATGTATACATATATGACGTCAATATTAGGGAAATTTTGCCAAGGGTTATGTTTAAAGCAAACATATAAATTTGGAACGTATGCTTCATAGAAACAATAATGTTGGATTAAGTCTTTTGCTGAATACTATACATATACTAACAAAATTCTATTCTTTTTGTTGTTTTTAAGTTATTCATGCCATAAACGTGTTTATGAATAAAATGGAAGGATCATGGTAGAAATGATGGTGAATGTCAGTCGAGTGTAAATCCATCAATGTAGATATTTATATTTGAGCAAGATTAGTAAGAGATACGAGTAAAAGCTTTTTATTTCTTTGAACTTCTCTTTAATGACATTAAAAAAAAAGGTATTTTGCTATGGGTTCATGTGGATTAACTTCTTTTCTCTGTCCGACCCTAAAATCACTCTCGACGATTACATTATTTCCAAAACACGACACATCAATGTTTAATTAGATAGGCTTCGCACAGAAAATTTTACGGAGTCTTAATTATTTAATTAATTTGTTTGATTTATAATTTAAATTTGACAAGTAAAATTAAATTACATTGTTTTGCCAATTATACGTAAATTTTTAATAAATCTTGTGCCTTACCAACAATCAAATTAAGAGATGACTCTAAACAATTAACCATACCAATAACCAATTTAATAGACAACCTAACGCTAAACGTCACCTTAAATTTCAAAGTGAAGAAACTCGAACTTAACTTCGCGGTTAAGTATAAATGGCACGTTTGTATTTGTACTGTCATTCTGATAGCTCAAAGCAAAAGAAAGAGACAAAACAATTATACTTTTCGGTCAGCCCCTGTGTTGAAAATTTGTTTTGAATTTTATGCGGGTTCAATAAAAAAGTAAGCAAGTGAAATAAACAATTTACAGTATTTGATTATTTAGAATTGTTTTATTAATAATAAATTTTAGTTTTAGAAACAATTATACTGCGTGTACATTCAAAATCAAAATAGAATTTAAGCAAAATGCATTTCTTTGTTCTTGAAAATAAAACAAATGTCATTGCAACAAATGTCTTTTTTACAGCGAATGTAGTGGATTTTTTGTAATAGAGCGTTTAGTAAAACGCGTGTTCAACTTGGTCATTGGTAAATGCGAAAATTAACTCCTCGTTAAAGTTTAACCTTGTGTTTACACAAACGCGTACTTAGCAATTAATTATTGGTAAGACCCTTTTTAAAGCTAGTGATTAGCTCATATATAAATGAATAATAGCTGGAGATGTCGCAAATATAAAGTATAATGAAAATCGTTAAAATCAATTTCAAGAATATCTCGAAATTCGCTCTTAGTTTTTTAATCTAGCGCTGTCTACAACCGTTGGCCATTCATTTCTCTCCTCTCACTACCTTAAAATAATTTCTCATTCCGCCCGCTCCATTAAGAACAAACGGCAGTTTGTGAGGCCAGACTTGGATGTAATAGATGCTGAAACCCAACTGATTTACGATCGTAGTCGTAGGTAAGTGTTTCTGCCTTAGTTAATTACAATTAACGTTAAAAAAATCTTAGAATGGAAGGTTTTTTAATAGAGATTTCTGAACTTTGGAAGGTGAATGCAGTCATATTGTTGCAGCTGCATCTGTCATTTATTAAGATATGGTTATCTAAACTTTAACGCATATCGTCCAAAGCTCGAGTATAAATCTCATTATTGGACAGGTGCTCCAATAACCCACTTGAAGCTCTTGAATAGAATCCAAAAAGGGCTTTAAAAATGATAAATGATAGAGGTATAACATAAACATTAGCATCTCTCGAGTCGACATAGCCAAAAATGCAGCGAATGGTTTGGTTTTCTTTAAAAGACGCAAGAAATTCGTTTCCCCTTCTGATCTGGCATATCGGATTTGGGGGTGCGGCATATTTCGTGTTATAATAAAAATCGCGACGTCTTAAATAATAATGAATCAGCAATAAGATCAAGAAATCTTTCAGATTCGAATGTTTGTTCCCTTTACGCACCAGGCGGGTTTCAACAAGTAGAAGGGAAAATGCTTCTACTTAACATAAAAAATCCTGGGACTGAGTAAGAACAAAAGGAGAAGAAAAGCTGAATACAACTCAGAATCGGGACTGACGAGAATGTTGTACTCGGGTGATGAGGAGACAAAGAGAGGTCTAAGATTGAATGGTGGAAAAGAAGCAAGAAAAGAGTCTTCTATCATGGAAGCCGATTTCATCGAGGCAAATGACGGCGATGTTAAGCCCAAAAATCGCAAGATCACCTTATTCAATCTACGCGCCAACGAATGAGGCAGCACTGGATGAGAAGACTTCTTTCTACAATCAATTGAATTTTGTCTACAATAACCTTGCAAAAGGCGATACCATAATCATTATCGGAGATTTTAATGTCAAAGTTGGCTCTGACAACTAACTTATAGTTAGATGTATCTGATGATGCAAAGTGGAGTCAAGTAAAGAAAGTTTTAGGGTAACTCGATCCGAAGTAGTACCTAGGCAGACACGAACTAGAGATTCCTGGATATCCCAAAACACCTGGGATAAAATCACAGACCGAAGGACATTGAAAGCAACAGACCTTAATTAATGAGTATAAAGTAGCTCAAAAGCCAGTGCAAGGGTGCGTGAGACGTGACAAGAGGGCTGTGGTGAACAAACTTACGCAGAGTTCAGAAATAGCTGCAGGAAGAGGTAATACCCGGCAGCTCTATAAAATCACAAAAAACATTGTCGGCGAACGTCTTGTGTTAGATGTGGACGGAAACCTATTGGTGACTATAGAAGATCAGCCGCGAAGGTGGAAGGATCACTTTTGTACACTGCTAAAAGATGCCCAGAATGGAAATCTGGATCCTCAAGTTAAGTCTTCCAGAGGTATTTACACCAGTCTCCCAACAAGTGCAGAAATATAATTCACCTTCTTTAAGCTAATAAAGCAGCTGGACTTGATGGCATACCTGCAGAGTTCTTGAAAGCAGATCCTGATGCTAGTTCTTGTATTTTGCAACCATTAGTGGAGGTTGTTTGAAAAAATGAAACCTACCCCAGAGATTAAAAGGATGGCGTTATAAATTCTGCCCCGAACATTTCTCCCCCAGTCAGTTTTCGAAAAAAGGGAAAAAATTCAAGTAAAAAAGTAGACATCGCAAATCTTTTCACGGGTGAAAATTAATGACATTTCCCTGGAAGAGGAATATACTGCAAATAATTCCATTCCAACCAGTATTCATTCCTTAAGAAAACAAAAAAATAAACCTGTAAATGTTCTTCAAAGGAACTTTCAATTCAAGAAGCGATGTACTCAAATTTGGTTGACGTTAGTGAAACAATAAAAGGAGTGGTTAGTCTTAAGGCTATGGAATGCATTTCAAGAAATCCCGAATCGAAATGTTTCAAAAGTTTAATTATGTTTCACTAATAAATTCACATACTTTAACAATTGATTAATTTCTCTCAAAATGTTTCAAAATTTATTCGAAGTTATTTCTACGCAAATTTAATTCGACTTCCCCGGAATTGGCGATAAGGCTGATTAAAAGAATAACATTTTCAACAGATCAAACCTCATGAGAATTTGAGGATATAAAAAATACTCGTATCACTTCAAAATATTACGCTAAAAGAGCTATAGGCAAATTAATTATGTACATATATAAAGCTTAAAGAGTTCCAACAATTAAATCCTTTAATTAATTCTGTATTTCCCAGACATACCAGTTATGAAAAAATTCTAGTCAAAATAACTTCTAAAAGAGCACACTAAATAATTCGGAATTATCATTGGGTTAATATAGTATGTATAATTTTACCATCAGCTATCTTGTAACATTTTGTATTCTTCCACTTAAATACGAGTATACATACATACATGAACGAATAGTACTAAAATTTACTTGCTTACCTGGAATCTTGAGGGAAAACTTCGAGCCCTGGCCTTCAGTATTAAAAACCTTTATTTACATCAGACTTCTTCAACCAGAACTCTTTTCTCTCTGGCAAACAACAATAGCACATTCAATAAAATTGATCTTTAAGAGCAAATCCTTTCATATTTTTGTTCAAATAATCTTTCAGGATCTCTCCCCCATGTGTACTGAGAAAGTGAGAAGTTCTATCCTACTTCTGATAAAATAGCAGAACTTGATTTTATGCATTTTATCCAAACTTTACTCAATTCCAGAAGAACACATTCCCCTTTGTATACATTGACACTACATACAAATATAATTCAACGATCTATTGATCACTTTTACAGTGAGACAGTGACCTACATATTTCAGTTATTTATCACAAAGTATGTGTCAAGTATAGAATGTACTGCTACTAAATAGACCGATAGTTGATTTTTACAACAAATAATGTGACAAAAAGCCTGACTCCAAATTTTGATCAAACTTTACATTAAGATGAAGGGCAGGCCAAAAAATTGGTTTTACACTTGTGTCTGTCTACTGTTATCTGTTCAACAACACCATAAATGGCTAATTTAGTTACCAAGGAAAGGTGTGTTATCACCGTTTTGTCCGTCTTTCCGAAGTTAATGGCAACTATAATTCTTGAAAGGATAAAGTCCAGGAGAGAGTCTACGCTTAGAGGCACCAAGCGGGCTTTCGCAGTGGTCGATCTTTCATCGATCTCATTAACACCGCTCTATCTCATGTTTGTTGACATCTTTAAAAAGGCTTAATCGGGAACAGATCTTTACATTGTTTTGGTGATAGTAAGATTATTGCGCTTGAAAATGCATGCGTTTGGCATCAACGATACCCTTATTCGTTGGATTAGAAATTACCTTCTAGATCGTTCAATACATGTTGTATTGGACGGTTTTAAGTCGGATCTTCAAAAACTAAATGCTGGCGTTCCCCAGGGCTCCGTTTTGTCTCCGACTCTCTTCCTCATTTTTATAAATGATCTCTTGTCTGAAACTTCTAATCCACTTCATTGTTTGCCGACGACTCTACTCTCAGCTTTTCGTACTCGTTTTCAAATTCACGTCCATCTCCTTCAGAAGTGAATTTGTAACGGTACCGTATGATAAGTTCATTAAACTCCGATCTTTACAGCTTTGTTAAATAAGGTAAAAAAAAACCGTGTGGAGTTTAATGCTTCGAAAACTAAATGCTGTCTATTGTCGTTGAAGCAAAATATACGCCCTATGCCATTGTGCTTAAATGGCATACTTGCATCGAAGAAACCGAAAAGCTCTCAGTACTCGGTATGTGTGTTAAAACGACGATCTTCGTTGGAATGATCACATTCTCGAGACCGCCAAGAATGCTGATAAATGCTTAGGATTTCTATATCGATGTAAGAAATTTTTCATCCCTTCTGATCTGGCTACCATTTATAAGGCGTTAATACGTCAAAAACTCGAGTATAACTCACATCTTTTAGCAGGCGCTGCACAATCTTCTCTCCATTTATTGGATAGAATTCAGAACAGAGCGTTAAAACTAATTGGAAACAGAGCTATTATGGATTCATTCCCATCTCTTGAACACCGTCGGAATGTTTCATGTACTTCCCTGTTTTATCGCTTCTTTCACAAGCAATGCTCACTAGAAGTAGCCAGTTGCATTCCTCCCCTTTATCAATTCACCCGTGATACCCGCTTCGCTAGGAATTTTCTTCAGTTCACCCTTGAGCCTAACTTTGGTCGTACCGTCAAATATAGAGATTCGTTTTTTAGTCACACAACACGATTATGGTATAACTTATGCCGGTCGTCCACTATGTGCGCGATAAGTTCAACCAACGTCGTTCAACTTTTTATTCAACTCTTTCGTTGGATAAACGAATTTACAACCTCTTACACTAGTGCAGCAATTTACGCAATTCAAGTTGAGCAACTAAAGTTGAACAAAATGCGTTTGGAGCCCCATACAAATAATTGACCAACTTTCACATATGTTGATTAACCTCGCACACCAAGTTGATCAACTCTTAAAACTTATGCCAATGTTGAATAGCTCCGTACACCTAGTTGACCAACTTACTCAAATGTTGAATAACCTCGTACACTAGTTGATAAACTTGTTCGATTTTGACAGAAAAAAAAGTTTTTCGAGTTGATCAACTGGGTTTACGATATGGTTGCTCAACCAGTTGATGAACGAGTTGATACCTTCGTACACTTAACCAAGGATCTCTCGTTGGAGAACGCGTTGAACGCACCACGATAAACAAAAAACTCAAACGTCAAACCTGAAATAATTTTGACTTCAGTTCGGTATATACATTTATTATCGACGCACGCCTTCGCTTTAAAATATTCTTAAATTTGTTCCGTATGAGTATGATTTAATCTAACCAAAAAAAAAAGTGAAAAGAAAATGAATTGTTGCCTCAAAAGTCTCCATTTGTCATTTACTTCCAATTTAGGCAATTGCATTTTTGAGGAATTTCGAGACGAAGCCAATTCCCTGGCATCTCGATTTTTATAAGAGGGGCTCTTAATGTCCCATATATTTGGCTTTTCCTCAATTGCTGAAATCAATTGCAAAAATATTTCCGTGGTCCACTCTGTTTTTTTATCAATTTCCATGACGAAAAACCAAAATAAACTACAGTTTGCAAGTTGCAACAACTACAAGTTCATGGCAACGCAATAGTTCAACCACGTAGACACATTTCACTGCAACCAACGCAACGCATCACAATATTACGTCAAGAAATCCCAAAGAAAATTAAAAAGTCGATCAAGGCGTTGAACAAACATTATCTTGAAAATGTTGCTCAACGTGTTGATCGAACATTTTCAAGGAGCAACACGAGCTCGTACACTACCCGTACACTTGTTGCGCAATTCGTTGAGCAACGGCCAACAACTAGATCCAACCCATTCGTTGAACAGAATTGAAGGCACCGTACATTAGAGTTGAATACGTTGAATTCGAAATTTGTACGTTGATCGCCTAGTGGTCGACCGGCATTACCCGGCACGGTTTTCCCTCGCCATTTCAATTTGCAAACATTCAAAACCAATGTTCATCGACAACTCCTATCTCTCCCCTCCTAATTTCCTCATCGTCCGTACTGTGTTTAAAGCGCCCAATACACGATACAATTATTGTACCGATTATCGTACAAAAGTTGAATCGCATGCGATGATTGTATCGTGTGTGCAAAACAAAAACAAAGTATCCGCTGTACTGAAATCGCATGGTCGAATGCTATCGAGCATAAACGAGAGGTTGCATACGGCTGCTTTGATGGGAATCGTACCGTTTGTAACGTATGTGACGACCGTGAAACCGATGCTTTTGTTTTGGCAGCTAGTTAGGAGGAGAAAAATGGTTTCAATAACAGAAAAAGAATTCTGGTTAGAATTCATTGATAAATACAGGTCGTTGCCTTGTCTGTGGAATGTTTACAGATTTTGACAGTTGATGAAATCGTGAGCTAGTCGTATGGTGTGTGTGCTCACTTTCGATATCGCTACCGATATCGGTACAACTCAAGTCGGTACGATAGATTGTACCGTGTATTGGGCGCTTAACATTATAAGGGTCTATAAACATACCCTTGAGCGCGAGTGAATTATAAAAAAAAAAGTAAAGGAAATATTGGATTTAAGGCGGGAATTTTAGATTTCAATGTGGAGTATATTTATTTCAAATATAAGTGTACTTACATCATAAACATAATTTATTTTTTCAATACTTTTGGTATTGAGTGCAATCTTTAAGTATGTTTAAATTTAATAATATGGAATATTTTATAATAGCAAACACTTTTGAAATATTAAATTTTAACACTTTTTCAGCGTTGTTACATATATATACAACACCAAAAATATTAAAATTAATGCCAGGATTTTTAACAGTGTTCATATTGCTTATAACTTTTTTTCTATAAGCATCTGCCTTAGTATTACTTTTTATCTATTCCCAAAATTATTTTCCACATACCTACCTATCTGCTCATCTTAGATTCTCAACAAAAAAAAACATGATGCCGGCTGCCACTCAGTAACACCCTTGTTTGTATTTGTTTATCACTTTTTTATCTGGATTTTAGTGCTTGGCCCAAAGCCAAAAACACAAAATTACAGACCACTTGCAAAGCACCTGAAATTCTAAAAAAAAACAAAAACGAAACCCCTGGCTCCCTCAACAACTAGAAACAAGACTACTTCAGCAAACCATAATATTATCAACCAAATGCGGTCTGTTATTTAGCGCTACCGTCTTGTCTGTCCGTCTGGCTCATTCGACACCTTTTCGTTCAATTTCAAAGCAGTCCAAGTCAATGGAAGACCAAGTGGCATACAAACCGCCCGTCGTCTATACTACCTCACTATGTTCTATTTTTCCCTATACTTTCGTTTGAAACCCCATTCTTCAGGTTTTATGTCGTTTTTGGCAACGTTCGTCGAACTACAATATGTGAGCTCTTTTCTAGCTATGATGACATTTGCGTTTGATTATGCGGAATTTTTCAATGCAGAGGAAGCTTCCATTCAAGACACTAAAAACATTTTTCGCGTGAATTCATATGGAAAATCAAATGTATCGAAGACAACGAATTCAATTCGTCGACATCGTAAAATGTCGCAATTAAATTTTGTGTATAGAAAAATTCTGTCAGAAGAATTGAGCGTTAAATAAGTTCAGCATTGCTATGCTAATCTAGTTGCAGCAATTGGTGCATTGCAAGTAGAAAAATAGATTTTTACGATGACAACAAAAACACATTTCCAAAAACAAATAATCTACTGTCGTGTCAAAGAAAGTAATTAAAAAAGATTTAAAGCATCCTTTAGCCATTTACAGCATACAGCATCTTGAAATATATACATTTATACATACTCGTATATTGGATATGTATACCTATCTTTTAATCTCAAGTAGTTCGTATCCGCACACATAAAATACAGGTGCTGATGATTTAATGGTTACTCACCCACAAGGAACTTAAAAATAAAATGTCTGTGCTGTAAAAAATGTTGGCAACGAAAATTGGGAAACTGTCGCCAAAGTTCGGGCAATTTGTTCGTAATGTGTTTGTTATTCTTAATTTAAAAATTGAGTACATATGGGAATTTATAAAATTACTTTTCTAATGAGACGCATCTTTTTGAAGGTTACACGTGTCAGCCAGAATAATAATTAGATTTCGCGATGCTTCACTTGCTATTTTTGTACTTTCTAATAGACCATATTTGTCAGCCCCTTAATTTTGGCAAGGAATTATGTCGAAAGATTTTTTAAATCAATTTTGTATTTGTGTAAGAAGTGAAATAGTGAATTACACATTTTTGATTTGGTTTGTGGTCAAACTTTTATTTCAATATTTTTTTTTGATCCTGTCATCATAATTGGAATAGAACAACATGCAAATGTTCTCCACGGGAGTTTTTGCAGAATTGGAAGAATTTGCTGAATGTGTGGTTAAACACGATCTTTTGCATAGCCCCACAGTGGCAAGTCACACGTAAAAATGCGTCGTGTTGTCTTATTTGTGTGTTCCATGTCCAAACCCTTAGCCTTTTAAATCTACAGCTAAACAAAAATTTACAGTAACCGTTACACCTTCTTTCGAAGAAGTAAGATCGTTACTAACTAATGACGTTACTAAGGCAAATTTTTCACCTTCTAATGAGAAGTATTTGGTCAATAACATGCTAATATACATGAAAATTTTATTTCGTTAAAAATATAAAACGCTCTTATGTTAAAGGGGATAAGAATTTCAAAAATAAACGATATTAGAGGAAAATCTTCATAAGGAGGCATACAATTTTGTTAAAGGCTTAAACAACTCCTTTAGTAGTTGGAGAACTTGAATTTATGCAAGACCAAAAGTTATAAAGTTTTTTTTTTTAACGAATTTACCAATGCTGAATCTAGTCAAAACAAAACACTAATTTTTCGATTGATTCGATTCGATTGGAAAATTGTATTAATAATATTAAATTATAGATTATTCTTCCGAATGGATCAAATTTAGGGCTTACGGATAACATTTAAGACAAAATATTCTTCGTAAGTCAAATAAGAATTTGTGAAGTCTTAAACTGTCAAATACCATCGAAGGATAACTGGGTTGTGGATGGATAAAAAAACCTGCGGAACATGCAAGAAAAATAAAATGCACGACTGGATCGCACAAACTTGCTTTTATGTTAAAGTACTTTGGAATTTAAAAATTATGTATAAATAAATATAAACCATGGATTTAATGAGATAAAAATGTTCAAAATCATAAAATTGGGATCTGATTTCCAGAAAAGTATGAATTTAATCAAACAAAGCTCAAAAATCGTTTTATTATTAAAGTAATTTTTTTTACAAGAAATATCTTTAAAATTTTTCAAGAACAAAATTTGGAATGCCAATTTTAAGTATTTAGTAATGTCGATTTTGGGAAAGGATTCCAAAAAATAATCGTTCACACGTTTTGAAGATATGAATTTTCAAAAAAAAAAACATTTTTTCGAATATTTTTATATACAATATTATTTTAAACTTAAGGGGACTCCTGTTAAGAAAGTTTGGTTAAAATCTTTAGAGTGGTTGATGAGAAATTCGAGAAAAAAAACGATTTTATGACAGGTGCTGTTAATAACATTCTTTCTAAAAGTTTTTTTGACTAAAATGTAGTCCATACCCATAACAGCATACTTATTTTTTTATCAAAATCATTAGAGCCGTTTACGAGATAAATAAGATTTTGGATTACAGGTGTATCAGGGGTTCCGTTATTTTGGAGCTAAAAAAATTTCAATTTCTCCTCTAGGGAATCCCCGAAGACCCATAAGTACCGAGTTTGAAGAAATACCTCCAGTAGGTCAGGTTCTATATAGTAGATCGAGGTACAGACAGACGGAATTGCCAGACCCACTTTTTTCGTCTTCGCTATCATGGTAATGTCAGCTTTGATAACAATCAATCTCTTTTGAGAACTATTCAAGCTCAAAGTTGATTTTTTTTAAGAAGTCGAGAGAAATCTAAAAGAGTTATAAAATTGAAAAAAAAAAGTTTTTTTATCGTTTCGGAGAAAAAGTTGTCGAGGGAATTTTTGTTTTTGTTTTTGTTTTTGTTTTTCTTTTCTCTTGAATTAATTATAATATATTTTCTTAATATTTTTGGTTTTTTTATTGAATTTTCAGATTATAATTTCTGCCATCGTAAAAGTAAATTTTCTAATAGGTAATCAAAAATAAATATCGCGTTTGATAATTTCTCAACATCCATCAAAGGATGGCAACGACTATACACGAACTTGAATGAGCCAAAATTAATTGAAGCAAAATAGTAACAATATAATATCTTAGGCTAAGTGTACACTATTCGTAAATCTTACAATATTGTCAGATCTGTCAGTGAAATTACAATTAATTGTCAGAATTTTTTTTTTTTTATAATCTACCCGCGCTCAAGGGATTATGATTACCCTTTAAATGTTTCAACACAGCGGGGGCGTGAAGTTACGGAAGAGAAAGAAGGATAGGAAAGATGTGTGGCACGATGTTCTGAAACTGAAGGTTGTTGTCTCAGATATTTTATCTCCAGGGATGGCGGCTGAACTAAAGCGGAGAATGCCGTGACTTATTTCTATGTCGCTTGTAATTCACATTATTCACATAGACGACGGCAGGGATCGAACCTGTGATCATGAGGTTCACAGGCGAGCAATTTATCTGACAATTATTTGTAAGAACATTGTCTGACACTTAATTGTAAGAAATCTAAGAATCATGTGTGTACGCTAGCTGAAAATCGTGTAATCTTGAAATTAAATGTCAAAAAATGTATCTCACATTTAATTGTAAAACGGTAAATTGTAAGGTATTTGATAATCGTGTACACACAAAATTTATGTATTATTTATTTATTTTATCGTTGTCTGACGACAATGAAGAAATTGTAAGATGTGCTTTTTTTTAGCATCATACAATTTTTTCATTATCAGACAATTTCCATTGAATTTAATGTAAATAGGGAGCCTAATTTTATTTAAAAATTTATTGTAAAGGGTGGTTAAATTTTAAGGGCCGATGAATAAAACACAAATTATTTAGGAAATTATTATCATTTCTTTTTATTATGATGATATGTTATGGTTCAATTATGTATGGAACAAAATATCGGACAAACGGCCGCCGCGACCTATGTGACACACCTCCATCCGATGGTCCAAATTTTCGATGACGCTGAGGCATAATTGAGGTTCTATGCCGTTAATTTGCCGAATTATCTCATCCTTTAGCTCTTGAATTGTTGCTGGCTTATCAACGTACACCTTTTCTTCCAAAGAAAGAAGTCCAACGGTGTCAAATCACATGATCTTGGCGGCCAATTGACATCACCACCACGTAAGATAACACAGCTATTGAACTTTTCGCACAAAAGAGCCATTGTTTCGTTAGCTGTGTGGCAAGTGGCACCGTCCTGTTGAAACTACATATCGTTCACATGCATATCTTCCAATTCGGGCCACGATAGCAAAATTCAAGCAACTGAGATATTTTGAAGCAATTCCTGACGTTGTACTTCAATCCGCCAACACTCTAGACTTGCTTCTTACCTCGAACCCTGTTGAATATACCATTAGTGTATTATCTTTTTTAGGCACATCAGACCAACTTAGTCGGTCCCAGCTAATTTTTCAGGAACTTTTATTTGTCGCTATATTCTTTCTTGAGAGTGATGTAGACTTGAGTACTTGTCACTGTTTGAAGCGATAAAAGCTAAAATAATTTGATACTACTCCAAAATGAATAGTTTTATTCGAAACACTTAAAACCAGTGAACAGAAAATGACTTAAAGATTGCAATGAACTGAAGAACTGACTGTAAAGATTGAATATGATTTAAAGTTAGATTTTAAGTAACTTAAGGTCTGAAAACAGTTGAGAAAGTCCTGCAGTCAATTAACTGCTAGTCAACTAACTGACTCTGTTGGCTAGCTTCAAAGTCGGCTTCAACTGACTGCATTCTTTACAACTCTGTCAAATTCCTTTGTTATCTTTAAGTCATGCAATGCGTTTTCTGCTAAATAATATTAATAATCTACAATAAAGGTTCAAAAAACTCCCTGACATTGTGCTTTAATAGACCTTCAAACAAGAGACCAATGAACTGGCAAAAACAATTAAGGTTGGAATATACTAATGTAATACATAAATTAAAATAATTAAGTTCTAAAATAGCTGCAATAAATTATAACAGCACTAAAACGTGAATGATACCAAGTTCTAGAATAAAAAGATCAAAGTAATGTAAAATTACTAGCACAGTTCGTTGATTTATTTTTAAACAAAGATAATTAATTTAATTTCTTTGATCTATTTAATAATTGCCAGACTTTTAGTGGAGAGTATTAAAAATCTGTTAATAGATATCATAACACTTTGATCAATGTTTTATTCAAAATAAAGGAAAATAAATATATTTAGTGCGGTATACATCAATGAATAATTTCCTTATTCTCAGACAGACGACGAAGGGCGAAAAGTAGGAAACTGCGTTGAATGCTCTTGATTCTGGATATATGAAATTGTTAATAAGGGGACCATAGTAGAGCCACGTATTCAAGAAGGGGGTGAATAAAGCTTAAGTATAATGATGGGGTCAGGTATGAATCAGGGAATTCGTTGGACCATTGTTTAACAAAGCTTAAAACGTTAAATCTCGTCAATATGTGCGAGGAAGTTGGGCCGTCTATCAGATAAGACCCTAAAGTCGCGAATTGACTCAAGGGTGAAATTGATGCGTTTCACAAAAAAGTGATTGAATGACGTTTGGAAATATTTAGCTCTAAGCAAACTTCAGGCACCAGGCAGAGAAACTCTTGTTATGATTTAATTTTAGCTTTTGCCAATTCACAAAGTAACAAACACGCGCTGTAAAAAAAATAGAAATAACTAAAAAAGATTAATGAATGTATTCACTAAATAACTGAAAATCGCAGAACTATACTTCGGAGAGCATACCCTCGTATCTATTATTACTCTATAGCATTCTCTCAACTTTTGTTTTGAGCGCACAATATCCCTTCCCAACTTAACCCTCTTTGGAGATCAAAGGTTACAGGTCTTCCTAATCAACCAAAAAGAAAGTGGAAAAGGTTGTCTTACCTCCACCTAACGATAGGCCTGCAAGCATTTGCTCATCCTAGCTCGTCGGTCGGACGGGTGGGATCTTGTCAGTAGAAGTAAGACGATGTTACGTTTTTATTTCAGGCCTGATCCAAGATGTTGATTGGAATTTTTAAATATTAAAAAAAATAAAAGAGAACCCGAAATTTGGTTACCTTTGAGGAGATGGTCACACTAATTAAGAACATAGATGTTCGTGTTCTCCGAGCAATTCTCCCTCCCTCAGCGCTTCTATTATGAAAAAAAATCCTAAAAGCACACTTTGGTTAACGCGGTTGCTCTTAATTCGACCGTTAACCCCTTAAGCAAATTAAATTATTTTTTTTTTATTATATCATTTTTACTAAGTTAACTCACCTGACATCTCTTTCTTACCACCTCACATCCAAAATTAAACCCTTTTCTAGTCATAATTTTCTCTTAAATTAAAGTAAGATATCGATGACTCAATGTCAATCTGACAACTAATTTAACTTCTAATGGAAATGAATCTGAGGTTACTTAAGCATCGGAAAGATCCAACAACATGAAATAAAGATAAGATAGTGACTATAAGCATTCTCAAATATCACAAAAAAAAAAGAATCGTGGGCGTGTTCACAAAGTGAATATAACTAACCCCGACGCGTTGTAGTTAAAATCGATCAATTGTTTTTTTTTTAGTTCAAATTATAAATTAAATCTTTATTCATCAAAACAAAAATTAGATTCATACAGCCCTATTAATAAAAACACACAATTTGCTCGTTAACACACGTTTTTTCCAACACGCGGATAATGAAATTATCCCTTTGATAAATTAAAATATTAATAAAACTATCGTTTCTTTATTTCATCTATTCACTGAATAACAAGGAAAAATTGGCAGCACTTCCTTCAATTCTACTAATTATTCTAGTACTTTTTTCATTATTGCATGTCATCTCAGACTTACAAAATAATTTTTGTTGTCAATCAAATTCTAAACGGTTATTAAATTTTTGTGTGAAAGTTCAAATTTATTTGTAAAAAAAATAGATATGCCAGAAAAGAAAAAAAGGATTGAAAATTGGAGTCCTGGCGACAAGGTTAGTTAACATAATAGCGTATGGCAGGCATTACTTGCATACTAAGTGGAATGTGCATTATTAAATAAAATGTTTGCCGAATTTGACAAGCAAGTTGAAGATATCCGCTCGTTAATCACCAAAATCGGTGTGATAAGTTATCCTCTCATTGTCAAACGTCATTGAATACTAACACACATTTATTATTAAGAATTATAGTTTAAAATACGTGTTAAAGTTGATACAATATAAAAATTGAAGGTCGTAAAAGAAAAAAAACTCAGTAAAGGAATTTATAAATGGTATATATTATAAAAAAGTCCTTGCTTTTAAAACTTGAAAATGAGACACACCAAGTCCAGAAAGCTCAAAATAAAAAAAATAAAATTTAAAGGGTAACTTACTTTGTTACGTTTATATATGTATGTATTTTATCCTTTTCCTTTGCCCAAAAACCCTGGTGAAGCTGTGCACATCTTTTTCGGAACAAACAGGGTAGTCGCTGAAGCGATTTTTCTAAAAACTTCTAGTAGCTAGTTAAAAAAAAATATTTTTTTACTCGAACGACTGAAATCTTCCTTCCTTAGACACTGATTTTTTTCCGTTTTACTCAGGAAGAAGGAAGAGGAAAAGGTTTTGGAACAGGATTACAATTTTCTTAAATCTAAATCTGAGGTCGGTGACAGACGCCAACGTGGCTACACCCTTATATGGCTTCGCTGGAATTTCTGTGAAAGCCTGGGTGAGCGGAGCGATATAAAAATGCCTGGAAATCCTTGAAAATTTTAATTCAAAAATTTAGCTCGAATACACATGGTTCGAGTTGAACCAGTGACGTGATTTTTTTATGACTTTGTTCGGTAGTAATTCTTCAAAAAAAAAAAAAAAGCATATTTATTTCAGCAAGATCTTTCCTCCGCTTCTTTATTTTTCTTTTAATTTCTGGAAATATTTTTTTCTTTAATTTTCTTTATATTTTTAACAGTAATTTTTATGTAAATTTTTTTCTTAGTTTTCATATTTGTTTGCAAATATTTTTTTAGTTTAAACATTTTATTTTATATTTTTGGCGCAAAAATAACTTTAATTTGGTTTAAGTTAATAATTCTTTTTTTGTATAACTAGTTGGCATTTAATTTCGTCGCCAATACGCACAACTTGACTTTTGATCACCGACTGGATAATTACATAAGCTTCCTATTTTTCCTATTTTACTTTCTTCTTCGTTTCTTGGAATATTTTTCAAGAAAAACCACAAAAATTTAAACTAGCCACCTGCACTGCGGCATTCCGATTTCAGTAATCAAATTTTATTAACGCGTACAAACCAAATATTATATAAAGTAATGGTAGTATAGATATACATCTCTCTTGTGTTGGCAGATGGAAATTTTATGGGGCGTTGATGGTGATTGTCAACGCCAACGTTTGGTTTCTAATCATTTTAATGTGGCGAATTCATATTTTTGTTTTAATTTAATAAATTATTCAAAAATAACACGTATACGCCTAAGTGACTGAACTTATTTTTCTTGATGTATTATCTTTTTACTTGCGATATAGGTACTGTAGGTCAAGTTCTGCATTTGGAAAAAAAATCGAACTCGAGATTTTCATCAAAGTTGACATTACGATGATAGCGAAGACGAAAAAAGTGGGTCCGGCAATTCCGTCTGTCTGTCTGTCTGTCTGTATGTCTGTATGTCTGTATGTCTGTATGTCTGTATGTCTGTACCTCGAACTACAGCCTAAACTACTGGAGGTATTTTCTTCAAACTCGGTAGTTAAGGGTCTTCGGTGATTCCCTAGAGGAAAAATTGAAATTTTTTTTTAGCTCCAAAACTAAGGGTACCCCCCATACACCCGTAATCCAAAATCTTATTTATCTCGAAAACGACTCTAACGATTTTGATAAAAAAAATTAGGTGTGATATTATAGACATGGACTACATTTTGGTCAAAAAAAAATTTGGGGGGAAATGTTATTACGGGGACCTGCCATAGACCCGTTTTTTTTTGATTTTCGGCTTTCTCATTAACGGCTCTAAGGATTTTAACCCAAAATTTTCAGCAGGAGTCCCCTTAAGTTTAAAATAATATTGTATACAAAAATATTCGAAAAAATATTTGTTGGGTTATTTTTGAAAAAAAAAAAAAAAAAAATTTAAATCAATATCTTCAAAACCAATGAACGATTATTCGCATCCCACATTTTTTTCTTGAAAAATTTAAGAGAAATTTCTTATATAAAAAATGTATTTAATAATAAAACGTTTTTTTAAAGTTTATTTGCATAAATTCATACTTTTCCGGAAACCAGACGGCAATTTTATGCATTTGAACATTATTATCTCATTAAATCCATGTTTTATATTTATAAAATGTATCTTAAATTCCAAAGTACTTTTACATAATAGCAAGTTCGTGCGATCCAGTCGTGCATTTTATTTTATTTTTATTTAGTAGAATCATATGTTCAGGAAATGCTCTTGGAAAACTTGGTATAGTCGGAGTAGAATGAGATATGGTATGGCTAATAGTAAGAATAAAAAGAAGATGTCCTAAGTGGCTATCTTATGGGACTCTGGAGGTAGATAAGAAATCATCAGAGAACGTAAATCTGAATCGAACATTGTAGTAACAGTTTTTGAGATGGGAAGAAATTCATCTTTAGAAGATAGAATCGAAACCAAAGGTGGACAGTTTGAATAGAGTAAGGTCATGTGAAATTTTGTCAAAAGCCTTACTGAAATCGTTTGAGATATAACGAAACGAATGAAAATCAGTTATGTGCTATATTGAGATGGGTAAATGCAACTTGTAATAGTGAATATGGTACGCTTATAAATTTATATAGAAAGCGTCTGTTAGATCAATGTTCTTAAAGCGAACAGCAACACTACCTACCATTCAAAATTTGTATCCAATAAATCATTTGAAATTTAATTACATTAGTAATGGTAGGTACCTTTCATGAACTATAAAGGATCCACTACGCACTTAATTTTGGAAGGTTTGCAATTTCCGAAAAATATTGATGGATTTAAATTGTTGTAGTTGTATTTGATGTATTGATTATTCAAGAGATTTGTTTTCCTTGTATAACCATTTCAACATTTTTAATTTATTTATTACAATTTTTTTTTGTTTCTCAAAGAAATTCATTTAATTAAATGTGCCCTCACCCCAGAGCGCCACTATCTTAACCATTTTATTATAAAAAGTCTCATTGGAACTATCCTGTCTTGTTGATACTGCTTATCGACCTAATAAGTACGTTAACTTGTTGCCATTTATTCCCGAACTTGAGCTTATATCTACATTTTACCCCGATATTCTTAAAAGGTGAAGATTTAAGCAGTAATATCCGGATTAAATAGAGTCTTATCGACGAAATGATTTCACTCAAATTATTCTCTTTCAACACTACTGTACTTACTCATTTCTCTGAGAACTCCCCTTCGTTGCTAGATTTATTCCTCTTCAGCCCTAAAGGCAGCTTTTTTTCGAGATATATGATCTTTCTTCTTTCATACGTTGCCTTTGATTTTGATATAGAGATTTCAAAAACATAAAGTATCCTCTTCTTGTCCCACTGACTAATAAGTTCAATTTACCAATTCTAACATTTTACAACTCGTTCACTGGCATGTTCTAAAATTTAACCACCCTTTATTATATATATACGTAGAGTAAAAAAGTGTTATGAGGACTGATAAGCATTCCTAGCGAAACAGGTATCACAGGTCACAGGTGAACTGATTGAGGGGAAGAATGGAACTGGCTTCTTCGAGCTAGCATTGCTTGTGAAAGAAGCGATAAAACAAGGAAATATGAAACATTCAGACGGAGATCAAGAGATGGGAATTAATCCATGATAGCTCTGTTTCCTATCAGTTTTAACGCTCTGTTCTGAATTCAATCCAATAAATGGTGAGAATTTTGTTCTGCACCTGTCCAAAGATGTGAATTATATACTCGAGTTTGAACGCACAAATGCCTTATTAATTGTAGACAGATCAGAAAGGGGGATATAGATATATATGAAGATATAAAAATAGATATAGAAATCCCAAGCATTTAGCAGCATTTTTGGCGGTCTCGAGAATGTGGTCATTCCTACAAAGGTTGATACACATACCGAATACTGAGAGCATTAAACTGCATACGTTTTTGTATACCCCATTTAACAATGCTGTAAAGATCAGAGTTTAATGAGCTTATCATACGATACCGTTGCAATTCCACTTTCGAATGAGATGGATGTGAATTTGAGAACGAGTATGAGAAGCTGAGAGTAGGGTAATCCGCAAAACAATGAAGTGCATTAGAAGTTTCAGACAAGAGATCATTTATAAAAATGAGGAAGAGAGTCGAACACAAAACGGAGCGCTGGAAAACACCAGCATTTATTTTGTGAAGATCGGACTTGAAACAAAATCTAGAAGGTGATTTCTAATCCAAAGAATAAAAGTGTCTTTGATACCAAACGCAATCGTTTTCGATAAGAGAGCTTAGTGCGAAACTCTGTCAAATGCCAAAAGCGCAATAATTTTATTTTCTCTAAGACAATATAAGGATCTGTTCCACTCTTCGGTGAAATATGCTATCAGATTGTTGCAAAAGTCGTATTGCCGGTCGTTAAGAAGCTTTCGATCTTCGAGATATTTCTCGAGCTGATGAGTTATTAGCGATTGCCTGTCGTTTGAAAGAAGAGAAGTATCTAAGTACAATTGGTCGATAGGAGGAGGGGTAGGGTAGGTGGGTAGGGTGGGTCGCCTCTTTAAGGAACTGGCTGTACAAATTTGAACAAGGATAGACTGGGGAATTTGTTAGTTATATCCAACTAGCTTATAGATTTTTCTTCCTAATGAAAGAGCCAACATAGTCTTACCATAATATAATATTAATGGGATATTAATGCTTCTTTGATCTTTCAAACAGGTTAGCAGATAAGCTTCTACATCGGGATATTGACTGGATCGAACTTTTCTTATTTTTAAATTGAATTCATCAATTTTTTTAGTTTTGCATTAACGTTTTTAAAATTGAGGGTTTACTTGAAGCTAAAACTGAATATTCATTTGCCTAATTCATATTAGAATCACCAGTCTTCAAATAATTAAAGCTCAGCATTTAAACGTGAACTTAAGGTGAATAAAGGCGCTAGATCTCTGGTTAAGTAAAAAAAGAATTTAAAATATGATATAAATTGCAAAATGACTTTCTTTCCCAGTCAAAATCGGTTGTAATTTAATTTTTTTTCTGATTTTTTAAATCCTACATACTATATAAACCCTGATTACCACCCCGCATCTGATATTATTTCAATTATGAGTTACATTTACACCACTAAGTTCTTAAATTAAGGAATGACTCTCCAAGTAAGAAATTAATAAACCACTACTCCAAGTTCTCCTATTACTACCTTTGTATATAAAAGTATTAAGAAGACGAAAGATTGTGGCGACATCTTAAGGCTAGGGACTGCAATTACTAGATTTAATAAATTTAATAATAAAATATTCTCTTTTTTACTACTTGTTTTGTATGTTATCCTACTTACTCTCCACTGTTAAAGCGTGCGCTAATTTCTGCGCCACCACCAGGCTAGCGTTCGCAATACAAAATCACGCTCCATGATAATACTTTAGGTTATACATATATACAAAGCTACTACTAATGATATATCCAAAGATTTATGTAACTACATAATATGTAGATTTGTTTTACAGGTTAGCGAACAAATTGGACCTCAATATCTGGGTTATGCTCATTTCCCCAAATAGAATTACCAATACAACATTCATAGAAGCTTTGCTTTCTGATCTAAAAAAAAAACATCTGCTAAGTGCCTCCAGTATATCAAAAAAAAACATTAATCAATTTGCATTAGATACAAAAAAATACCTTCGAGTTGTTGCAATACCATATGGATTTAGCTATAATACAAAAGAATTCTAAAAATAGAAATAGCAAAGTTGTTGAAAGTTGATCGCACTTCGCACATCTTTTTCGCAATAAAATAATAAATCAAGAACGTGTGTTGCACGAATTCCTTCATTCCATATTTCGATACCAGGAGTGGATGTGATAACGTGGGGTAACTACTTTAATTGCAACAATATTTTTTGGCGCCGAAATTTCGGTTGGTGTTGATCGTCGATTCAATGAGACTGTCGAAGATTGAAGGTAGCGTTTGAAGCTGAATCGATTATGGGTTTCTCAAAACCGATTCAGAAGGCAACCAAGAAACAATTATATCTTGTTTAAAGTTCTAGATGCACTTATAAAACTGGCCTTAATAGCTGAATAATTTAGAATATACTCTAACAGTGCTCTTACAGCTACTGCCCAACTTAGTTAAAGCAAATTTGTTGAGTTTGAGAGCACATTTGAGCAGAAATAAATTAACCTGAAAAAATATTACTTTCCCTAAACTTATTCATATATTGGGTTTTTATTTCTAGGCTCCATATGTAATTCTGTGGAGCTTTTAGAAGACTCAGATATTACACACAGATTATAATTCTTTTTTTTTTTTTAAATATCTTAAATTTTCGCCATTTTTTCTAAGCAAAACTAGATCTTTCTTATAGAGTTTCTATATCACTATATAAACAATCACTTAACCACCAATTTTTGCTGCTTTACTTTAAAGCTTAAATAGACACATTCGAATATGTTAGTTAACAATCGTTGCTAATATTATTAAGGAGCATACATACATATATTTATAGCGCACAACGCACAAATATTAGAGACATATTTTTTTAAAAATCTATCAAGTAATATTAAAATAGAGCTAGAGAAGGTATTTAACTCTTTAAGAGATATTCAGGAATATTTAAATAACTGGTAGGTCCAACGATGTTACTTGGGAATAAGAATAAAGCCGAATTCGATTAGCTTACGCAAAAAATAATTTTGAAAATCGACAAAATAGACAGCTCTCGAAATGAAGACTTGTAGTTCAGTAAAGTGTCTGTCCAGCAGTCGGTCGACTTCAGAAAAATGAGCACTGTTTATCAATATTACAATTCTGATCGATCGCAAGATCGACTGAGAAAATCTCCGTGGTCCGTAAAAGTGTACATCAAAACCCGAGGTAGCCGATTCCTCGCCGTGCGTAAGAGCTCGGTCTTTCGCTGACTTAAACTTGGCGAATTTTGCTTCGGGATTTGGGCTTACATCAGCATAAGAACCAACTATCCCAGTGGGTCAAAGTTCATTATCATAAACAACGCCGCGCCGCCGACTAGGATCCATGTCACCGTTAAAAGCTGAAACGGGCATTCTAACAATATTGTATTTACAAGATGGGCCATCTAGTGGTTTCTTTTTAAAATCAAAGGTTATTTTGACACTGACAGCTGTTTCTCCTTCGAAATCTTGATAGAAATTCAGTATCATACATCCGCGGAACGAAATGAGTCGCTGTACGCTTGAACAACGTTGGAAAATATTAAAAACTTATTTCGAAAATGAGTTCTGTGTAGCCCAAACATCGCGTTTTTTTTTTTCTTTTTTTTTTAAGTTTGGGCCGAAATGAATCAACCACTGCACACGCTGTACACGATGTTTATACCTCAAACACAGCTTGTTTTATTTAATTTCAACATCTACCTGCCCTTATTCAAAAACGCTTCATATAACATTAAATTGTGATTGAGGCGGCTGTTTACGCTACATTTAAATCTTCTAAACACTATACCATTTTAGTTTCAAAATGAGTAAAGTAAACTTCAATGTGAGAATAGTAAATTTCAATATGAGAATAGCTAAAGTAAAGAACAAGATGCACCACTATAGCTGCTGGTTCAAAAAGCTAATGTTCATGTCATAGGCTGCATAAGTACTTTAGGATTTATTTATTACGAACTAAGAAGAGGTTCTTTTAGGAAAGACGATGCGAGAGGGTGAATGAAAACCTGTCTTCGTCAAGCAATGGTTATACATAGTGAACCAGTTGCTATTGTAATTGTATATACCTTATCATAGTCAAATTGAAGAAATTCTGCAGGAACAGGAATTTTGTGACAACCGTATACTTAGACTTGGTTCCTATAGTGCAATGCTAAGCCCCATTGAAAATGTTTGGTCTGTAGTAAAGAGTTACGTTAAAAGAGAGCTCTCAAAGCTTAGAACGCCTTAACAACGTGTCACGATCGCATCGCAAGCATTCAAAATAAATTTCCTGCAGTTCTTAACTTAGAAAATAAGTTATATTTATATGTGATCAACATATATGTATATTATTTCTGTTGTCAAACTCCTTTTTCTCATTATAAAATAGTAAAATCCACTAAGTTTAGGTATCACTGAATAGGAACTAACACATACTCATGACATTACACAAAAACCACACAATTTTGTATACATTTCGGCAATTTCAAATAATGAATCATAAAAAAAAAAAAAAAGCTATATTATGCCGGAAAAATGAAGACTGCACAAAAATCAACGAACATAGAAGGATGTTGTAAAGTGTACTATAGTTGTGTTGTGATTTTGAAGAAGAACACTATCGTTATGTTAAATGCTAAATGTGGCTTAATTAATGGGTCCAAAATGGCTGTCACATGCCTACATGAGTACACTATCAGCTGATTGAATCTGGGAAAACTTTTGTTATACCCGCATAAATCAAACAACATAATTTGTATCTATTACAGAAATGAAAATTTAATTGCAAGGCCTTATTGAATATTAATTGTTTTAAATTAAATTTAAATTAAATCTCAAATTGTTATTTACTATTCTCATATTGAAGTTTACTATTCTTATTTTGAAACTAAAATAGAATAAATTCAAAGACTGATATTGTCATGTTATCGTTATGTTAATAATGATGTTATGAATACTTATTAAAGTTTACATATATTGCATAGAATTGAAGTAGATGTAATATTTCAGAAACATAGCAAAATTGAAGATATTGCCTATAAATTAAAAGAAATGGAAAGTCTATTTTTGTATTCATTCTCTGAGAATTAGGATGTAGTACAAATGTTTGTGACCAGGACCCATGTTCTGTAACTCGGTCGAGTATTTTCGCAGTCGGTTAGAGGTGGAACGAAAAATTTCATCGTTTCTCTATATTGGAAAATGAACTGTGTCTATAACACTCCTGTGCGAAAACCATAGTTTCCAGTTTCCAATGGAAGAAATGTTTACATTTCCCTTAAACTGACAGCTTCAATTTATTTCACATTTAACTAAAAACTATTTTTTCTTTTATATTGAAAAGGTTGAAGTGTTCAAGTTTTTTATTTTGCAGTAATTAAAATTTTTAAAACAAGTAAAATGTAAAGCCTAGTACGCAGATCGAGATAAGACAAATTTTATCTCTACAATTTTAATCTCTACAAAACTTTTCCAAATCTCGCGCAAAAGTTTGAAGTTGGAGAATTAAAAAATAATTTAATGTGTTTTGTAGTATATCTCTGGAACGGGTTGTCTTACAAAAGTCGTTCATAACTTTTTGGAATCTCCGCTCGATGCTTTCAAGAGAAGCATCAGCACCTTTTACATAAAACCAGTTTTGACAAAAATCACTTTCGGAAATACGGTGGCTGTCAAAATTTTTCCCGCAAAATAATGCTTGTACTTGTATCATTCTTTTTCCTGGCAAAATTTAGTGGAGACATTTTGTACAGCAGTTCACAATAGTATGAATTTTACGCGCGAACTGCGTACTGCTCTGAAAAATAGCCGAGACAAAATTTGTCCCAGGAAAAAAAAATGTATGGGAGACAAAATTTTTCCCGATCTGCGTACTATAGGCTTAAAATGTAAAGTGTGCTTGTAATTAGTGAACAAAGTGACAATAGAAATATGATGTGCATTCACAGACGTAATATTTGAATTTGGTCCGCCGAATTGGCCTCTCGCGAACTCTAAATGTGTTGCCATGTAATCTACCAATTTTTCTTTTTGATCTTTTGAGATCTTGTGAATTTTCTACGGATAAAAATAATAATTTTCCTGATCAAACAACATACAAAATAAGTTATTTACCGTTTGTTTATTTTCCGTCATATTTGATTTTTATTATTATTGTCTTGTTTTCACTTCTCACTTGTATCAGAGTGGTCGAATGATTTTGACAGAAAAAGCGAAAGATTGTATCGACTTCAGACTTACAGATACAGTTTTTTTACATTTTTCCAATACATCCAATAATTTTTTCCATTTTGTTCTTGATCGAGTGAAAAAAAGTTACTGAAACAGTTGCGTGTGAGAAACAGAATTTTGTGTCATTCCGCAGTGTTTTTGTTCTGATTCGCACCGTTTTTGCGAAAACTCACTCGATGTGAGAGTTACAGAACATGGGTCCAGACTCCAGAGTAGAAACTGAAATATCTTTTGGCATTGCTTTAAGTCCCAACACATACACAGAGAAAATGGGCCCTGTACTTAAACGGTTGTAAGAGAACGCAATAATACACTGAAAATAAAATCTAGGTATATATGATAAAAATCTAGGTTGATTTAACAAAAATTTTGTCAATATACGTCCAACAAAAAGTTTTGTCAAATTGACAAAAATTATAGAATTTTGTTGTTGTTGACGATAACTATTTTCAATTCTTACGAAATTGTCCTCAGGTATCATTTAATAATATTACAATAGATCATGACAAAATTTGTGACTTTCTGTCACATTTAAAAGACGACTATTCTATTGGACCCGATGGAATACCACCCGCTTTACTGAAGAAATGTAAGTCTGTTTTAGCTCTTCCTCTGCGTAATATTTTTGTTTTATCCTTGAAATTAGGTAAATTCCCTGCAGTTTGGAAGAAAGCATTTTTAACGCCAGTATTTAAAAAGGGAGATAAAGCCAATATTACCAACTATAGACCAATTTCCAAACTTTCTTGCATTCCGAAGTTGTTCGAACAAGTTGTATGTGACAGTTTGACATTTATATGTAAATCTATTATCTGCAACCAACAACATGGTTTTATGCAAAAACGTTCTACTGTTACTAATCTTGTTGTCTTTTTGAATAAATGTTTAAACTCTCTAGAAAGTTGTCAAGAAGTTGATTGTGTATACACTGACTTCTCGAAAGCTTTTGATCAACTGTCTCATGAGATTATCAAGTTTAAACTTCACTCATACGGATTTCCACCACCTTTCATCAAGTGGATATCGTCATATCTTGAAGATAGGTTATATCAAGTCAAATTCAGAAATTCATACTCAAGAGAGTTTATTGCCAAATCAGGTGTTCCGCAGGGAAGCCATCTGGGACCACTACTCTTTACATTGGCTATTAATGATGCTCCTCTGTGTGTTCGCAATAGCGAAATTCTAATCTTTGCAGATGATATGAAGATTTATAAAAATATAGTATCTTCAAATGATCGGGCTTTACTGCAAGATGATATCAACCATTTTGCCTTGTGGTGTGAAAAGAACAGTCTGAACCTCAACCCGACAAAATGTCAAACTATGACTTTTTCTAAAAAACGTTCTCCTTACTCTCATGAATATGTTATCTCACGGCACATTTTAACTCGTGTTATGACTGTAAGGGACCTTGGAGTTCTTTTTACACCCAATTTAGATTTTTCTGCTCATATTAATAAAATCGTGAATAAGGCCAATTCATTGTTAGGGTTTATTAAGCGCTGGTCTAAAGAATTTGTTGATCCCAATGTCACCCGGGCTTTATACAACTCCTTGGTGCGTCCCCATCTTGAGTATGCATCGCAGGTTTGGACTCCTCTTTATGATGTTCATATTGAGAGATTAGAATCTGTACAAAGAAACTTTACTCGTTTTGCCTTGAAAGGACTTCAATGGAGTGATCCTTCGTATGTCCTCTCTTATGACCAACGATTATCTATTCTTCAGATGCAAACTTTGGAACAAAGAAGAACAAACAATGATTTGGTATTTTTCCACCAATTAATAACAGGCGTCACAGATGCACCAGATCTTTTATGTTCGGTTTATTTTAATTATCGGGGAGGAGGTTATAATCTTCGAGGCCTCGATATGATTAAGGTCCCAACACATAGGACCAACTATGGCATTCATGAGCCCTTGACCCGTATGGGTAGACTTGTAAATTGGAATTCAAATATTTTTGATTTTAATATAAATAAATGTAAATTAAAAAACCTTCTCAAAACCAGTGGTCCACGCTCCTAAATGTTCTTTGTTTCATGTTATGTTATTGTTTTGTTCTTACGTAATATTATTTGTTTATTTTTCATGTTTTCTTGTGTCAGTGTTAATTGTAATAGAGTTTGCCTACTAACAACTAACACTGCACTAAATGATGAGCCGGTGGTATAACACAGTTCTCTGTGTTGGCAAACCATTGGTCGAAAGACGGAGCTTGCTATAAGCTTTCTTCGACCAATTCTGATAGTGTAAAAAAAAGGTAACAAAAAATATTTTGTTGTATCCACAAAATTATTTTGTTATGCTAACAAATAAATTTGTTGAAATAACAAAAATATTTTGTCAATATGACAAAATTTCGTAGAATTTACAAAATTAATTTGTCATATTAACAATTCTTTTGTTGTATTAACAATTTTTTTGTGAGTGTTATTGTTTTTTTTATTATTATCGGATTAACAAATTTTTTTTGTTAAATTAACAAAATTGTTTTGTTAGTTAACAAAATTGTTTTGTTAAATTAACAAAATTGTTTTGTTGAATCAACAAAATTGTTTTGTTACATTAACAAAATATTTTGTTAAATTAACAAAAATTTCTTGTTATATTTTGTTAAATTAACAAAATATTTTGTCAATTTAACAAAATATTTTGTCAATCTTACAAATTTCTTTTCTTGAATCCATAAAAAAACAAAATCAATTTTGAATTGGCCTCTCGCGAACTCTAAATGTGTTGCCATGTAATCTACCAATTTTTCTTTTTGATCTTTTGAGATCTTGTGAATTTTCTACGGATAAAAATAATAATTTTCCTGATCAAACAACATACAAAATAAGTTATTTACCGTTTGTTTATTTTCCGTCATATTTGATTTTTATTATTATTGTCTTGTTTTCACTTCTCACTTGTATCAGAGTGGTCGAATGATTTTGACAGAAAAAGCGAAAGATTGTATCGACTTCAGACTTACAGATACAGTTTTTTTACATTTTTCCAATACATCCAATAATTTTTTCCATTTTGTTCTTGATCGAGTGAAAAAAAGTTACTGAAACAGTTGCGTGTGAGAAACAGAATTTTGTGTCATTCCGCAGTGTTTTTGTTCTGATTCGCACCGTTTTTGCGAAAACTCACTCGATGTGAGAGTTACAGAACATGGGTCCAGACTCCAGAGTAGAAACTGAAATATCTTTTGGCATTGCTTTAAGTCCCAACACATACACAGAGAAAATGAGCCCTGTACTTAAACGGTTGTAAGAGAACGCAATAATATAGGTGTGTTTTATTCATTGATGCATAGCCAGCGCAGCATTCAAGTGTGAATAAAACGATCAAACTCACTCCATATGTCAATTTCAATTTATATTTCAATGTTGGCCATTATTATAGAAAATATCAAAATCTAATGTCAAAACATGTATGTACATATGTTTAATTCTAAAATTTAATGCATAGCGCCATTTTCATTTCAATAATTCAAAGTTCTATCACCAGCACAACTGTCATTTTTTTTACCGGCTTCTTTTTCGCCAGCAATCAAATTGTTGTTGTTTGTCGAGGGAAGTTTTGCTGCGCTAGCTATGCAGCAGTGAATAAAACACACCTAATAATTAATGATTTCAATCAAAATATTGTATTCATTTGGGACAAAATTTTAAACCACCTATTGTTAAGGGCTTAGTATATTACTAGTTACCAATTTAGTAAATGAATAGGTCTTCGAAAATTATTATCCTTTTTTATTTGTTATAGTAACTAGTAATATACCAATTCCCTTTTACTAAAAATAGTGCATCTGAAAAAATGAAAGTTCGAGAAAAAAACAAAGTAAACTCACCTTAATCTGGGAAACGGGAAGTCAAAGTGACAACCTACAATTTATTTTGTTATTTGTTTATTTGTGACTGGAATGGACCCTTCCATGTAATGCTTCTCTAAGAATGATTGTTGTGCATAGGTTATAGGTATATAGGTATTGTATCCAATTAGGAAGTTAACTTAGGAAGATTAGTCTGATGGATATGTCTCCCAAAAAGGGTAATAACTTGTACTTGTAATTCAGGTGAAATCGAAGGCCCACGTCTGATAGCTTGGTCTTGGGTGTTTAGATTTTCAACCAAGAACCGAACTATTGTCTTGTCATTCTTTACTTCGAGTAAAATTTTCCATCGTCTATATGTAGGATTTGCTCGGAACTTAAAACATCCTACTTTTCTACATTGTGCTTCAAACATATCGAAATCCTTGTCTAAGCTCACGAATTGTAAAAAAAAAACATAATTTTAATGTTTCAAATAAAATTGCCAAAAAATTTGTTTCCGGAAAAGTACAGATATGGATTTAGCTAGTTACTAAAAGTAAAACAGTGATTTTAATAAAATGTTTAGAGATAGAATGATACTAAAATCGATAATTAAAATTATAAACAATCTTCTTTTTAACTTAGTTACTTAAATATCTTAAGGGGGGAAATACAATTAAAAGTTCCCAAAAATCGATTTTTTTTTATTTGTCTAAAAAATCGTAAATTTTATGGAGAATACGATGCTCTTACTCTGAATTTGAAATTCGAACTCCATCTTTTTTTTTTCTAATGTTTTTTGAAGACGTTTTTCGGAGCGCGCAACAAGTATTTTTGAAAAGTCGACGAGGGAATCCGTTTTATATTGTATTTTTTTTTATTACAGGGGTTTTATACATGTGTGTATACATGTGTATGTGCATAATATAAATTCGCGTCGAAAGCCACGTAGTAGGTAAACATCATTTTTCAGCAATTAAAACTTTGAACGCGTTTTTCTCGAAACAGCATTTTTGAAATTTGCGTGCACAAGAACTCAAAAAGTTCTCAACCGATATTGCTCTACTTTGTAGGCTTCTTTCTTTAATCATTAGCATCTATTTGAACTAAAAATATTTGTGATTGGACTTTAAAAAATGTTAAAATTCATTCAAAAAGACGCGCATTTTCCTTCGATTTTTCGAAATTTTTCGATAAATCGGTGCCAATTTTTAATTTCTCCATTTTTCTTCATTTTTTTAATTCAAATATATCATCAATTAATATGTGTTTTTCAAGGACTATGGCAGACAAAAATTGTGGCCTCCAGAGTGCACGCAGATCTACGCCTCACCTTCGACGCTAGTGTTTTCGAAGGCCTATAAATCTGACATGCTATTCCATGAAAAAAATAAATAAAAATATGAGTTTGTAGCTTTAATATATTGTAAAAGTCAGGTCAAGATTAGTCAATTTTAAATAAAAAATTTTGAGTTAAAAAAAAATATTAAAAAATGCTTGATTATTGGTCTCTTAATTGTATTGGCCTCCTTAAGCATTTTACTAAATCGTTTTAGATCTGTGCAATTGACTTCACTTTGAGTTTACAATCACTATTCATTTGACATTAAAAATTGTTTTTCCCCATTCATTATACAGCAATTAATATTATTGATTGCATCCTTTGCATTCTTTGCAATATAACTTTATTTATAATGATCTTATTTTCTTATTAAGATTCTACTAAATTTCCCATAAAAACACCCCAAAAATCATTATATAGATAGATAAATTGGTCCAAAATAATTTTTTTTTGTTGTACAGCCCTACAATTTCACCTGTCAACTCAACAAAGAAATACCCTTCCAACTTAGATATTGTAAAGTTTGTTTCTTAAACAAGTTTTGCTAACTTTCACGAGGGCTAGGTTATTTTATTTATATCCCCTGTTTCACTGGTAACGGATCTGAATTTAGATCCGGGTATCTTATACTATCCGGTAAGAGTCGAATATCAACTGTTTATTTTAAATACCTTTAATTAATTAGGTTATCCAACACTATCCGGATAGGCCGGATCTCAATCGTTTAAATCATATGTATCCGGATATCCGAATAGTTTGGAAATTCGGATATTTATAACTGACTCAAAGATTTAATTTATAAAATTATAATAATAAAAACAATTAGCTTCTTTGTTTCCCGACCCTTTCTTATATGTATTCGTATCAAGTAAGCACTTTTACATTTTTTGGTTTTTAATTTTTTGAAATTGTAAAGCAGGAAACCATCAAATCACAAATTATGGTCAAAAGTTTATCTATCATTTAATTATTTTGCAGCACATATACTCTCACTTCAGAAAAAAACCTTTTCTAGATTGTACTCTCAAAATATTTGTTCCCTAAAATTGTTCTTATAAATGTATGCCCATTACCGATGTCTGTGAACCTCTTAAATCCGCCCCTGTTCAACACAAAAGAGTGTCAATTTACAGCAGACGTTCTTGTATTTTGCTGATGAAACATTCAGAACAGAACAATTTAATGTAACACAATACATTCGTTTGTATGAATGCAATGTTGTCTGTCACCAAAAACAAAGAAACCGTATTCTGACAGTCGCCATAAAAAGGCATATTTATCAAAATTATTAGAAGTTATCATCAAATCTCAAACGCCGACATGTGCAATAATAGTATCAGTCTGATGGTGAAATGTTATTATACCACCTACAACGTACTTAACATCGACTCTAATAGGGTGCATTCCCCCAATTTGTGTCAGAATTTTGTGAAAGTAAGAGGAGCCAAACTTAATGTCGAGTTCTTGCAAATTATGTGGCACAAAATTAAATTGAAATGTATTATTTAGTTGTGTTGATGTGTCATACTGTTAAACAACTTTTTAGCTTGTTCTTTTTGAAGTTCGGCAAGACAATGGGTCGAATCCATTTACTTGAGAATTGAAGCATTAGCAAATTTACGTGGGGATGTATAGGACTTGAACTTGCATGCTTTAGAGACCTTGTAGAATGTACACAGTTTCGCCGCGGGCTTATTTCAACAATTACTTCATTGTTCAGATAAATTTGTGTTTCTATATTTAGATACTTGATTAATTGATTTCGCTAAACATTTGGATACAAAAGAATTTTGTCTATTGAAAATTTGATTTAAGACAACTGTTATGCAGATTCTTGTACTTTGCATGATTTTGGCCAAATAATAAATAATCGCGGAATGAAAAAAATTCAAATAAATCATTAAATCATAGACACTGCATTGAAATGGCAGTAAATACTGATAGTGGAAAATTTCCATTAGATTTATTCTTTTTATCTTATTTATAAATTCAAATATTACAATGCACTCGAGTACATGGATTACATAGTTAACAATAATTTTTTATAATAAGAATAGTTAGTGACAACAATTATTTAAAAAACAGTGGTGATGCCACATCGATCTTATTATTCTGTGTGGGTTTAACAAAAGTATATTAGAAGAAAACAAAATTAATACAAATTATAATTTAAAAAAAATTATTTTAGAAAAATTATTTAAGCAAAAGGAAAATTAGAAAAAAATTAAATATATAGTTTATAAGTTTCTTAAAAAAGTTTATTTTCGACAGACAAATCGTTTTTGGTAGCATGTAGGTTTATGTAAATTTATAACGTAGCAAAGTTTCTATTTCTTGGTGATCTACGGCAAGAAGCCATAACTTTGGTTCTTTTAAAAACGCGGCAATATTTCTTTTTTTACGAATTTCTATAGGAAGCGTATTAAAAAGTTTGAGGAAACAATAGAATAGGAGTTTCTGTAACTTGTCGTGTGAAAGTATGGGACATTGACCATATAAGTGGAATTACTTCCCAGACTTCGCATGTCCGGAATCGGACTTTGCAAATATCCAGCTCTTTTAAAAAATATTTTTAAAACTTTAAAAAAATATAAATGTTGAACGGGAAGAATTTTTAGAGGCCTAAACAGTTCCATTGACGATGTTAAACGATAGGTCTCACAAAAGTTACGTACAGCTGATTTGTGAATATCTAATGGTGAGTTGTTGCAGTTTGTTAACAACAAATTTGAAATGCAATGCTTTCTCCGGTGGTAGAAACAGCAGGTGGATGATAGAAGTTAGTTTTTTAAGATACCTATGTGTTTGTTCCAATTAATATTTTGATTAAAATAGATGCCGAGGTACTTAAAGTATTCAAACTTTTTAATTTCAAAACAATTACCATTACATTCAACATTGCAATGAAATGTGGTGAGCATCAGTGGTACCACTTTACTACTATTGAAGTAGATCTACTTCTTTTTTTTCAAAATATTTTAAAATCTACTTCCTACTTCATCAAAATACTGAAATCTACTTCATTTTATAAATCTGTGTTTAAAACTACTTCAATTTTACAAAAAAAAAAATAAATCTACTTTGTTTTCTCTATTTCACTCTAAGGAGTATGTGCAACTCCATAAATTACCATAAGAAAAAAAAGAAGGTGAACACAATACAAATACACAAATATTGAGTAATTTCAAAAAGCAAAGAAACTCACCACACTGATGTGTACACGAATCCGTGCTTGTGTTTTTTATGAATAAATTTATTTCTTATACATATACGAAATTTCTTTAAAATTAAAAGAAATGTATTGACAATTTAAGTATTTAATAATATACATTTAAGGAAACATTTTTTGTATACAATATTATTTCAAAATCAAAGAAGCTCCAATATAAAAATTTTGATCGAAATCGGTAGAGTCGGAAATGAGAAAGTTGAAAAAAAAACAGATTTTACGACAAGTACTGTTGATAACATTTTTTTACCAAAATGTAGACCGCATTGTTGGTATAGTCTACACATAATTTTTTTTTATCATAATCATTAGAACCATTTTCGAAATAAATATGATATTTCATAATGGCTGTATGGTAGGAACCGAGCTAAAGAAACAGACAAATTCATTTTCTCCTCTAGACTACAGGTTGAGGTACAGACCTACAGACATACAGACAGACGTAGTCTCTACTTTTTTTTGTTGTAATGTCAACTGATTAACAACTGATGAATATCTCGAGTTCAATGTTATCTAAAAGGAAGTAAAAAGTCGTTTTAAAATCTACTTCGATTTTTCTCAATTTACTTCCCTTTTTTCTTCAAATCTACTTCGACTCTTTTTCCGGAAGTGGTAACGCTGGTGAGCATTACATTTACTGTAAAGTAACTTATAACTGAAGCAATCTTGAGAATGAAAAACTATTGGCATATCAAATTACTTTCTAAGCTAAAAAACATTAGCTTGGTTTTGGTACTAACAATTAGACCATCATGTTTAGCAAACCAAAATCTAAGCATAGTTAATATCTGAAACTTGATTTAAAGGACTGTCGGAACAGTTTTCAATGCCAAAGTCATCATTGCTTCGGAAAGGAAGTGAACATAGCGAATTTATACAGATTAAAAATAAAATAGAACCCAGTACCAGAGGAAGAGACTATTTTTAGAAGAACTTATGCTGCACCCAACTTGCACATTGTGTGATCTAGTTTTAAGATAAGACTCAAACCATTTCCAAATGAATCCACGAAAACCATTTTTATACAGTTTATCTAAGAGTATGTTATGGTTCACCATGCCAAAGGCTTTAGTAATGTCTACGAACAGACCAGCACTTTTTTTTTTTAGTATCTAAACTTTAAATGCTTTAAAATTTAGAAGGGCATCCTTGGTTAAGAGTTCAGCCCTAAAACCAAATTGCATTGGACTAAAAAAGTTTATTTTACTAAGATAAGACAGAATTCTTATTTTTGCAAACTTCTCAAACAATTTCGAAATTGAAGACAACAGAGTTAATGGTCTATATTTGCCTTTATCTATTTTACTTCCTTTTTTGAATAACGGAATTAACATACATTTTTAAATTCATCAGGAAATTTTCCAGAGTATATATATGTACAATTAAATTAAAAATATGTGTCAATATATCTACTAAATTAGGGCCGACTTTTTCAAGCATTATATTAGATATTTCATCTTTGACATAAGAGGATGAATTATTTAAAGAGAAGATTGTTTTTAGTACTTCAAGTCCTATAATTGGCTCAAAAAAGAAGCTGTTCGTAAGTGTTTCTTGAGTATCAGTCTCATAACAACAATTAAATGAAGGATGTATACCATGTCCAAAGGACGTAAAGTTACTGAATTCATTTGCTACATCTTTCGGATTCGAAATGACAACACCGCCATTCTTAAGTACGATTTGATTGTTATTATTAGACATATTCCTGCTTACTCGTAAGATGTTATTAATGACTTCCCATTCTTTTTTATGTTGCCCTTTGCCGTATAAATTTTAGATTGACAAAATGAATGCTTTGTCGTTCCTATTTCTTCGTTAACTTTTTTGCATAGCTTCTTACATATATACCTGATTTTCAAACTTGAATTCATAGTATGTTTTGAAGACATTTCTTGCCTAAATTATTTGTATGTTGTATTTTTTTGATTATTAATTAGCTTACTGAACTGTTCTGCATTACAGTAAAAGTTGATAAGCTTATGTGATCTTTTAAAATTTTAATAAATAAATCATATAGGCAATTGATACTATACTTTCATTCATGACGCTATTCCAATTTTTCACTAGTAATCTGCTATTTAAAAGTTGATAATTTAATTTAATAATTAGGGGTTGGATAGAACGTTCATTGCTCCCACGTCCCACATCTAACACTTTCGATAAGAATTCCTGTCATACAGTGGTCAGTTATATTAAGTTCAAGGTTAATTAAAGCAAGCTATGAGAGCCTTATGTATTTTTACTCATAGTCATATGAATAGAATCCAAATAAATTTCAGCAGATACATTGTTAATAGAAAACTTCACCATTGACAACAGAAAGGTCATTTCCCATCTATAACCCATTAATTTTATTAACTCCATGAATGACACCTTATTGTACAAATACAACTTAGATTTCTCCTAGAAAACAGCTACTTCGCTCTAAGGTAGCAGATCTAATGAAAAATATATTGACTCTTTTTTGAGTTATCGAATTTCCTAAAAAAAAATTTATTTTTATTTCAATTTTTTTTTAAGTTTTGAAAGTTTTTCAATCTTTTCATTGAATTTCATTAAAATCCGTTATGCCGATAATAAGAAATTCAAAATTTGAAAAAATGATTTTATCCCAAATAGAGGCAGTAGTATCTTAATTTCCAAAAACTGTTTTGAAGTATAGATAATAAAAATTGATCGAAAAAAAAAAATAATACCCTGTCGTACCTACGTAGTCATGTATCTAATGATGTTGTTGAAGACGACATTGAGCTTTGTTTTGCAGGCATAATTACAACTGGAGAAAATTTCGCAACCAGACTAAAATTTGAAGAATTAAACTTTGCGCAAGCGTCTTGATCGGTGTTTATGACTGTACTGCGAGAACCAGAGCATGCATAACGTTCCGTATGCCTTACCGACTAAACCTTTAATGTCCTTATTCCATGTAAGATTGCGCGTAACGGTTATTCCGAAATTTCGAGCGGAGTTCACATTTTCAACATTTTTGTATAATTTAAAGTTACTTGACGGAAATAATAGGTTAAATCTAAAATGTTCTTAGATATTACCAAGCACTTAGATTTTGATGGGTTTAAGGCCAGCTCATTAGTCTTAGCCCAGAGTGCACCATCTTCAATGAGACCAAGACCGCTGTCGACGTCGAGGTACATTTGTACATCGTCAGCATACATATGTAACGAGCAGTTATCAATGATGAAGGGCTTTTCATTGACGTAAAGCGAAAAAAGCAATGGCCCAAGAATGGACCCTTGTGGAACTCCACTAGTGGTAGGGAGAAAATTGGATAAATTGTTACTTATTTCAACTGTTTGCATTCTATCGGATAATTTGGAAGATATAAGTCTTACAGCATCAGGCGAGAAGATTTAAAGCTGGCGAAGCTTATCTGCAAGTTTCCCGTGTACAATTGTATCGAATGCCTTTGAAAAATCTAGCAGAACTAAAAAATTTACTTTATCTTCATGCAGTGCTCGACGAAGATCCTCAATTATATCTAGAAAAGTAATGACACGGCTGTGTTTCTCTCGAAAACCACTCTGACTTGCACTGAGAAGATTATTCGTCTTAAGCAAATCGCCCACCCATTTGATTTTTCAAGATCTTTTTGAAAACTTTTGAAAGGAAAGCTAAGATTAAAATCGGCCTAAAATCAGTGGCGCAAAATTTTAAACAGCCTATTATTAAGGTGTTAGTATGATACTACTAACAATTTGCTAACTTTATAGTAGTTTACTAACTCATTCTTAATTTTAAACATTTTCTAACTAGTATCGTACTAAAAGAATTTTATTAATAAATTGCTTCTGAACACACCTAAAACAATGACTTTTCGTGTAAAAAAGTAAGTACACGAACCTTTTTTGATGTTTACAAATGTCAAAGAGTCATATGAAGCTAGCACGATACTAAAAAAATAAAGTAGGTATTCGATGATTTTTACTTCAATAAAAGGGTAGAGAAAGTATGGTGCTATATTCGATTAAAATTTACAAATTCGTTGTTTTAACCTAGTATCATACTAAAACAGATTTAGCATCGTACTAACTTAATTAAAATTTTGCGCCATTATATTCAGCATTTTTGTGTATGGGTAGGACTTTCGCTAATTTCCAATAGGAAGGAAATTCCCCTGTTGTAAGTATGGTGTTGAAAATATGCGTGATATACGGCAGAACAATTAGAAGTAATAATATAAAGTAATATTAAATTTACATCACTTATCTATAATATTAAACATAAACCTACATGAAATATGTCCTTTTTTCTAAGAAAATAGAAATGCTAATTTTATTTTTATAGCTTAAGTTCCTCTAATTTTTGAATGGCCTGACTTTTATACACACAAATCGAGCTCCTATGAGCAAGCACGTCTGTTTCACATGTTCAACTTGAAGATGTCTGGCGCTGTGGTGCCGCTCTGTCTGTCATTTCTTGTAATAAACTAATTTTACGTGCAAATTTTCTTGATCCCGTGTTCATTATTTACTCGTACATATCAAATCGTTCGTGAGCGTGGTTGGAGATTGAAATCTTCACGTGATTAAGGGCAAGACAAAAAAAAAGTAGGTAGATGTCAAACTGTGAATACATTATTTTTTTGCTGTTCTTCCAAAAAACAACAATCAACATCGGAAGTGTAGGATTGAGGTTCACTTTTTAGCACTCTCATTAAATCTTTTAATAGAAAAGTTTAACAACTTCAGCACACTTGTATTTGTTACTTTTATACTTTTGAAATGTTAAGGATGACAGAGTGAATTAAATAGAACGTTTATTGACAGTGACAAGTAAGTGTTAACACGCTCCCAATCTAAATATATTAGACTTAACTGCCCCTGATGCTACCTACATATATGTAGATATACACTAACCTTCCTTAATGCTTTGGGAAACATTGACCAACAAGATGTATAACTTAAGCAAGCTGGAGATTATGTATCTGCGTGGACGTTGCTCAGCTGGTGGTGGTGGTGAAGGTGGCGTGTGTCGTCGCCAGCGTGGCTTGTTTGAGATTATACCGACATAGAAGTTTTTATATATCTTGTTGCGATTAATTCCACTATGTGGGTTCGTGTCTTAAAATGACATCTGACATCATACTTCATTTTTGAATTAACGATGCCACTTGGCCGCGGCCGTATGGCGCGACGCTCGGTGACGGTGCTGTTCTTAATTTAAATAAATCGATTAGATTCAGCAGTAAACGTCGAGTCGTGTGTTCTATGTACTATGGTATTTTGGTATGTATTTATGTTCTTAAATACAAAAGGTTGGGGGTTTACTCTTTATTATTAATTTCCTACAACTTCTTGACTAAAAAAAAAAAATTAGGTTTGCTAAATTTTATCCGCGAATCCAAAAATCGGAAGATTTCGACCTATCTTGAAGGTCTGACCGCAGATAAAAATACGAATTATTCATTGTGGAAAGCTATAAAAGATGTTAAAAAGCCGCAAATACATTCAGCACCAATCAGACAAAATAATGGTGAATGGGCTAAGTCCGATAGAGAAAAAGCCGATTTATTTGCTGAACATCTAGAGGAAACCTTTAAACCTTTTGATGGTCAGGCGTTGATAAATGAACATGGTGATATCCAATGGCCATCTGAAAACTTTCTTATTCGGAATATCACGTTATCAGAACTTCATCAAGCTATTAAAAATCTCAAAAATAATAAAGCTCCTGGGTACGACCTAATAAATGCTCGCGTGCTTAAAGAGCTACCCAGAAAAGCAGCAATTAAACTTCAGCACCTTATGAATGCGGCATTAAGGCTTTCATACGTTCCACGCCAATGGAAAGTCGCAGAAGTTTTAATGGTTCCAAAACCGGGAAAGTCTCCAAACGAAAAGAAATCTTATAGACCGATTTCCCTCTTGCCACTGATCTCGAAGGTATTTGAGAAAATCTTATTAAAGCGACTGCTTCCTATTATCGAAGAAAAGCGGCTTATTCCTGACCATCAATTTGGTTTCCGAAAAAGCCATTCAACAATTAATCAGGTGTACAGGATAACCAATGAAATTGAGAAATCACTAGAGAGAAAAAATGTATGTTCAAGCGCATTTCTAGACGTCTCTCAAGCCTTCGACAAGGTCTGGCACGATGGCCTAAAGTTTAAACTAAGACAAGTCTTTCTGGATCAAATATATTACATTCTTGAGTCGTACCTCGAAGATAGGCTATTTCGAGTTAAGCAAGGGAGGGAATATTCGGATTTTAAGGAAATCAATGCTGGTGTTCCCCAGGGAAGTGTTCTCGGTCCGATCCTGTTCGTACTATACACTAGCGATATTCCTCAAGAAGAAGATACCATAATAGGTACGTTTGCCGACGATACGGCTATACTTGCAACATCCGATTCAGTTGAATCTGCAACCGAGAAGCTCCAACGAGCTCTAGATAAAATTTCGGTATGGACTAAGAAATGGCGAATTGTTCTTAATGAGTCCAAATCATTACATGTTAATTTTACTTACAAAAAAATTACCAATCTGCCCACCTACATTAATTCGGTGCAAATACCATATGCTAATGAAGCAAAGTACCTAGGAATGACACTAGACGCTAAGCTTAAATGGAAAACTCACGTTAAAAAGAAACGAGATCAACTTGAAAATAAATTACGTGAAATGAATTGGCTTATTGGAAGATATTCCAAACTCAGCATCTACAATAAATTGCTTATCTATAAGCAAGTGATAAAACCAGTATGGACGTACGGTATACAACTTTGGGGTTGTACTAAACCAAGCAATAGACAAATACTACAATCTTTTCAGAGCAAAGTTCTCAGAGAAATCGTTAATGCTCCGTGGTACATTAGAAATAGTGATTTACACAGAGACTTACGATTGCCAACTGTTGAAGATGAAATAGCAGTTTTCGCTGGAAAGCTACGAATTCACTTAAATAACCATATAGCAATAGAATTATTCGACAAACAATTGATGAGACAAACCTTGTGCGCCGACTTCAAAGAACGAGACCGTTCGACCTAGCGCCATAAGGATTATCCGCTTTAAATGTGGTATCCGCAGGTCCTCTCAGTGGGGAGCTTCCTGCCAAACGTGATTATAATATAATGAAATTAAAACTACTTGATAAGGTAACTTAGTTGTAGTCGCAAGAACAAAAGGGAGGTGTTTTTTAGTGAGTAAAAATCTCACACTACTATGAGTACCGGGCTCATAGTGTCTATAAAGATTCTTCACCTACCCACGAAAAAAAAAAAAAAAAAAAAAAAAAAAAAAAAAAAAAATTAAAACTTGTACTTTCCCCAATTACTTTAAATTTTGTTCTAAGCGAGGTATGGAGCTCAGACTTAAGGTAGTGATAAAATTAAGATTGCGAATGAACTTGAGTGAATTGCGTTGTAACCATTGGCCCGATGGAAACATTTTAATAAATTCGCAATAATGAAAAAAAAAATCTGCAATACAAATAAAAAAAAAAATATTATATTGGAAAAGGTAACACTAGTTAATAAAATGAAAACATGGATCCCGGCGCATGCAGTATCTGAGAAGGGGGAGAAGGGGTAGGACCAGGGTCCGGACTTTACTTCGATCGAAGTAGATCTACTTCAATTTTGAGAAAAAAATTTAATCTACTTCCCTACTTCTCTTTTTTATAATCTACTTCTCTTTGAAATTCTTAACTAACATATTTAAAGTCAGCGCTGATCACTCTGTATTTAATAAAAAAAAAAAACAAGTTTAGGAATCCTTTGAACGTAAGCACCGTGGAAAATTTAATGTTTTCGAGATCACTTGCAGAAAAACGTAAAGATATTTATGAGACACCTATTGAATTGATAAAATTCATACAAAAGTACAAATTTGTTGATTGAAAATTTACTTTAAAATAGTTATATTTAATTAATTTTTTTTACTTATATATGTTATGTTTACATAATTTAATTTCCTAAAACTACTTCGAAAATTGTGGATCTACTTCAGTTTTTTTTTCGTATCTACTTCGAAAATTTAAAACCTAAGTCCGAACCCTGGGTAGGACTATTATTTAAAACATACTTACTCTTATGCTTCGAGACTATAACTTAGATTTAATGTTGCTATAAAAAAGCTTAAGAAGAGCAGTATCATGATCTGATCAGAGCTCATTAAATTCGGAGGTGATTTTTTTAGGGATTATGCATCAAAACCAATTATTGACGGAAGAATGCACTTTGACTTCATATCAGCTCCATATGCCAAATCTAGAAAAATATTATACTAAGTCCTCAAAGAACTATTGAAGCATATCCGTTTTAAACGCGTCGCATAAACGATACTTTAAAAAGTGCTGTTTTGAGCCTCCTAAGCCGTTCTTTAATACTGGGTATATAGTCGGCAAGTTCTAAGTAGTTTAAATTCCAGCCCGACATGAGGTAACATACATACATAGACCAAATCTTCACATTGAGCAAAATCAAATCCAGACTCACCATATTTCTTAAGACTTCATAAGAACCTTACTTTTTCACTGATATTTGGTCATGTGAGAGGATGGCGAATGGCGCAAAAGATACAACTGCATACTCCAAGAGCTGCACTAATATATGGATTTAGTCTACAAAGCCAATCAGACGTCTACAATGATCAAAGAGCCTTTAAGTTTAATAACCAAATGAAAATCTGCCGTGTTTCAGGAAGTAACAGAATCGTCGTTTGGTTTAACGTGCTTGGAGGTGAGGTCTATCTAACACCTTTTGAATCCATACACGCCTGGAAACCATGTGTCTCCGCATTCGGAATAAACCAAGCCACGACGATACTCCCACTAGGGGGCCTACCTCAAAGATAGTTCAAAGAAAGAGTGCACGTACACGATAGCTGCACCTCACTATCCGAAGAAAGAATAGGAGAGCCAGAAGAATTACGCTATAGCTCTCAGACTTCAGGGCACTTTCTCCCATGGTACCAGAATATAGCTTCTGGTCGAGCTTCGCCACCATGAAGGTAAATTACAGATGAAGTTCCTGCTAAACTTCAGGGCCTTTCAGCCCCAGATATGCACACACCCAGCTATAGTCGAGATAGAAGCCATCAACCAAGAATGTGCACTCCTCTGGTGAGTTGTTACATACTCCTTAGCGGATTCCTACTTTAAGGACACTCTCCAGATTGTTCCCATCTAGTTGGTTCAGTTACTTAATTTACCTATCCATAGACACCACGAGGAAGTCGATAGGAACTTAGAGTGTAGAATTGTCAAATAGTAGCAATACCGGCCCACCGAAGTGGACGAGCTCGTCGAAAGTCAAGACTATGAACCATGCATTTACCACCTCACCACCATCCAACAATCATGGCCTTATGCTAGCCGCCACCCATTATGATCATGGAATTACGCATGCTGTACGCGGACTGGCATGCCACCATGATGCCGTGCGTAATCTTGTACTTACGTTCGCTGCCATGGTCTGATATATGGTTCAGTAGCAACACAAGTCCATTGGTCAAGTATCTCGGAGCCCCGGACAAGCCTTAAACTACTACCGACTCTACACCCCCACCTGCTCAGGAAGAAACAGTGCCAAGTCTTGTCAGCTTTTTGTTGGGAACCTCTAACCATACGGTGCACTGACTAAATAACACCCCGTTTAGACTTTAACAAGCCGCTCACGACCGCCTTTTCTAGCAGAGAGGACTTGCAAATCAACGAACCATCAACCTGCGAATCCATGATAGCAATATATACCGACGGTTACAACACCATACTGTTATTGGTACAGGGTTCTTTTCATAAGCCCTTGGAGCAGGCAGCTAATTCAGACTTCTTGATTACCACAGTGTCTTCCAAGCTGAGGTGATGGCAGTGACGAAGCTGCTAGACTAGTCTCAATGATAACAAGCTGATATCACCTTTTTCATTGATAGCCAAGCGGAAATAAAAGCGATTTCTGTCATTGAAATCAAATCAAAGCTTGTAACTTGTTGTCGCGAATAGCTAAGGATTCTTGGTACAAGGTACAACATAAAACTCTGTTGGGTTCCGGGTCACAGTGCTGTCCCAGGTAATGAAAGCGCTGATGAGCTAGCAAAAATAGGATCAACACTTGATCTTAATCAGGCAGAAATAAGAGTTCAGGCACCGCCCAGTAATCTCAAACATATAATCGAGAGAAAAGTTTTAGCTACAACAAACAAAAAATGGGGCTCGCTCAATACCTCTGTCTTTTAACGAACAAACTATGGCCTTGTTTCAGCAAAAACAAATTATCGAAATCATCTCGTCGTGAAATCTCTTGTCGTGAGCATCACAACCCGATAAAACTAACTTGGTTAGCACAATAAAATGATGAAACTTAGTATAGACGACTTATGCGACTTATACCCCTCACTACCTACGTCACTGCTCTGCGCAATATTATCTGAGACACAGGCTCCTGGGGAGACACTTCTTCAACGACTTAAAGGAACTCTCTGACATTCCAAGCAAAAACTCCTTGAAATGTACTAACGCTACCAAATGGCTTGAAATTCTTAAACTGTATCAACCAGCCGATCAGGAGATCGCCTCCAAACATACATAGTCAAAATACATAAAAAGAGTCCAGGACGACAATGATAAAATGAACTAAAACCATTGAACGATGCACATGGTTCTTGTAGGATCCGCAACAAACGGAGAATTGACACTTTGCCTTCATACCGGCGATTGCCACTCCTTCGGCAATACGAGCATCAATGTGGGAATCACAACCCCTAGGGTATCACAATAGGTCTACATTTATCTAAGCGTGACGATAACAATAAGACGTTCTCTAAATCAATCAGATAGGCACCATATGATTGTACTGCCTTTGAATTTTTTTTCATTGAATATCAGAGATCATAACATCTATTATCTAATAATTATCATTACTTAACATCGCTGCTTCTGTTTGCGAGTGACGTCTATTTTTGCGCTTCATCTAAGTACTTTAATATTTGACTTAATCATCAATAAAATTTAACTTGTTGGTTATATATTTTATTTTATTTAAAGTGTTTTTTAATTCGACTTTGTGTTAAGCTAAAAATACAAGTGATATAAAATTAATTAACTAAATCTTTCTTGCATTTTTTCATTCTGTGCTTGACAATTAATCTCTATGAAGTGTTTTTTTTTTTTTTTTTTTTTCTATTTTTGTTTGAGTGAAAAATTTCCAAATAACTATCGTTGTTTCTTTCTCTGGTTTGTGTAATTGCTTGCATACTTTAATGATTTTTATACAATATTTTTCGCAAATTCATTAAAATATATTGCATACTTTTTTTTAAGTTTCATTGCATACTTTTGTGCTATATATGGTTCAATTATTATAACCTATGCAAATCACCAGGGCCGTAGTTAATATTGCCCCCGAACTTAAGTAAGTTTAAATAAACATAAAGAAAAAATAAACATTTAAATAATGGAAAATGTCAGTGGTTACATTAATTCTTTGGAACTAAAAGTTGATAAACTTATTGACACTGTTGCTCTGATCAATGAGCAACTTTCAAATCTCTGCTTGTCCTCATCTAATGCTGTTACTCCAATGACTCCTAAGATTCAAAATCTAAGAAAGGCGGTATTAACATCCCACAACTCTGCCCTTAAGATAAATGAGCGCCCTGGTCCCTTACGTGTCACTCGCAATACCCTCAAAAGAGCAAATTTAGCTCTCTCACCTTTAGTCCAAAAGACAAAGAAACCTACTCTTTCAACGACTGTAACACAACCACTATCTGTGACATCTTTATCTTCAATTCCTGCATCTTCTACATCTTCAACTTCAACGCTTTCACCTAAGACATCTTCATCCTTTTCAACTCCTTCAACTATAACACCATTACCTTCAACATCTATATGTACAAATTCTTCATCTACATCTTCATCTTCTTTATCAACGACTCCATTACCGTTAACATCTATATCTACTACGTGTTCTTCTACGACATCTTCATTAACTACATCTTTGACAACGACACCTTCACTTGCAACTTCAACATCAACTACTTCTTCATCTTCGACAACTTCATCTTTATCTACAGCTTTTTCACCTAATACGTCCACATCTACTACTTCTTCATCTACGACACCATCTACACCTTTAACATCTACATATGCAACATCTTCATTTATGACTTCTTCATCTTCACCATCTTTATTTACTTCATCTTCATATATTATGACTCCACTTGAAGCATGTTCACCTTCAACGTCTACGACATCTTTAACATCTTCACCAACAATTTCGTCACCACCCCCTTCGTCATTCGCATCAATATCATCTTCATTTTGTTTACCGGCTTCTAATACCTCTTCTGCGACTTCTGCGACTTCCTCAATTTCAAAGTTCTCCACAACTTCAGTGCCCCCGTCTTCTACGTTTGTATCGTCAGTAGCTTTACCAAATGGTGATATATTACCTGCAGTTAAATTAAGAGCCGCTGAGAGATTTAAATGCATTTTTCTATCAAATTTCGATGTTAACACTACCTGCAATGATATATCTGCATATGTTGATTCTCATTTCTCCAACATCAAATTCAAAATTGAGCAGTTACCAACAAAAGGAATTGACTACTCATCTTTCAAACTATTCGTTCCACATGAAATATTCACCCGTTTATTGGATAAGCATTTCTGGCCGGAAAACATTATCATCCACGAGTTCGTTAAGCGAAATACTATGAATACTCCTTTTCGAAAGACTTTGACAAGACCAACACACCGTCGTCGCAACTAATTGATATACTCTATCAAAATGTAAGAGGCCTACGGACAAAGACTAATAAGGTCTACTACAGCTCTTCAAATTCTTCTTACGATGTCATATCTTTGACTGAAACATGGCTGTTTGGCGAGATAAATGACTCGGAACTTTTTGATTCTTCGTTTAATGTATATAGACGAGATAGACACTCCGATCCGAGTATCAATACTGTCGGCGGTGGGATCCTTATTGCTGTTAAATCTTGTTTTGTGACGTCACTAGTCAATGTTCCTGTTTGTTTGAACGAAGAGTTCCTATGTGTAAAGATGATTCTTTCACACAAAACTATCTATCTTGTAACTATGTACATTGTTCCTGGGAGCCCAGTTAATACTTACAACGAAGCCTTCTCTTTTTTGAACTACATTTTTGAGATAATGAGTTATAATGATGAAGTTATCTGCCTTGGCGATTTTAATCTAACCAATGTATCTTGGAAACGTTGTCCCGATACATACGCAATGGTTCCAACAGGAAATCTATCAATGGATGATTCTCAAACTCTTGACAGTCTAACGTCACTTGGTCTTCACCAAATAAACGACATCAAAAACTCTAACGCCAAGATCCTCGACTTAATTTACACAACAATTGATGCTGGTATTTCACTTGAAAGATCAACTGATCCTCTAGTGAACGAAGACTCTCATCACCCAGCACTTACCATATCTATTCAAAACTTTGAAATGAATAATCAGGATCCTGACAATGTTTTTAAATTTAACTTTAAAAAAACTGATTATACTAAATTAAATAACTTGCTATCTTTAATTGACTGGTCATGCCTTTGCTCTTGTTCAGATATTAATTCAATGGTTTTGAAATTTTATGACAAAATATTTGATTGTTTTTTAGCATCTGTTCCTCTAATATCTATTAAATCAAAATCTCTTGCTCCTAGCTGGTATGATAGTGAACTGCGAACATTAAAAAACCGTAGAAATAAACTATGGCTTAAATACAAACAAACTGGACTAGTTACCGATTTTAATATTTATTGTGAGGCCAGAAATATTTTCAACAGAGAATCAAGTATTAAGTATCTTTTTTACATACAAAAGGTTCAAAGTAATTTAAAAATGGATCCTAGATCCTTTTGGAACTTTATTAACAGCAAACGAAAATCTTGTCCTTATCCGTCCGTTCTTATGCATAACAATATCTCAGACCATGACCCACGTATCATAACACAACTATTCTCAGACTTTTTTCAAAGTGCATACATCTGTGATTCTTCTAACTGTGATAACTTTTCGAACTGTGATAACCTAAACTGTGATAATCTTGACGAAAATGATCAATTATTTGGTCATTTGAAATCATATTCTCACTTGACTGATATAAATTTTCATATAACTATTGACGATATTATGAAATTTATAGCTAATTTAGAAGATAATGACGCATCTGGTCCTGATGGGGTACCAGCTTCAGTTCTGAAAAAATGTGTCAATAACTTGTCGATGCCACTTTCTGTTCTTTTTAACTGTTCATTGTCTACTTGTAAGTTTCCTCATGTATGGAAACAATCTTTTATAATTCCTTTACATAAAAAAGGTAAAAAGGATCAAATTGTTAATTACCGTCCAATAGCTAAACTGTCGGCCATTCCCAAACTTTTTGAAGCAATTGTTTGCAAAACATTAAGCTTTTACACAAAATCATTTATTGTTCATAACCAACATGGTTTCTCAAAGGGCCGCTCGACTGTCACCCTACTTATGGAGTTAACGGAGTTTTGTGTCGATTCCTTTATAAACAAAAAACAGACGGATTGTGTTCTTACAGATTTTAGTAAGGCATTTGACAAACTATCGCATAGAGTTTTGCTTAATAAAATGAGTAGGCTGGGGTTCAGCGTAAAATTCATTGCTTATTTACTTGACAGATCCTATTCAGTGAATTTTAACGGCTACTATTCAAATAGTTTTGTCGTAAATTCTGGTGTTCCCCAGGGTAGCCATTTGGGTCCAGTTCTTTTTATATTGTTTGTAAATGATCTTCCTTCAGTTTTAAAGTACTCTAATTGTCTTATGTATGCAGACGATGTTAACATATTTAAAACTATTTCTAGCAATCTTGACTGTGAAAAGCTTCAAATTGATCTAAATGCTTTCTATAATTGGTGTGCACGTAATTATTTGCTGTTAAATATCGATAAGTGTAAGATTATAAATTTTACAAGAAAATTGTCCGTTTTATCTTTTGACTATAGTTTCAATGGCGTAAATCTATTAAATGTAAATGATGTTTCTATCCTTGGTGTATTGTTCGATAAGAAACTCGAATTCACGCAGCATATCAATATGGCATGTAATAAAGCCAATTCAATATTAGGTTGGATTAAAAGGGAATCACGTCAGTTTTCTGATCCTTATGTTATCAAGCAACTATTTACCACATTTGTCAGACCCATTATAGAGTATGCTTGCCAGGTATGGACCCCCTACTACAGTTGTCACAAAATAAGAATTGAACAAATTCAAAAAAGATTCCTAAAATTTGCTCTTAGAGGCTTAGGCTGGCAGAATCCATTGAATCTTCCTTCATATAGCAGCCGTTTAAAACTCATAGATTTACCCAGTCTGGAGCGCAGACGTTCTTATTTATGTTTTGTTTTTATTGTTAATCTTATTGATGGTAATATCGATGCTTTAAACCTTTTGTGTCGTGTTAATTTTAATGTTCCGAATCGAAATCTAAGAGGTTTTCGTGACCCAATTTACATAAAACACTATCGTACCAACTATGAGCAGAATTCACCATTGAATACAATGTTTAATTTGTATAACGTCAATCATAATTTATTAATAAATTTTTGTGATGTCTCAAATAATAGTTTTAAAAAAATGTTCTATAATATTGTATAATTTATAAATTCTTAATTCTAAGTAATATTTTTTGTACGCTAGATATTAATTAGCTTGATTCAAATAAATAAATTATTAGATACAGCATGAGTCATACATTGTCCCGTCTAAAATATCGAAAAGATCAGGCGGCAGCGTCTGCGAACTATGACGGAACTCTATTTAAAACTTTTTTGGGTACCTTTCCTGATGCTCGGAAGTACTAAGGTTGCTTTCAACCACTGTGGATAATATTCAATATTCATGTCAACTGCGTCTGAAGGTAGTTTCCATAGTACATCCTCAGATAAACCATCGCTCTCTGCTGACTTTTTGGAACCGCAAACAACTGCAGCTGTTTCCCGGATTCAACAACAAAACAGAATTTCAGCAAAAACGGGCAATATCACATGCGGCTTCTATGAATGAGCTGAGTGTAATTATTGTTCCGAGACAAAAAACAGCAAGTACGGTTCTCGGTCCTCGAACCTTACCCCATACGACTTTTTTTAATGTTACCTTAAGTCGACGGCTTACAGCAATATTTCCCAAAAAAATTGATGGCACACACAAACATTGCTCTCGGGTGTTCAGAGATTGCGAAAGTGTATCGTGAGAAATGGACAGCATTTAGACAATTTTGTGCCTATAACATCATATCAACAATGTCAAACTCTATTTTGTATAAATAGTAATGGATGAATTTACTATAAGACCTTGAAAATCCCCGCTGAATCACATTTAAGCTTTGTAATATCTGCTATTAACAGGAAGAGATTTTTATGAAAATATCTCTCACATCATTATATATCAGGGACAACAAGATAAAAACTAACTTTTCCTATAAGTTTTTCTTTTCTTAAATTAGATGCTATACACTTTTGCTCATATGTACGCCAACAAGCTATATTATCATTTAAGATTTATTCAGCTTTCAGCACCTAGTTTCAACGGCCATTGAACAAATAACAACGAAAACATTTTCAACCCTTAAATTTGTGTTACAGTATTAAAAAAAAATCAATATAAGTCCGGGAAACTTTCTTTCAACACATTCCACCATCGAAAAGGATGTGCTGCACTGATTGCAGTCGGCAATCAAAGAGAAAAAGAAAAACTAGTCTTACTCACCTACATAATATTCAGTTTACTCAGCATAGAAGGTGTACTGCATGTCGATGGTCTTGTAAACGTGACTTTGCTTTAACATGTTCACAAATTCTTGCAACGAATGAAATTTAATCGGAAATGGAACACAAGGTTCATGGAGGAAGTTCCAAAGGATAAAGTCAAGGTATCGTCCAACAACATCAATAGGTATAGCATTAAAATCAACAAATGTCTATCGTTTAAAATTCAATTAATAGTTGATTAGATCTCATTTTAAATCTCGCAAGCCTTAAGCTCTCGTAAAAGACCAGCCGTCGTTGTCGCCGTCGGCATAATAAATTATAAGTAATGACTAATTAGGTTATCGACTTTGTCCGACATATGTATGAGAATCGACACACATAAGTTCTTTCAAACGAAGTACTCCTCCATTTGATTTCTTGGTTGAGAATCGCATATTTCAGATCCAAAAAAATATGTCTACCTCCCAATATATCATACAAAAGCTTATATCATACGGCCTTAACGCTATTAACCTAATCATTAAATCCTCCTCGATCATCGAACTTTTCAATGGATAGCTCTAAATAGCTCGCCTACTTCAATAGGAAGTTTATATTTCCGCCAAAACAATTTTGATCGATTTTTATTTCGGGAACTTTCTTGTGCATGATTTATCTCCAATTTGACCTAGACATTGGCCTAAGTGCTGTCAAAACATGCGGTACTCGAACACCCACGACGCACGACGCGAGGGTCGCGACTACGACGTTTGGGGGCAATAGACGAATTGAATGCATTTAACCTCTGGGAGGTTGTTGACTTATATTTGAATTGCGGTTCGCAGCATGATGTAGATGTGGTGAACCACTTGTTACCGTTTGATTTCAGACATTCAAATTGAAATTTGTAATTGAAGAGTTCAGTGAACGCATTATAAATAAATTTTATTAGCCTTAATAATATTGATGTTTGTGTGTTAAGTCTTTAACATGTTTATTATCTTCACTAAAGTCAACGCTGGCTAAAGATACAACTTAGATGAGGCAGCGAAGCGTAATTTTTAATTGTATTTTGTTTTTTTTTTTTTTTGAAGAGAGTTGGTATTGCAATTGATTTCTTATCTTAATACATTTTAGAGTAATGATTCAAATCATTCAAAGCCTTACAGGTACTGTTTACTGCATAGTCAAAACTTGAGCCGTACTCCTCAAATATTCGTGTAGATAGCAATTCGTCCCAAAAGAATATAGCCAAAACTTATATAATTGCATTTTAAAGGGTTATCCATACATTAAAATAAAAAAGAAAAAATGAATACAAAAGAAAAAACACCAAGTTTTAACAATCTTTAAATTTAAATTATTTCTTCTCAAAAGCTTTAAAAAGGCATACATACTGAAAGCACCTTAACAAATACCAATGAAAAACTTTTATCGATTTGCAGTAATGATCTGATTCAATGGCGCAAAATTTTAAAGAACCTATTATTAGAGGCTTAGCAATTTACTAATTAGCAAATTGTTAAACTTTTAGTTATTTACTAGCTGTTCGAAAATTTTAGACGCTTTTTTTCGTTTTAATAACTAGTAAATTACTAATTGCCTTTTTATTAAAAACGATGCAACTGAACACATCCAAACAATGACAGTTCGTGAAAAAAACTGAGGAACGGACCTAATAATTTGATATGTCAGAAATCAAAGCGACAGCCTACAATTTATTTTGTGATTCGTATATTTGTGGCATCTAAGCAATTTATTTAGTAACTTTATTTTGCCTAGTTCCTGTTTGTTGGAGGTATGTATGTATTAATTTAGTAATATTATTTCAAATAGCGAAAAGTTTGCTGGAGCAGAAGAAGAATACAATAAAAAAGTGAGTAGATCGTTTTATTCTTGTTTCTTAAAACATTTATGTTATTGCTCTATTTTTTACTTGTATGTATGTATGTAGGTACTATTGGGCAAGTTCTGCTTTTGGAAAAAAAATCGAACTCGTGATTTTGATCAAAATTGACATTACGATAATAGCGAAGACGAATAAAGTGGGTCCGACAATTCCGTATGTCTGTCTGTATGTCCGTATGTCTGTACCTCTCCCTATAGCCTAAGCCACTGGACCTATTTTCTTCAAACTTGGTACTTAAGGGTCTTCTGTGATTCCCTAGAGGAGAAATCGAAAGTTTTTTTTTAGCTCTAAAACTAACGGTACCCCCATACACCCGTAATGCATAATCTTATTTATCACGAAAACGGCTCCAACGATTTTGATAAAAAAAAATTAGGTGTGATATTATGGACATGGACTACATTTTGGTCAAAAAAAAATTTTGGGGCAAAATGTTATTAACGGTACCTGTCATAGAACCGTTTTTTATTTTCGACTTTCTCATTAACGGCTCTAACGATCTTAACCAAAAATTTTCAGCAGGAATATTTTTTGGGTTTTTTTGAAAAAAAATCTAATTTATTTTTTAAAAAATCAATATCTTGAAAACGTGTGAACGGTTATTTTTTTTAATTATTTGCTTAAATATATACTACTAAATACTTAAAATTGGCATCCCAAATTTTGTTCCCGAAAAATTTTAGAAAAATTTGTTATATAAAAAAATTACTTTAATATCTAATAAAACAATTTTTAAACTTTGTTTGCATAAATTCATAGATACTTTTCCGTAAATCAATCCGTAAACATTTTTATGTCATTAAATCTATGATTTATATTTTTTATAAAATGTATTTTAAATTCCGAAGTACTTTTACATAAGAGCAAGTTCGTGCGATCCAGTCGTGCATTTTATTTATTTTCAACAGGTTCAAACTGCACCTGCCAAGAACCTGCTTATCTATTATGATATATAAGCCCCATCTGAAATTTGCTAAATAAACTATACTCATAAAATTAAAAACATACTATACAGAAAATCATATGGAAACAATTTGAGGAATTCCATTTTTGAGTGTTTGATGTTTCCCTAATATTCTTTTTATTTCCGGTCATCTTAACCATAACAGCGCCAATGTTCATATTTGCCAGCCACTTAAGGTGCGCCTACACACGTCTTTATAAGACCCTGTTTAGATTGTGATGACGATGTTTTTTTCGATGAGTTCCATGAAGAGCTCTATACACTATTGAAACAGAGTCTAAAAAACATATTATTCGTTCAATTAATATTGAATAAAACTTAAATCAAAATGCAAATTATACAAATTCAATGTTAATACCTCCGGATTTGGTAGAAGTCTCCCAAATTGATTCTATGTTTTTGAGATAGAGCAGGGCATATACAGAAATCTTTTGAATAGACTTCAAGTCGCTCAGCTTGCCTACCTATTAGACAGTGCCCATTTATGACACCTATGACCGAGCAAATGTGCAATCTGTTTTAAAAATGTGAGACGCTTATATGGCTTAAGTTAGCCGTAAACGACGAACATGCTCGCCGAACTTGTTACTAAGAAGCTTATGATTTAAATTTTTTAAATTCACAGGTCACCAACTGACTTATGAATTAATTTTCCTCCTCCTTCCTCCTGAATTACATTTTTCTTAATTAATAAGTCACCCACTAGCTTTTGAATTAAAGCCAAGCTTAAGCTAAAAAGTGACTTAAGCTTTTGCAACCCTGGTACGATACTAGTTGGAAAATGTTTAAAATTATGAATGAGTTAGTAAACTACTTTAAAATTAGCAAATTGTTAAGTAGTAGATAGATTTTTTAGATTAGATAGATTATCTTATTCATCTTTTAAGTAATAAAAGTAGTATCATACTTAAACCTCAATAACAGGCTGTTTAAAATTTTGCGCCAATATTTTTAAGCTTTTATTTTCAGAATGAATAATATTTTTAAATTAAGCATTTAAGTCGATATATTTTAATTTCCGAAAAAACAACGAAGCAAACTAATATTTAGTTGCATGTCCTCTGTTGGAAAGACAGCAATACAAGGTTGTTGTATTGAGTTTATCAGGTTTTAACACCTTTCACGAGTATCGACCTTCATTATTGCTGTATAGCTTCCCGTCGGGCATTGTTATTCGGTTAATTGGACACAAGCGACTTAGTTTTTTTACAGCACATCAAGGGTTTTCTACAGGGCTTAGGTCATTTTAGGGGCCATTCCATCTCAATAACCCTTTTTGCCTGGAACCACTGCTTCCCTAATTTACTTGTATAATTTTGGTTATTGTCTTGTTAAAAGACCCATTTCCAACCCATATTGCAACATAATTTCCTGCATGACTTTCACATAGAAATGCTGATCCATGATACCTTTAATTCTGTGCATAGAATTTAAAAGATTCCCAAACCATTATGCTGAAACCTCCATGTTGGATTATATTCTTTGTTCGAATACTCTCCTTGAAAGCCTTTTCCACAATATAAAACTATTTTGGACTCGTCTAACCACAGAATAGTTCTCAACCTTGATGCAGGTCAGTTAAGATGTTTTTTTTTTTTTTTGCCTTTCTTAATCTTTTGTAAACATATTTTTGTTATAAAAGAAAACTTTTGAGACAGTAAGAATCTAATTAGGTTTTAATCTCCGAATAAGTCTTGCCTTCCAAAATCAATCTTGTAAAAACGAGTTCAGAAGTGCAGTGCTGCCTCTTCGCATTACTGTTGAATGTCTTTCGAAATTTTCAATAAAATCTAAGAATATGTGTTGAAAAACCAAAACTAATCTACTTATTTCAAAATATTCAAACGAACTCTGCTTCGTAAGGATATATGTACATAAATAAAATGAGAAAAACAATGTTTATAGTTAAATGAAAAACATTTCCCAATGCCACCAACAGGTGACACTGCAAATTGATGAGTTAATTTTATTTTGTTTAATTGAAAGTAAGTGTATGTATGCTCCTGAAGTGAAATCAAACTTTCTCAATCAAAACCATTAACGCAAGTTTTTTTATTTTCTGCATACAAACGCAACAAAAATCGTGCACGAAAAAATTATTATTGACGTAAAACTTCTTTTATGGCTTTGGGGGTATAAAAATGTTCTATGCAGTATAGCTATGCCAATCGTTCATTTTGAAAGATCGAATTAATCAATGATTGATTAGATCAAAAAATCGATCTGTTCAATCAATCGCTTATTCAATCAAAATCGTTTTTTATCCAGCCGTTTCGATCCGAACGAGACTAAGCCCGAAACGAAATATTTTCAATCGTTCATTCATCTAAGATATTTTTTTCCCAATCGTTCTGTCCGAGACAGAAATAATTTGAAAATGAACGAAATGAAGAATAAACATTCCGTTCCTATTCGGTATTGTTCGCCAAGTTCTTACTTCATGAAGAACTTGGCTCTTTTTTTTAAATTTATGTTTTTGGTCTGATCTCACTCCTTTTTGAAAAGATTTTAATATTTTGCCATTTCAAAACCTCGAAAGATACGGAAAGATAGAAGGGTGGACTCTACCTACTAAAATCAACTTAGTTTATAGCTTTCTATTTCTTTTGGCATATTTTCTTTTTGTTATTGGTTGTCTTGATTTGCGCTTTAATTGTTTCTTCTTGTCCTTGCAAGATACGTAACACTAACATACCTACCTTAATTATAAATACCAATACCTACATTCGCTCAAAATCATAAAAAACAATTATTGTTGAGGATGCGATGATGTTTTTGTTGCAATTTTAACTCTTTTTTTTTAAATGAAGGTAGCCCACCAATTAATAGCCTAAGTAGTTGTTTGATTACAGTTCACATCACAGTTAAGAGTTTCTTTTTATGTAAACTCATAATTTCAGGTATGCAAATGTTTTCTCTAGAGCACTCTAGTTCTAAGAAAAGTCATGAATTTTCAAGATGCCACACATCTTTCCTATCCTTCTTTCTCTTCATTAACTTCACGCCCCTCTGTGTTGAAACATTTAAAGGGTAATCATAATCCATTGAGCGCGGGTAGATTATAAAAAAAAAAAAAAAAGTTTCAAAATGACAATAAAAAGACACTTCGAATGAAAAATCTTAGATTTTCTATATTTTTCGCTTTAAAAGTAGATTAAGCTATACCGCTCTACCGAATTTCATCATTCACCAGCAATCGGAAGTGCTCCATATAAATTAAACATTTTCTCAGAAAGTGGGCGGATACCACGCCCCCTGAATGGAAAACCCCAATTTTAATGTTTGGTCCTTTATAAGCAATTTGGGAATTGGGAAACAATTTTATTACTACAAAAAGGTGACAGTGAATCACTTGAATCACTTCAAACTGTCACGTCGGCGTCGTCCCGTTATTTTGTCGCGTTATGAATCGGGCATAATTATGAAAAAAACGTTTGTCTGCCGTTTTCAATTGCATTTTAATTTCACCATCTATTTTGTTTAACAAACATACAAATTTCCCAAGATATTGCCATTTGGTAAGCTGCTTTCCACACCACCTGAAAGTCGGTGCGTGTACTGACGATTGGAGATAGATTTTTTTCGATTTGTCGTTCAATGTATTTCGCATAAGTAAAAAGAGAAAGAGAGGCTCGAAAAACAATAGTTTTACTTATTAATTTTATATCAACAAATGCTTGAAAAAAAAAAGAAACTGTTTGATGTGATTGAACTGTCAAATTTGCTTACTGATTCTCAATCACGGCCATGGTCGTGTTGAGTAGACTATTTTAATTCTTGCGTTGAATTTGCATTAATACATTTTTCTTTGCATATTTTGTCATACTCGACAATCATAAAAATCAAATAAGCGTGTTTTTTTGCAAGTCCATATAGAATTGTAGAAAAAAACGACATAGGAACTTAGGAACTTCTTCCCAAAAAGTTAGGAGCACTGTGCCCGCTAGTACATTTGTCAGCTGTATTGATGACTAGAAAATTCAAAATGGCAAAAGAAAATATACACATACCAAACTGGCCGCCATAAGAGCTATACATACGTGTGTCTTCATTCAGGTAAATTAATTGGGAAGCCATAAATGGAAGGGTTTTAATTCTCTTGACACAAAAACACAGTCAACAAAGAAGAATAATTCTTTATTAATTTAATGTAATAAATAAATAAAACAAGCAATTTAACTTGATATATCACTATTCTCCAGGAAATTTTCGTATGCCCTTCTCTACTTTCTGGGATGAGAAAACTCCTTTTTAGCCGCATAGCACCGCAGCTCCTAGCAGACCCAACACTTCCTCCTTTAACTACTTTTTCCAAATCAAAAGTTGAAAAAAGGTATACAAAAATTGTTGTAAACACAAAATTTACCTTTCGGTTGGTCTGCCATTTTTTTTTTTCAAATTCAAAAAATTTTGTCATTCAACCAGCATCCAAAACCGTCATTTTTGACACGAAAATTATCTGGACTTATATATATATAGACTTTAGTAGTTGTTGTGTACCTAGTTTGTTTTTTTCTACAATTCCATATGGACTTGCAAAAAAACACGCCTAATACCTTATGGACTTGCAAAAACACGCCTAATAAAAATTCTGTGTAGCCAGATCAAATCCAAGTCGGCAAAAATGTTTGTACTAGTTATTAAGTTATTAACAAATTTAGCTCTCTCACCTTTAGTCCAAAAGACAAAGAAACCTACTCTTTCAACAACTGTAACACAACCACCATCTGTGACATCTTTATCTTCAATTCCTGCATCTTCTACATCTTCAACTTCAACGCCTTCACCTAAGACATCTTCATCCTTTTCAACTCCTTCAACTATAATACCATTACCTTCAACATCTATATGTACAAATTCTTTATCTACATCTTCATCTTTTTTATCAACGACTCCATTACCTTTAACATCTATATCTACTACGTGTTCTTCTACGACATCTTCATTAACTACATCATTGATAACGACACCTTCACTTGCAACTTCAACATCAACTACTTCTTCATCTTCGACAACTTCATCTTTATCTACGGCTTTTTCAACTAAAACGTCCACATCTACTACTTCTTCATCTACGACACCATCTACACCTTTAACATCTACCATACATATGCAACATCTTCATTTATGACTTCTTCAACTTCACCATCTTTATTTACTTCATCTTCATATATTATGACTCCACTTGAAACATGTTCACTTTCAACGTCTACGACATCTTTAACATCTTCACCAACAATTTCGTCACCACCCCTTTCATCATTCGCATCAATATCATCTACATTGGCTTAAATACAAACAAACTGGACTAGTTACCGATTTTAATATTTATTGTGAGGCCAGAAATATTTTCAACAGAGAATCAAGTATTAAGTTTTTTTTTTCATACAAAAGGTTCAAAGTAATTTAAAAATGGATCCTAAATCCTTTTGGAACTTTATTAACAGCAAACGAAAATCTAGTCCATATCCGTCTGTTCTTATGCATAACAATATCTCAGACCATGACCCACGTATCATAACACAACTATTCTCAGACTTTTTTCAAAGTGAATACATCTGTGATTCTTCTAACTGTTAAACTTTTCGAACTGTGATAACCTAAACTGTGATAATCTTGACGAAAATGATCAATTATTTGGTCATTTGAAATCATATTCTCACTTGACTGATAAAAATTTTCATATAACTATTGACGATATTATGAAATTTATAGCTAATTTAGAAGATAATGACGCATCTGGTCCTGATGGGGTACCAGCTTCAGTTCTGAAAAAATGTGTCAATAACTTGTCGATGCCACTTTCTGTTCTTTTTAACTGTTCATTGTCTACTTGTAAGTTTCCTCATGTATGGAAACAATCTTTTATAATTCCTCTACATAAAAAAGGTAAAAAGAATCAAATTATTAATTACCGTCCAATAGCTAAACTGTCGGCCATTCCCAAACTTTTTGAAGCAATTGTTTGCAAACCATTAAACTTTTACACAAAATCATTTATTGTTCATAACCAACATGGTTTCTCAAAGGGCCGCTCGACTGTCACCCTACTTATGGAGTTAACGGAGTTTTGTGTCGATTCCTTTAAAAACAAAAAACAGACGGATTGTGTTCTTACAGATTTTAGTAAGGCATTTGACAAACTATCGCATAGAGTTTTGCTTAATAAAATGAGTAGGCTGGGGTTCAGCGTAAAATTCATTGCTTGGCTAAAATCTTATTTACTTGACAGATCCTATTCAGTGAATTTTAACGGCTACCATTCAAATAGTTTTGTCGTAAATTCTGGTGTTGCCCAGGGTAGCCATTTGGGTCCAGTTCTTTTTATATTGTTTGTAAATGATCTTTCTTCAGTTTTAAAATACTCTAATTGTCTTAAGTATGCAGACGATGTTAACATATTTAAAACTATTTCTAGCAATCTTGACTTTGAAAAACTTCAAATTGATCTAAATGCTTTCTATAATTAGTGTGCACGTAATTATTTGTTGTTAAATATCGATAAGTGTAAGATTATAAATTTTACAAGAAAATTGTCCGTTTTATCTTTTGACTATAGTTTCAATGGCGTAAATCTATTAAATGTAAATGATGTTTCTATCCTTGGTGTATTGTTCGATAAGAAACTCGAATTCACGCAGCATATCAATATGGCATGTAATAAAGCCAATTCAATATTAGGTTGGATTAAAAGGGAATCACGTCAGTTTTCTGATCCTTATGTTATCAAGCAACTATTTACCACATTTGTCAGACCCATTATAGAGTATGCTTGCCAGGTATGGACCCCCTACTACAGTTGTCACAAAATAAGAATTGAACAAATTCAAAAAAGATTCCTAAAATTTGCTCTTAGAGGCTTAGGCTGGCAGAATCCATTGAATCTTCCTTCATATAGCAGCCGTTTAAAACTCATAGATTTACCCAGTCTGGAGCGCAGACGTTCTTATTTATGTTTTGTTTTTATTGTTAATCTTATTGATGGTAATATCGATGCTTTAAACCTTTTGTGTCGTGTTAATTTTAATGTTCCAAATCGTTATCTGAGAGGTTTTCGTGACCCAATTTACATAAAACACTATCGTACCAACTATGAGCAGAATTCACCATTGAATAACATGTTTAATTTGTATAACGTCAATCATAATTTATTAATAAATTTTTGTGATGTCTCAAATAATGGTTTTGAGAAAATATTCTATAATATTGTATAATTTATAAATTCTTAATTCTAAGTAATGTTTTTGTACGCTAGATATTAATTAGCTTGATTCAAATAAATAAACATTTTGTTATTAAGTTTTGTAAACTAAAAAAAAAATAAAATCTCAATTAAGTACTACTACTACTTCTTCTCAATGACGGTTGATAATCGAAAGAACAAATTATTATTAGTGCTATTCGTGATAAATTATAAAATAAACAAAATAACAATGGCACAGAACAACATGTAAGTTGCTTGTGAACAAAAGTGAATAGTAATTTTATTACACTTGAAAAATTTGAGCACTTAGAATTGGCCAGGCTACACAGAGGTTTTATGTTTGTTTTATTTTTAATTAAATAGATATTATTAATTTGAAGACAAATATTCCACCTTGGGATTGAAATACGAGTACGTCCACTCAAATAAGGGCATACAAATTGAAAAGTTTATTTATTTTACCAGTATTACTTTTTATTCAATTGGGTTATATATGGATGGCATAAACGTTAACTCACAAAAAACACTTCAAATTCAACTAGCTTATGAATTAAATTCATAATTCACAAAGAAACTTATGGACTATCTAATTTTTTGATTCATAAGTCAGTAGCAAGCTTATGAATTAAATTTTTTTCAGTTCATAAGTCACTTACCAGCTTGAGCTTATTAATCAGAGCCAAGTTTAAGCTCATGCAATCATACATTTTGATTTTGATACTTTAAAACTGAAGGCCTCTTTAAAAGGGACGCGGAATGGTGTTTGTATTTGACGGGAAAACATCTCTCGGTGTCCAAAGTTTCATCTTTTCTTTAAATGAGGGTTGTAGAAAGGAGAAACCACCTTCTGGAGCATATTATATTCCAAAGTGCAAAATGTGCTTCACGTTCACATAAAAATATGATTCATATTAAAGCTTCAATCCATGAAATTGCTATAAACGTGATTTCAAATTACAACACCACTGGTGGTAGCTTATAATTAACTCAATCAAGCATGGGAAAAAATTCTTTCCATATAACTATACCTAGTCAATGGTTACTAGGCGCTGGCTGTCTTGCTCGTAACCTAAGTTCTAAAATACTTAAGCAACCTACAACGAAGACAACGGACGAGCACACTTGAGTTTCTATAGAGACTCGGTTTTGTGTTTTTATGGTCTGTGCATCCGGTTACTATTTCAATTGTGCATTCGAAGCCGCGACATCTATTAAATTCATCTAGTGATTGTCATAAATAAAATCATGTACAACTTTGAGTTGAAGGCTAAGTGGAGCTTTCAAGATGATAATAGTAACAGCTGGGAATGAAATTATTAAACTGATTTCCTAATGGGTTTTACGTAATTTTGTATCGAGATTGACACCTTCATTGCTGGCATTTTTTCAATGTATCATCAACTATTTATTGCTCATTTTTTGATTGACTTTAAAATTTATTGTAAACTCTTCTGAATGCATGAATTTCCACTTCAAATTGAGTTCCTCATACTCGTGGCACTAAATCTCGTTTCACACGTATGAAATAAATTATGAGCTACATCGTTTCCATTTTCAGGATGAAAACAACATTGCAAAGCATCCCAGAATTCCCGATTTGTTACATTAACTCAATGCCATATATGATACTACCTTACCAGTATAGGTGGTACTTCGTCTACCAACATATATGAATTACGTCGGCTCACGACATTAAATATTTAAGTATCATTGTACAATAGGGTGGAAAATCTCTTCTACGAACAACGAGCGAAAGTCGGACCCAGGATGTTATTTCGGAGGGGAAATGATATAACAAGTGATTCAAAAAAAATGCATGAAATATTTATTTGAATCGATAGTACGGTCGATATAATTTATTGTTTAAAGATTATTTCGGCCGGTATCTCAGGAATAAATGCTTGAATGTTGGCTTCTAGTGCGTCAATCGAAGCTTTAACATAGCCCCACAAAAAATTGTCTAGAAGCGTTACATTGAACAATCTAGGCGGCCAATTGACCGGCCCGAAACGTGGAATAAACAGTTAACCGAACTCGCCTCTCAATTGGCTCATTGTTACGCGTGATGTGTGGCATGTGGCACCGTCTTGTTGAAACCACATGTCATGCAAGTCAAGCTCTTCCATTTTTCGCAAAAACGTTGCCATTCGCATTATCTTTGAAGAGATACGCCCCAATGATTTCGCCAGCCCATAATCCGCACCAAACAGTAACTTTTTCTGGATGCATTGGTAGCTCTTGCAATGCTTCTGGCTACTCTTTACTCCAAATACAGTAGTTTTGCTTGTTCACGTATCCTTTCAACCAGAAATGAGCTTCGTCGCTGAACACAATTTTTCGATAAAAAAGTGGATCTTCGGCCAACTTTTCAAGAGCCCATTCACCAAAAATTCGGCGTTGTGGAAGGTCGTTCGGCCTTAATTTTTGTACCAACTGTATTTTGAAAGGCTTCACACCTAAATTTTTGCGCAAAATTTTCCACGTAGTGGAGTAACAGAGGCCCGATTGCTGCGAACGGCGGCGCCGAATCGATAATTCACGGTCATCACTAACACTGGCCGATATAGCTGCGATATTTTCCTCAGTTCGCACTCTACGTAAGCGTGTTGGAATTTGAAATTTGAATGTAAATTTGGTGCCGCCTCAGTAGGTCGATTAAACTGACCATAAAATGGAAGAAGTGTGCGATGAACTTTCTTAACAGAGCACGCATTTTGATAATAAAATTCAATAATTTGCAAGAGTTGTACGTTTGTACGACGATTCATGGTTGAATTATAGACCAAACTGAAGATGTTTGACAGTGACACAAAACACGAAACGTGCCTGAGCTGTCAAAACCAGTGATGCCAAAAATAAAATAGCAAAAAAATCACCCATTACAACCTGTTAAAGGTACAAAAAAATGACTTTCTTAGTAAAGAAGTTTACGAAATATTGAAATTAAAATAATGCTTTTAAGCCCAAATCGGTTGTTAAAGGTTTTTCAATAAGAATTTCTGAGCCTTGAGAGGCGATTGTGGACAAATTGTTCAGGCGTTATATGTCAAATTGGCTGTCATTTATTTAACGTGTCTTTCCAAATCCACTCGGAATATTATAATGGTTGATAAAATTTCTACATGAATAAATTGTTTTGTAAAAGGGGGGCTTCTGTTCGAGGAACATTTCGCGCGTCTTTCGGTCGAAAATCATATTCAAAATTGTCGAATTTGGACGATCTTAATTCCCACGAGAAAGTCACCAGTCTGTTCTCCTTCGAGAACGACAGGATGGCGCTACGTACCGCATAGCCTGTGCCACAATGTGCATTTTGCTCCAGTAATATGAATTGGCCACCGAGATCGTGCGATTTAACTCCGTTAGACTTCATTTTGTGGGATTTCTTGAGTAACAAATCTATGCCATTCAACCACAGATCACCAATGCCCCGAAAGCCAACATAGTCAATGCCATTGGTGAAATTTAGCCTAAGTAATTTGCCAAAATTATGGACGAATTAGACGTTTCGGATGCGCGTCACCCAGTGAAGTCGCAGAGAACAGAGTCAGTAATTCAAACGAAAATAACCAAGAGCCCAGCTCATAAAAGAAACGGCCAAGACCCCACCATAGAGTGTCTGTGCAAGTAAAACGAGGATGACTTTGTTAGGTGTTTCCTCAAAACCCCCAAATCTGCAAGAAGGTTTAAAGGAATTGTTCTCCATATTAGAATGATCGGTGCGGGATGAGGCGTTGCTTGTGCAAATAGTAGAATTGGACGGAGGTGAGCTGAATTCGTTCATTGAGCTATCTCCATTGTGAATAATCCCTTTCACTAGAGATTAGAGTTATAAATCAGAGAGTGGATAGGGTTCAATAAGTCACCAGCTCAACGGAGCAAGCTGCCAGCCATGGGCGAAGTTTTGCATTATACCCGCAAAACAATGAGAGAAAGCTAAAATGAACAAAGGAGGGCGCCATGATGGCACTTTTCTGTGTGAGAACGGATCGTCAGATAAATTTTACAGAAGAGCGAAAAATCAGTTAACATATATCGTGTTAATTTTATTAATAAATTAAAGATTTTGAATTCCATCTGTGAGGAAAATTTGTTGGAGCTCATACAATTTTGAAAGGAGAAAAAGTCTTGAAAAACGGATCCACTTCGAGAATTAGGGCAAAAAAAGGTCTTTCTGACACTTCAATTTTTCATGATTGCTTGAATGATATTCGCCTTAATTGCTTGAATCGTTTCCGACTTGTTGCCATCCGATTCTTCATGGTTGCCCGCAAAAAACGTCTAATGGGGTCAAATCGCAGCTCCGAGGCGGGCAATTGACATCGCCAAGACGGCTGATAAGACTATTTGGAAATTTGGTCGCAAAAGATGGATTGTGGCATGGGGCTATGTGGTATGGCGCGCCTGCTATCCTGCATGAACCAGAGGTCGTCAAAATTCATCTTTTCTATTTCAGTAAAAAAAAGTCGGTTAACATGGCTCTGCAACGCCCGACATTGACCGAAACGTTGTTCGCAGCCTCATTTTCGAAGAAAAATGGTCCAATGATGCCACCACTCCACAATCCACACCAAACTGTCACTCTGCGTGGATGCATTGGTTTCTGGACAATAACGTTCGGATTTTCCTAGCCTCGTCAGAAAAGATGATTTTTTTGCCCAAAATCCTTGTCCAATTCAAGCTGCTCTAAAGCCCAAACTATGTAGCGATACCGAAGCGGATGGTCGTGCGCCTTCAATTGCTGAATAAATTGGGCCTTGTAAGCCAACAATGGGCTACGCAACACTCACTTTGGATCTAAGTTCTACAAAAGAAAAACAAAAATTTTATAAAAGTGGCGATTTATTCTCAACATAGTCTCCTTACATAGCCTCGATACACTTGATCCAGAGATGCTTTAGGTCTGCAAAGTAAGCCTCCGTGGCAGTGATAACCAACTCATTCAACTCAAATAGGGAGAATACGGTGGATGGGGTAGTAGTTGGTAGTGCAATTCGACCAATTTTAAACACTGCTTTGAAGTGGTCTCACGTTTGCGCTTGTTGTCCGGAGTGAGCAAACGCGGCACCCATCGCACTGACAGCTTTATCATGCCCAAAATTTCATGGAGAATATGACCAACGCGGTCTTTTGAGATGCTTACTGTTTCAGCTATCTCGCGCATCTTCAATCGGCGGTCTGCCAATACAAGATCGTTGATTTTTGACACGTTATCCTCCGTGATAGTCATTTTAGGGGCACCTGGGTGGGCCTCATCGTATGCGACCACGTTGAAACTTGTTAAACCAATTTTTGACGCTCGCCACCGAAGGAGAAGAGTCACCTTCCACACGTGGTCAAAACAAAACTACGAGTCCGATTCGGTTGAAATTTTGAAAGTAGCCGTCTAAGAGAATGTAAATACTAGACGATAGTAAATCTCTCTTGCGATACTGGCACCATCGGGCGGTGAGGCTAAGCACTTATCGGACCATCCGCCCTCTTAGTATGTATTAAGAAACCGTTAGTTAAAAAGTTTCAAAAAATCGAGCAATACAATTATTGAGTCTTAAGAAAAAATAAACTTTTTTAAAAATTAAAAATTTAATACTTTTCAAAAATTTTAAGGAGCTTTTCAGTAAAACAGTTTCTGAGAAAATCGAAAACAAAATAAACAAAATAAAAATAAAAAAATAAATAAACACAACTTTTTTTTCAACCATTGATTGTCTAACTTTTACTAATTGTAATTTTTTGAATTTCGTTTTAATTGTTTTCGAACAGTTTTTGAAAATAAGAAAAAAATACTTCCAACATTTAAAAAAAAAAAAAACATGTGGAGGAAATAAAATGATGTCTCAAGTTTGATTTTCACAATATTTAAAGAGGACATTCAACCTCTGAGAGCCTCCTTCTTAGGCTCGCTGGGTTTCTGATTCCGACAGACTTAACGAGTTCCATCGTCTTCGTGGTCGTGGTTTGACCATGATTATTTATTAATAAATGAAAGGTAAGTAGAAGTTATGAGACAATACAAACATAAGTAGCGTTCTGAACACACTGAAATGAGAATATAGTATTTTGACAGTACACTCAGAAGTCGCATTTTGATTAAAAATTGAATTTGCTTAAGCGAATGGGATTTAATTAAAGTACGAGTAGCAAAATGGCCTTGGCGTTGGATGGATGCAATTTTAGCTGATTTAATATGTAATTGGAGTGATAACAAGGGAAGCTTATGGAAGGACTTTTTGTAAAATTATTCTCATAATAATTTCAAAAGTATGTTTGGGTATAATGGTTACTGCGTTTTCTGCCACTGGAGGTACTGCCCTTTAAGAAAAAGTGAAACATTTTGCAAGAATGTCATGAAGTGTGCTGCTCATCTTAGACGCTTGGACTCATTAGAAAATTATAGGGCCCGTCCATTCCTGGTAATACGCACACAGGAATGGTTGAGAGTTGTAAGTCGCTAGGTCCTGGTTCTCTACGAGCTTTTGCAACACCAAATTTATTTGTTCATTTATTCCTGGTAAAAGTATTATGTTTTGTTAAACTGGCAATCAAAAATATTAAACTAAGACATTCTTAATACGAAGAAAAAATATCTGTTACCTTATAAAAGCAAATGATAAGAAAACTGCAATTCTACAAACATCGATTACCAAGCTAATGTAGTGACTATTATTCAGCGGATTGCACCAGAATTAAACGCATGCAGCCGTATCTATAAGATTTTCTTAAACTGCATCTTAGAGGTTATTTAGTTAAGCATACTTAAATATTTAATTTGCCTTTAAATGACGAAACTTCAATTCGTATCTATAATCGATTTTTCGTTGGTACTTAACTAAACAATGGTTATGTCACGTAACGTAAAAAAAAAACAAATTCTGCTTCATTTTATACAACACAGCTGTTTTGTGCCACTTTCAATTAGTAAATATTTGGAACACATTTTTTTATTTGTGAAATAGAAAAAAAAATGGCCATGGAACACAAACCCACACCCGCCGCCACAAACAAAAGAAAAAGATCTGAAAATTGGAATGCTTCCGACAAGAAAACTTTTTTATTTTAGAATTTGCAATAATACACAACACTACAAAACAAATTATTTTATGCACAGATTCTCTTCCAACAACGAGGAATAAAGTTAGTGTCGATACAAACACTTCAAAGGCTAAGCGGAAAGCGTTGACGAAATTTCTTTGCGCGTACACGTTCTTTAATCAATACAAATTTTCGGTTTCTTAATTATTTGCATTTTCTAATTCTAAAATATCACAACAAACAATACAAACTCACAATTTGAAACTTCAAAATTTCAAAGATGACAATTGATATGTCAAAATACATTTTAAAATGCCTCTAAGTGATCCTTAAACGCGGTTGATGGCGTTTAAGTTAAGAGGCCTTTAAGTAACGTTACTTAAATGTGAAAATTGATTATAGATACCGATTTCATACTTAAGAGCTATTTAGAGGTATTTTAAAGTTAAGTAACCTTTAAGATTTGTTTATAGATTCGCCTGATGGTGTTTATATGGTCGACACTCCTCGGATACGATCGAGTGCTTCAAAACTCCGCTTGATGCCTCTTGAGTGTATACTCGGTTCTGAGCTTTATTCGGTTAAGAATGATAGTTCATTAATTTTAGAACAGACAAACTGGTAATATCAGTAACTACAGTTTTAAAAGTCATCTAGCTTTTGAAATCTTAACAATAACTTCGCCCTCCTAGAGCAGATTATATCAAGGGAATAAAAAAATGTTAACCATTGTGGAGAGCTTCCCTTTCCGCTTTCAGGAACTCAGCTGGTATCAAGTCCAGCTTCTTTGTTGTCTTGGAGAACCTCGTTTGTAGCTTGAATTTCTGTCGCTGATGGAAGCTCGTTGTCAATATAACTTAAGGATCTGCGCAGTTCTATAGCATGGGGAACCATATAAGAACTCTGTTCCACTGGTTATTAAGCAGGGGACAAAAATGTTCACTACATCTACAACTGACCTTGAATTGTTACCAAGAGTCCATTATCGGAAAATAAGTCTTGTCAGCGATGACTGGAAGTTGAAAATTAACTTTCAAATATCAGAAACAATTTTTTGAAGGGAGTAAGAAGGAAAATAATAATGATCGGAGGGCCACATGGACAGCTAGTGGCAAGTAAAAATGTAGTAAAGTTCCTTGGTATCTGGTTGGACCAGCATTAGTAATTCCATAGACTTATAAAAATGCTTCTAGGGTTAAGGGAACTTTGACCTTGACTAAACGGTTGTTTTATAGCAGCCAACTGGACGACAGGTTGAACGCGATTAGCTACATATATCCCTCATATCGATTATGATTTCCTATGGTATTCTGGATTGGTTTAACGGGAAAATAAATACATATGTTTAGATTTTGGCCTAAGGCGTTTGTATTTAGATATTATAATTTAACTTAAAGCCTCGGCATAGCTCCAGTTAGTAACTTGTAAATTCAGAATTTTTCCCAAGGATATTCAAATGTGAATTACAATAAAGATGAATTGAAAAAAAAATGATAAGGTGTTGCTTTATTCCCGACAATCTCTTTAACAATTTGGACGATGTCCATCTTTTTTCAGCATTTTCCCGAAATCATCTAACATCGTTCTTCTCAAGTAACTTGGCATTGCCAGACTAAGGAACTCTCCATTCTCTTAATTTGACATTTCACCTTGAATTATTTTAAATACAAGCAACATTTGGCAATGAATTTTTGTATAGTATTTTTATGTCAAAATAATTATAAACTGTGCTTGAAAATTTTGACTTTGGGTTTTCCGCAAATTGGCATTTTTTTGTAAATTTTTCCTAGTGTAATCGAACTCACGTAACTGCTTTATCATATTTTATGTAAACACTTATGTATGTTAGTAGCTGTTCTTGTTTAAGCCATAAAATTAATGTAAAATAGAAACGATATTAATGGTTTTCCAATATACCCTAAATATGCGTCTATCTCCAATGTTGACATCATTTGTCGGGGATTTCAGAAAAAGGCCTTCTTCGGTCTCACAAAATTATTTTGTGAGGTTTAAGAATATTTAAATTGTATGTACAATTTCGATAACCAGGCCTCGCTGCGTTGATTTTCCGGCGATTTTCGGTCGTTACTCACAAAATTATTGGACCAAATTTCTTTCCTGACTTAAATGTTAAATCAAAAAAGAAACTATGTACAAAATGTGTTTTTAAAAAATAACTGTTTACTTTAAAACTTGAAGGTGACAATTAAAATGAAAAAAATCTATTCCTTGGATGTACAAAAAAGAAAAAAGAAGAAAAATGCATTTTAACTGTAGTTTTTAACATCACAAAATGATTGGGTCAAAATACTTAAATATTATTTGGACACTATAATTTAAATATAATTTTAATGTTCAGTACTTTGTTGGATTTCCCTTTTGTTGAATAACACTTTAAAGTCTTCCTTGCATAGATTCAACCAAGTTTTGTATTGTTGAAGAACTAATTTTACTCCATTTTTTAAATAAACATTTTTTTAAGATCCGTTTTGTTCGAAATGGTATATTTTTTGACTCCGAGATCTAGAATTTCCCATAATTTCTCTATAGAATTAAGGTCTGGGCTTTCAGGTGGTGTTTGGATTACTTTCGGGCAAAAATAAAGCAACCATTCTTGTACAATTCGAGATTTATGCTTGAGGTCGTTATCTTGTTGGAATTGAAATGTGCTTAGAATACCCATTGATTCAGCACTTTGCCGTAAATTTTGTTTTAAATGTTTAAATAGATCATTCGGTCCATGATTCCGTCTATAAAAACCAAATTCCCAACCCCCGCCTGTGACATACAGCCCCAAACCATGATCGTACCTCCACTATGTTTTACGGTTGGTAAAATGTTTTCATTGTTTATCACCTTGCGCCATACCTTACCTTGACCATCTGATCGAAATACATTAAATTTAGTTTCGTTCGCAAAAAATAACTGTTTCCCAGTAGTCTAGTTCCTCTTTTTTTTTTTCATTTTTAGCTAACTCTAGTCTCTTTTTTCGATTTTGTTTATTTATGAATGGTTTTTTTCTGGCCACTCTGCCATTAAAGACATTTTTTTTGAAAACGCGGCGTATGGTTTCTGGGTCAACAGTTTTTCCACAATAACTTTGTGACTCAGTGGCCATTTTTGGGGCGTTTGTGTGCCTATTTTTCTAAGGTTTTGTAAAATCCGACTTTAATCATGGTTGTTTAAGATACTTGAGCGTCCAGAGTAAGTCAATTCTATTTTCATTTAATTTTTTTGACCTCCGAATTATATTTTCAACTGAGCTCCTTGGAATATTTAACAAATCTGCAATTACCCTTTGCGTTTTTCCTTTGGTATAATGCAAAATTACAAGTTGCCTCTTGTCAAAAGATTTGTTTTTACCTTTTCGAATGGAGAATGGAGTAAAATTAGTTTTTCAACAATACAAAACTTGGTTGAATCTATGCAAGGAAGACTTAAAAGCGTTATTCAACAGAAGGGAAATCCAACAAAGTACTGAACAATAAAATTATATTTAAATCATAGTGTCCAAATAATATTTAAGTATTTTGACCCAATAATTTTGTGATGTTAAAAACTACAATTAAATTGCATTTTTCTTCTTTTTTCTTTTTTTTACATCCAAGGAATAGATTTTTTTCATTTTAATTGTTACTTACAAGTTTTAAAATAAACCGTTATTTTTTAAAAACACATTTTGTACATAGTTTCTTTTTTGATTTAACATTTAAGTCAGGAAAGAAATTTGGCCCAATAATTTTGTGAGTAACTGTATGTAGCAAAACACTTAAGCCGGGTGCTCAAAATATCCTCCTTGGCTTGTAAGCATACGTTTTTGGATTTTGCTGCGAATATTTATTGATGATAGCTCCTGCCCCACTTTGATGATACTCCGAGAATACATTCTTCTAATTCTCTTAAAATTCGTTCATTCTTTCCCTTACAAAAAATCCAATGCTGTAAGATCAGGTGATCTGGCAGCTTGCAGGCCAGTGAAATCGTCCATTTCTTCCTCAAACAATTACCATATTCTTCATGCTCCTTTT